>JACEVL010000772.1:197500-580000 GCA_020284085.1 Aporrectodea caliginosa
AAAAAACATAAAGACCTAAACAGATCAAGAAGGAGAGAACAGGCTTAGGCGTTTGTTGACCAGGCGATGTTACTTTTGAAAACTGTCAGGAACGTAACTTACATGTACATTGTATACCACGATCGATATAATTATCTCCTCTTATTTGTTACTCACGGCTCCTAGTATCTGCACCCCCACAACGCTGCCCTTCTCCTTAATTCTGACTTTGGACGACACAGGCGAACTAGAGAGCGGTTGCTATGCGACGTAATATAATAATATATTAGATATTCAACATTATTGTAGAGTTTAAAGGCGGCCTTAAACCGACCCGACAAACTGACTGACAAATTCTAGTTGTTAGTAGTTTTTCTCGCTTAACCATACATGCATCTCATGGTTGCCATGGTTATTGACGTAACTTCCTCCTTGATCCGATTTTCCCCGATAAAGTGGGCGTGTCCGAACGTCGTCATAATCGCGCGACGTCACGATCGTATACCTCTAGAAGCAGGTCGTAATCAATGAGTTATTTTATAAGCGCTAGAGAACGTATGACGTATGTTTCCTTCAGCCTGCTTCAAGGTCGCAGTGAAGTCACAATCGCTAAGCGACCTTGACCCCAAGCCAGGCATTCTAAATATAGATATCGATGTTAACTTTTGTGTAGCCTATCACAGCTGAATTACTGTGAAATGAAGCTTGCATGACGTCAGCCAGCGCTCATTAACATAATTGGTGACGTGTCCACTCAATAAACGTCGATGATGACGTCGATTTCTTGATTATGACGTCAGTCAACGCTCATTTTGAGCAGCTTAAGGGCCAAGGCCATTTTGAATCGGCAGCCTCAACATAGATGGTAGCTGCTCGCTCTAGTGATATATTTATATATTAAACATCTCTATGGTCGTAATGTCACGCGATTATGACGTTGTCCAGATGTACAATAATTATATTATTCATAATTATTGATTTACATTTATTACGCGCCAAAGATCAGTTATTCAGATTCTGAGGCGTATTATATTATACGTTAGGCCCCCTACAGTATTAGGCCTACATGAACAAAACGTATGTTCCCTGCGCAAAGTGTATGGTTCCTGCACAGTGGGCAACCATTCGAATGCGCTGATTTTCAAACTTCTATTCATATATTCAATGCTGATGAATACATGGCAGTTGTGTGTAGGCCACTTGATAGGAATGTTCTTGTTCCGCTGAAACTGGTTATGCTATACTCCAGTAATTATGCTGTTTTATTATAGGCAACTTTTAAGTGTTTATCGAAAACCATTTGCACCCCTCGGGCGATTTTTATGGGTGATAAACCATTTGCACCTCTCGGGCAATTTTTATGGGTCATATGAATTTTAGGCTTACTTGCACAATGACCATGCTGGCTCTTTCTACTTGGACGCAAAGCACTTTCAATACACTGAAGAATTATAAAATTTAAGGGTCTCATCGTTATATAGTTTAATGCCTCCCATGACTTTTTTAATAGAATAATAAATGCATTCTTTGAAGCCATATTGAAATGACGAACTTGGTCGGCTTAAAGAGAACGCTGTTTTGCCACGATATGTTGATATCATTGACAGACGGTATGCATCAAATTAATGAAGCGTAAACTATATATCGATGAGAGATTTACAATTATATGTATACTTTTAAAAGCAGCATAATGATTAACTGTGAGCACTTTGTTAACAAACGCCCATCGCAAATTTAGGAAAACATGGAATTTAACAACTAACTGTCACTTGAATATTCATGGTTGCGTTGGATATTTAGGCAAGCTTTAACATGGGCTATGTATACATGTAGTTCCGAGGTCTCGGACTGCCACAGCACAGCATCGTGCCTATGCCTCTGTTGGCCCTTTGCTATGGAATGACCTGCCTACTATAACTCGAGCTGTGATGTTATCTGGGGCACTACTGTTTCTGCTCGTTCTCTTAAGACTTTTCTTTTTGTGGGGCCCTTCGCACTGGAAGCGCCTCTGATTAGGTTGTACTGTGAGAGGCGCTTTATACATCCGTAAATAGAATAGAAATAGAATAGAATACGTCTCGCATTAGTAGTCCTATCTGTCTTGAGAAACTGGTTTAGTAAACTACTTGTGAACGTGCTTTGGCGAAGCAGATTTACGTAACGCTTTTCCAGAATTTCTTGTGGCAGGCAGGGCAGTGTTTTTCATTCTCTCTTTTTAAAGCTGTCGCATACATTTCTTGTGCAACTGCATCAATTAGCAATGAGCTGGCAAGTTAATGCGTAGTTCATTGGCTGTCTGCTCTGTGCTGACGATAATGTTGCTGCTATGCGACTCTGCTAACGGGCTGCAAAACATGCTTGATTTATGCCTTTCTCTTTCCATTGCTATAGGTCTGCAGTTCAATCTCTTAAAGCTCACTGCATCAGCGTATGTAAATTGGCTAATTCCATTCCTGATTCCATGATTTTAACGGCGTCCCAATTCCATGGTTGCCATTAATAGAATACATCGGCGTGGTCTTTAACCGCAGGAAATCACCTGCAGTACAGAGACTGCAGTTAGACGATCCTTCTCTTCTGCTTGTATCTGTACACACGCCAGAGACATTGATGAGCTAATTCAATTACTTCTACACGAAAGCTACTACTTGCCAATGCTGACGTATACTTCTTCCGCTGTTAAGTATACATTAAGGCAGGAGGATGAACTAAATGTCTTCTGGATTTCCGTGGATAACATCCAGCATAAATCGAGTTATACCAGGGTTGGGAAGGGCGTTATGTCAACCCTCTTAGAGTTCTAGGAATATGCGTGTCCAGGATTTCAGACAGAGTTGAATTAGTTGGGCAGCACGTTCCACTAGCTGTTTGTGAATGATTGAGCCTTTTCCAGAGGCAGTATCTAACGAAGGAGTAAGGAATGACGGTTTATGAAATCTTTATAGCTTCGAATATTGGTTTCAGGCTTTCTGGTCCTGCTCTCTGCTGACTGGTATCTTGCCCGCATCCTCGCATTCGATCAATTCTCAGCAATCATTCGACTTCTGCGCCCTCTGATTTAAATCATGTGTCCCACAGGGTTCTGTACTGGGTCCACTCTTATTTACGTTATATACAACTCCACTCGGTTCACTACTTAGTACTTAGCCTAGTGATAGTTCGTAAATCGTAAATCGTAAATCGTAATCTCCAAACTTCTAAAGTACCACTCGAAAGCCAAGCGCAGGGCACCAGCTTATTCACGAGCGCTGCGTCTAGTCAGAGGGGTTGTCCAAAAGAGTAGTCCGAGGGAGGTCCGAGTCCGGTTTCCAGAGGATCACAGGATCGCTTGATTACTATTATTTTGTATGCTGATGATACCCAACTAGTCCTGTCATTTCGTAGTTCCACATCTAATCAGACTCTCAACTATTTGTTCCCATTTGGATTATAATATCCAGTCCTGGGTGGCTAGTAACAAACTTCTACTGAATACTTCTGAGACAGCGTCAGTTCTTTTGAATGGATGGCTTGCTGGTCTCGTTAGATGGGCTCGCAGTTTGTGGATAATCTTGGACACCACAATATCATTTTCAGATAAGTTTCAGGATATAAGCAAATCATTCCACTTTCAAATAAGGGATATTCTTGGAATCCGATCTTACATGTCCCAAACTGTCTTAGCTTCAATGTCAAGGTTTACAGCCAACTGGATTATTGTCGGCGTAATTCATTTCTCATTGGCATCACTATAAGAGTGATTTGAACAAACTACAAATGGGCAAATATTCTCTGGATAGAGCCATCACTAAGGTCATTTAATATCAACATATCACATCCATCTTGCATTCATTGCACTGGCTGCAAAGAAGGCAGCTTAAATTCTGATTTATTGTCCACAAGGCATAACATTTATACCAGCCGACCTAACTCTGCTTCTTGCTCACCCTTTAGTATATAAGTAAACATTGCACTTGATCCACGGACATATACTTTGACTCGTGCTGTGCCTCGCACCAGAACTGCATTGGGCTTCTGATCAGCCTTGGAGGCTGGCCGAAGCATTAGAAATCGCCGCAACATCCTGTGCGTGTCATTGGTTCTATTAATGTCTTCTGGTCTAAACTTAATGTAGTGTCATTGAACATTTATATAGCGCCCCTTAAAGACATCTACTCAGAGGCACTGTCTGCGCTAGCCCATACGATGTTAAGACTCAACTCTTTGAACTAGTTTATCCAATCTAGCCTGGTCTATCACCACTCCTCTTTAACATATATATAGAGGAGCTAATACAGGAGGCAATGGAGGCGATGGAAGAAGGAGTAAAGGTAGGAGGAAGACTTATAAAAGCCTTAAGATTTGCTGACGATCAAGCAATGTTGGCGACGACACAGGCAGGTCTACAGAAGATGATGGACAAATTAAATCTGACCCCAAAGACATACAACATGAAAATAAACATTGGAAAGACAAAGAGTATGAGGATAAGCCGAGAGGAGGGGTAACAGAGAAAATAAAAATCAACGGTGAGGAGGTGGAACAGGTCAAGAGCTTTTGTTACTTCGGAAGCATAATAACAACAGATGCAAGGTGTCAAAGCGACGTGAAACGAAGAATAGCACTGGGGAAAGATGCTTTCATGAAAAGAGGAGAATTGTTAAGAGGAGGGCTAAATAAAAGCCTAAAGAAAAGACTGGTCAAAACACTTGTATGGAGTGTGGCACTATATGGGTCAGAGACCTGGACCATCAGGAAAGATGAGATTAAGAAATTAGAAGCTTTTGAGATGTGGATCTGGAGAAGGATGGAGAAGGTGAGCTGGACTGAGCAAATAACGAACGACGAGGTACTACAAATGGTTGATGAAAAACGATCGCTAATAACAACAATAAGAGAAAGACAGAAGAACTGGGTGGGGCACGTATTAAGAGGAGACTCCCTCCTGAAAGAAATCATAGAATGGAGAATGGTAGGGAACAGAGGGAGGGGAAGACCCGAGGCAGATGATGCTGGGATGGATGGCCGACGGATACAGCGAATTAAAGGAAAAAGCACAGCACAGAGAAGAGTGGCGTCATTGGAAGTTGGAACCTGCCGAAGGGCAGAGAACTTAAAGAAGAAGAATTCTGAGAGGGCAGCAATAAAGCGAATTAAATTTCGTAGCCTCAGCAAATCAGAGTGGAGGTGGCTGAGGGGTCAGTTCACTTCCTCGCAGCCTGGTCTCGCCACCTAAAGTGTAAGTTCAACGTACTCATTTTTGTAGCTGATTTTACGGATTTAGGAAAATTACGTATACAACTAGATACATACCATTCTATTCTATTCTTGGGTTGCGACAGAAGGATATTTTTAACTGTCTTGTCTTTGTCCTATTGAGCATTTGAACTACAGGCCCTTGGGTTGACAAACCATTACGCTAACAAGTAGACTATTATTATTATTATTATTATTATTATTATTATTATTATTATTATTATTATTATTATTGTTGTTATTATTATTATTATTATTGTGAGCTGTGACAACGACGCTATCGAAGTCAATAGCATAGACTAGATTAGTAGCCGTGCAGAGGCCTAATCAGATGATACCTCATGCTCATTTGGAAGCCTTTCAAGTCTATTGTTGAACTGCCTTTGGATGTGCATCTATCAAAGAACCGTTGTAGTCAGGGGCGCAACCATGGTCCAGAAGTTGGGGGACATACTAGAATGTCTGAGTGGAATTGCGAGCGCCGAGGCTGAAGCTGCAATACTCAGCAAGAATGACTAACGACTAGGGGGACTATGGGGGAGCGTCGTAAGCTCCCCCATCGCAATTTTGAGCATATGATGCCAAATGGATTACATTTTGGGCTTTAATTTACCTCAAAATTTTTCACCGATGATTTCGATATAAAAGTACCTAAACCATCTAGATCTGTGAAAAATGTGACTTTATTATATAAATAAACTGGACGTGACAAGGGTTTAAGAGAATTGAACGGAAAAGAGTAGAATGAGCTCTAGAACAGTGTTTGTCAAAACTAGGAAAATCGGCAGGGAGGAAGCCTGAACGGGTCCATTTTCTCAGAATACCGTTAAGGAGTTTACGTTCTTCTACGGTGGCAAATCCCCACCAAACAGAGGAGGCATAAAGTAGCCGTGCGAGGGTATACGTAGCCCTAACAACGTCAAAGAGACGTTGACCGTGGTGACCGTGGGCGACCAAAACACGTAACCGAACATGGATTTTCGGGCTTTGCAGCATATTTTGTCCATGTGTGCCCGAAAGCCAATCTCATCAGAGATGATGACACCCAAAATAACCATCTCCTGGACCCGCTCGATGCCAGGGATGAGGAGGGAGGGCGATCGGTTTGGACCTCCGTCGTTCGACAACCATTTCTCTGGTCTTAGCATGGTTTAATTTAAGATTGCTAATGGATGCATGCCCACTTAGAGATATGGATCATATGATCAAGTTCAGAAAGAGTGCTGTCAATGCATGGAGCAGGGACAAGCAAGTAGCTATCGTCGGCATATTTAGTGAGACGGTTTCACTGTATTTAGGTTTAAGGTTAGAAATGACTATGACAAAATCAGTAGGTCCAAGGCCAGAGCTTTGTACTATAGGCCCTACTGGAATTAATGGTACAGAGGGGAGAGATCGCGGAAGGCAAGAAACCCCTAGCGACTATAGCGGGTATGGGGGAGCGTCGTAAGTTTCCCCCATCGGGGTCTGGGACGGAGCCCCAGAAACCGACGCAATTTTGAGCATTTGATACCAAATGGAGTGCACTTTGGGCTCTTGTTTGCCTCACAATTTTCAAAAGTTGGGGGACGGTCCCAAGCTGTTCGAAAGTTGGGGGACGCGTCCCACGGGTCCCATAGGGTGGTTGCGCCTATGGTTGTAGTACACCTTAGAAGATTAACTTACGACGAAGAATATTCCTCCAAGGTGAATAGATTCTTTTCAGTTTATATATAAGATATATAAATGATTTAAGAATTATTGATTCAATAATTTACATGAATCAATAATTCTTATATCATTGATATATTTTAGGAATTATTTATTCAATAATTATTTGCTGAAACGTATCGGAAAATGATGGTGGTGTCTAAGATTATTCATAAACTGCAAAATACAGCTATAGCGATCAACGAGCAACCCATCCAACTAAGTTGACGTGAGCAAATCAATCTTTATTTTATATATAGTATATAGACTATACATAAACTGTGACATGTATATTCTGTATATAGACCTACGTTGCATATACTATAAATGCTATACCGGTACTTTGTACATTGGAAGTGACAAGGATGCGATAAATATTGAACTTCGTAAGCTTATACGAAGCAGCTGAGAGTCTTTGGAAATGTTCTTAATACACGTGTGCTTACATTACATGTACTTGTCGACGATTGAAGGTACAGCTGGCCAGAAACGTAGACGATCTGTCTTCAACCAAGGACTTGTTGGAACGACGTTTAGATCGCCTACTCTTGTTGCCTACTAAACAGGTAGAAAGACAATTGCACACCTGTAGTGTCTTCTCTCAGTCAATCGCCTTGATAGACTTTCCTCTCAAATTACAAGAAGAAATAGACATTGAAAGGCAACATTAGGCACGGCTAGAATCGGCCAGGTAACGCTAGATGAGGCAGGCTGAGGTAGATTGTAGAATGGGGTACAGCGAGGTAAAGTAAAGTAGATCAGAGTTTGGTTCAGGTAAAATAAACAAGATAATTAATAATTATAAAGTAGAGTTAGGTGTGCTAAGATGAGGTGAAATCAAATAAGAATTGATGATGCAGAGTAAGTTGAGGTAAGATCAGATAAAACAGATTGTTATTAATGAAAACGCACCCATATCAACTCTCGGCTGCCTAAACACAGATTGTGAGTTTGAAACCTCCTATTATTGGACGAATACGAGACGACAATCTATACTCACTACTATCAACTTCTATACCTGCCTCATGTAGCGTTACCTATTATAGTTCCTACTATCTAAATCACTGTAGAGAAAGCCAATGGTTTTCCCTCAACGTGAGCTTGCGCTGTTCATTGTCCCTTCGTCGATTCTCAAACAAAACCAATGCAGGTATGGCGTCGCTATACAAATCTAACCCGATCTAATACCGAGAAATTCTATGGCGCCATTGTATTATGCCTGTCGATGTGGACGTTGGCCGAATCCAGGTGTATGAATATACAGGTAAATGTTACCTGGTAGATCAGATTGAAAGAATATCGACGAATATTTACTACGTTTCAGGAGATCAACGGATTCAGTGGGCGACAGAGATTGGGGGACTCAGCCGGCCCACGGCAGCACAGGCTCCCCCTGGAGGGGTCCGATCGATCCGCCTACCGGAGTCCTCGACCGCACGGACGACCGCCGCTGGTGGCCCCTCAGAAACGCGGACGGTGGCAAGGCTTCTGCTTTCGACGAACGAGAACAGGTCGTCGACTGCCATACATCTGCTGGAGAGAATGTAAGACTAATGTAATCGTAGAATCCACATTTCTAAAGCGTTACTCTGAAGCTAAGCGTGGGGCACCAGCTTATTCACGAGCGCTGCGTCATGTCAGAGGGGTTGTCCAGATGCACCAGTAGAAACATTATACTCCGATGATGATACATCAGTTGGGCACATTCACATGAAAACTCACGCAGACAACCACAGGAACATTCAGAAATGCATCCACGGAAACATCCACAGAAATGTTATACGCGGACACATTCGTTTATATGTGTACCGAAAAGGTAAAGACGTTCACAGAACCATTCAAAAAGACTCCACAAACACCCACAGATACAGACTGCCGCCCACTAAAATATCCGCAGAAAATTTGCACGAAGACATCCACGAAAGCAACCACACAAACAGTTTGAGAAACATCCGCAAACACATACACAGAAACTTAATACTTACTCGTACATATAACACACAGCGGAAACGCAAGGTATTACAATGTCTGCAGTGTATATATATCCTGGCCTGGTTAGCTGCAATGGTTACAGCGTATGTCCCATGCGCTTTCATTGATGCGGTTGCCGGTTCGCATACCGATGGCGACTTATATCAAGGATTTGAATCTCCGGCTAGCACGGTCTGTGCACGGGAACCTTAAATGGCGTGGCACCAATTCAAACGGGCAGCGGCGGTGATGGATCTCACCCGATCAAATCATTGGAAATGATCAGAGTCAAGGCCATGTGTTCGCTATAGAAAACGTAAGCAATTACATTTTACATTTACTCCTGCAACACATTACGCATTAGATGGCAATATGAACATGTGCCAGCAATACACGTATTACAACGCATACTGTAGGCAACACATAACGCATTATAGATTGCAATATATAGGCCCTACTATAGTAAACGCCGAATCACCAGTTTTAGATAAATGACACACAAGCTTGACCTGCGCGTAGGCTACACCCACGCACGAGATAATTGCTCATATACACATGAATGTTAGACACACAAGTAAGTAAGCACATTGAGAAAAGAGCGTGCACTCGCGCACTATGAAATAGGGTCGACTCGACCTAATGACAGAAGGACTGTTCATCATGATTTGTTCTCTAAGTGCTTTATCTCTGCGTCTGAAGGTTCAGAGGCCGCATTGAGCCAAAAATGAATAAATATATATGGTTATCCATAATTTAGGGACCGCATAGAGAGAGCGTATGACGAATTATAGGAAGTAAACAGGAAAATCTAGTCAATGAGACATATGTGAGCGAGGAAGAGTGGTTCAGTAATAGTTGATAAAAGGGAACAGAAGAAGCACGAAGAGAAAGGGAGAAGCGTGAAGAGTAGCGAACAAAACAAGGAAAGTAAAAATGAGACAGAAAGTGGCATATAATGAAAGGATGGACAGTTTCGTAATGACACACGGGTGCAAGGATTAACAGTGGGAGGAAGGTATGCCGAGAAATAGAGAGAAAATTATAAAAAGGAAAATAATAGAAAGACAGACAGACAGACAGTGAGAGCGACAGTGAGAGAGTGAATGACAACGAGAGAGACAGAGGTGAATATAAATAGGTAACGAGAGATTGGAATAGGAAATGTGAGGCTGATAGAGAGATAGAGGGAGGGAGAGAGACAGAGAGAGACAGACAGACAGAGACAGACAGACAGACGGACAGACAGACTGAGACTGAGACTGAGAGAGACAGACAGACAGATAGAGACAGACAGACAGAGACAGACAGACAGACAGAGGCAGACAGACAGAGAGTGCGCGCAAGGGACAGAGGATAAAGATGGTAGGGAAAACAAGGCGACGCTGTGTCTTGTCGTTTAATGCCACTTTATACCAACTGCCAAGGCGTGTCTTAAATTCTAAGGAGCTCAGTCTCAATGCTAAGTGAAAATAACCTCGCTTCGTAGATTTAATTCATTTGCTGAGACCTGCTCTGCCTACAGAGACTGTGGCGACATCAACTGCCAAAGTCCATAAATAACGAAAAATATATATTGAAAGAAGAAAGGACACAAGAAATAAGTGAAAAAGAACTAAGTGGAAGAACGAAGGACGTATAAGAAGAAAAAATGGAGGAAGGAAGAAAGAAAGAAAGAAAGAAAGAAAGAAAGGAAGTAATAGGAAGGAAGAAAAGAAAGAGAAAAGGAAGGGGATATAAAGAAAAGAAGGAAAGAAGTAAGAAAGTTTGGAAGGAAAGGAGGAATTACGGGTTGAGCGCTTCTGATTATTTACTTTTGAAGCGGTGCTATTTTAAATTTCTAATTAGATTTGGAAAACGATTTGTAAAGAGCTTTGAAGATTGAAGAAACTTTGGCAAATTAAACAACATTGAAAGTCAGTAAACCAAACCAAGTATTACAAGAATCAATCAAATGAGTGAATTTTAGTGGAAATGACGAACCCTTAGGCCTATGTCTCGGTAGACAGAACCACAGAATCAATAGAACGACACCAAATGACACCTTACTCTGTTCCTATAAAACGACACCAAATGACACCTTACTCTGTTCCTATAAAACGACACCAAATGACACCTTACTCTGTTCCTATAAAGCGACACCAATATTAATGAGACCTTACTCTGTTCCTTTGACGTCATAAACTAATATTAATGAGAACATTCTTAAACCTAGAACAAAAGACATGCATATTCCCTTGCGGGGTTCTTAGAGAAAAGACAATAGTGGAATTGGCTTTTATTTGAAACAAATGAAACACTTATTCTTTTCCTGGAAACCTTCAGACGTTGGTTAATGGAACTGGCACAGAAACATGCAAGCGATTGATGTTGTAGGCAGCTCCAAGAAATTAAGCTTTGCTCGGAGGCAAGTGGAGGAACCCAACCAGATAGCTTTCAGGAAACATTAGGGTTATTAGCCATTGTTGAATCCATCCATTCCTGTACCAGCATTAGTATGAAAAGCGAAAGTACTGTTACACTCGTATAGATCTGTAGTTTCACATGCGTGATGCTTGTGAAGGTATTGCAAGACTGCAAATTAAGCGTCAAATCATGGTAGAAACGAATATTTCCTGAGTTTGTATTAGGCTTAGTATTTGATCTTGCTTCATTTATCTTTAGCCTACTTGCCTTGACTGTTCTATAGGCTGTCGTACACTTTTAACTGTTCTTATCTTATCTGTTCTTGTTTTGTCTCGTCTCTTATCACATCATATCGTATCGCATCGTATCCTATTATGTTGCATCATAGCATCATCACAACCTTCTATTTCATTATCTGATGTCATAGCGTCTAATTTGATCTGATCTCATCTTGGCCTAACTTACTCTATCCTGGCGTTGATCTTACTGTCTTGCTCCGCTCTGCTCTGCCCTATCATTCTTGTCCTGGCCTGATCTTACATTAGGCTACCTTACATTACGCTGCGTGACCTGACCTCAATTCAGGTCACTTATTCATCATTGCCTTATAAAGCCAAAAGTAAATAGGACGCCCAACCTATGCTCCGCTTTTGTAAGGTACTTAAAAGGCACTATGCATGTAGTAATGTACATGTATGTATGTACGTACGTATGTATGTACGTATGCATGTATGCATGTAGGTATGTAGGTATGAATGTAGGTAATGCAGGTTTGTATGTATGTACGTATATATGCATGAATGCAGGTAATACAGAATTGTAGGCCTATTATTATATGTACGTATACATGTATTAATGCACTTAATATAGTGCTTTATATGTGCCTCATAAATACGCCGAGTACCAGAGCTCGAGGGTACGCGTACCCTAAAATAGAATACGTTAAAATACGTACGTACCTTTCAAAATAGAATACGCGTATGGTACGTATCATCATACACGAAAATTTTATTTATGGTTTACTCGGTGACCCATAGCCTACGTATAATCTGACATTAGCGCATTAAGTGCAATGTATGCTGGATAATTTGCATAGACCTACAATATAGCATTGCAGCAATTTACTACGCTGTATAGGTAATACTGGGTTGTGATTGTTTGCTTAAATTAAATTGAACATTCTTATAATGAGCAATGACGTGGTTAACGTATTTTTGCATTGTTTACGTACGTACCCTAAAATAGGGTACGTTAAAAAACGTACGTACCTTTCAAAAATAGAATACGTATGGTACGTACCCTCGAGCTTTGCTGAGTACCTAAGAAACCGGTGTATTATATAGCGCATTTTGGGAACTCCTCAAAAGCGTACACTTGCTGTTTACCTTACTTTAACATACCTTATCTTACCTGTTCATCATTGTCTTGTTGCTTTATTTCGCGTACCTTTATTTAATATAATGCATTTACCTAGACTAACCTTATGCCACTTGTCACTTTATCCGTTAATGCATTATGCTTTCTTTTCTATTTCAGCAGACAGCTAGTCGGTCCTAAGTCGGACGATCAACTGATGGATCATTCTATGGATAGGATGTCCTCATTTTCTTGGTCTCTGTCGTTTTAGGTTACCTTGAGTCATTGACTACGACTGTTGCAGTCCATTCGATGTTATACTATCAATAAATTTGATTAAAAATCAATGTTCTGTATTATCTCAAATATTTCAATAAATAAATGATGTTTAACATATCAAAATAAAACTCTTAATGAATCTCAGTAAAAAGCTCAAACATCCAATCAACGACTGAAAATCACTGGCAGTGTTACAGCCTTGTAGCGAAGTATTTACAGGTGTACCTGCGATACAGTTAGCCTACTGTATAAGAACCTTGAACAATTCTTCATGCAACAATCTGTAGCAACAATTCTAATCCAATCCAATCCAATGAATTCTATAGCCGCCCGTATCATGATGAGCACGGAGCATCAAATTGATGATCACTTCAAGACTTGAAGTGAAATCATATTCAAAACATAAACAGTTGGAGAAGACAAGTTGAATTCTGACAGATCATAGAATCCAGAAGTTAGGGTATACGGTGGGTAAGCAAGTTGAAGAGTTGAGTCTTATGTTTAGGTCTGAATGTGCTATAAAATGGTCATCCTTCTTACCAACAAATAATTATAAGCATTCGATCAACGGACATGATTTCTCCGAAGTCCTGATCAGGTTCCGTCAGGTTTTTTTATATCGAAGAACTGACGGAACGAACGGAACTTCACAGAAATTTCCAAAGCTTTGGACAGTATAACCAAGAATACAATAGGCTTACTGTTTCTGTGCGCTGCAAAATAAAAGTCATTGCCCATTGATCGAGTTATTGGATGCATGTATTTATCGGAATGAATGGTGAGCAGAGAACAGAGATAGGTTAACTGATTTATACGTAGTACTTTGTAAACTATATTAAGAGAGATTTAATGTAGCATGTATGAACTTCGTAAATTTAAAAGAAGATCTTAATCTGGATTCTTTCCTCCATGGGGCTCCGGCGTAACAAGTACGATCTGTGTGTGATATAGGGGCCTACTGGCAGTTAGTGGTTTTTGTCATGATTCTGGCAGGTGAATTTAAAGTTATTCTTAGTTTGTATAAATCTCTCTTTGGGATACCAAAGAGAGGTGAGTTGCAATCAGGTCCGTTGGAAATGTAATTGTGAACTGCTATGCATATGGCCCTAACATGGCGATAAAAAATATTGTGAAGTGAAAAAAATATGCCTAAACTATGTGCACAGTCATTACGACCAACGAACAGTTAACCCGGTTAAGCGGACTGAATGAAGATAGTCAAATTGTTGGAGTCAAATTTTTGTGTCATAGGGAAGAAATTTGGATTTAGAAGGGATTTAAAAGTTGAGTACTAGCCGTTTAGGACTGAACTTCACTGAAAACAGAAGCAAGTAGTTAGCGGACGAATAGTCATATGAAATGAATTACTGGGTGCAATATGAACAGAACTGATGGTCCATAGAGAGTTATCAGGAAAACTGGAAAGAAGGCATAGGCAGTGGCTTCTATTCCCCTAAACAACCAGGCTTCAATGTCACGCCTTTCCCCCTGCCGGGCCTCCCCTCTCTCCCAGATCCCATATTTCTGACGTGATTTTTAGCTCATTTCTGATTAAATTTAATCGAGCGACTTAATCGGACGATGTCCCTGGTTCACACTAATATATTCAAGAAAAGTGGGTCTTTCACAAGACTGTGAGCGAAGACTTGTAGAAAGTGTGATAAAAATTGAAAAGAAACGCTCACCCTGTTTTTCACTGGGCTCAACTTGCGCCCACCCTGTAGGCCTATAGGATAGAAGCCCCTGGACATAGGAATATTCTTTCAGAAGGGCGACACCAATAAGATCCAGCAAACATTGTTTAGCAGGGGATGAAAAATTAGATTATAAAAATCAGAGCTGCCGGTTGGCGCAAGCTGAGAACCGATGGAGATTGTAATAAGAAAGAAAGAAGGCAGGAATATCTGGGGTTCTATTTTGATTTCATCTGAAAAGATCGGATGTTTCTTGGCAAAGGAGTTATAATAAATTAAATGAATTTTTTTTACATAAATTGAATAGAACTATTCTTCAAACTGAACAGATTGGAATTCAGCAGACCGCAGAGTTCATGTTTAAATCGGCCTACATGCACAATCTTTTGCCTGGGACTTTTGTGGATTTCTTTAGCTTGACATCTCAATCAGATCCATATGATGTCAGAGCATCGGCCAATTATAGAGGTGTTGCAACCAACACACGGAAATTCTCTATTAAAATGCCGGTCCGATGACCTAGAATTACCTTCCTGTAGCTATACGTAAGTCTCCTTGCATCTCTAGGACCTACATGTATATGTAAACGAAAACTCCGTGGTCACTTACTAGCTGTTGATCCATGAGTCCCTCCCTATCTCCTTTCTTACTCCCTGGCTTGTGTGCATATACTGTGTGCTTGGTGCAGACACTTAATAGGTTTCATTTCGGTTTTAGTTAACTAGTTAAGACCTTATATTCTTGGTAATTATATTATTTAGCCAGTTGCTATTATTTCTATGCACATGGGTAGCCCTATCTGCGGGACTTTGGTCCCTTGAGGGTCTATCTCCCAGTGCTTCCTGTCAATCAACAAATGTCTTGATTTTGACTGTAACAAGAAGCAATAAATGGTTATGGTGGTCATGGTTATGGTTATTATTTCTGGGGTTAATCTACATTATAATGGATGCACAAGTGCTCTATTAAGGCTTAGTCTAATGCCTATAATTATATAGTTTGTCATTAGGTCATGACGTGATGACGAGGCGTCCCTATTTAGATGAGAAATCCACCAGTCAATCAGTCACGCAGAAGTTTGGTAGCTGAATATAATGCGCATTAGGTAGCCTACTGCTTCCTGTTTGATATGTAAAAAAGGATGCTGCTTACAATATTATTAGATATTAAGTCAGATGCTACCGAAACACCAGACGTTCCTAATTACGCTGACGCCATGAGGATAATAGTGCATTATAACAGCACGTCAACTAAATTACGGCTTAGGCTTGGCTTCATGGCTTGCGTTCCTGGACCAATATAAAAACAGTATAGGCCTACTGTACCATAATAATGGGGTATTATAATTATGGTCCAGCAACACTTCCTCATGCGCAAGTCACTGTTAGAGAGATTATACAAAAGAACCTGGTATGGACAAATTAGATCCTGAGGCAAAATTATCTCAAGGTGAAGTTAATTAGATTTAAGTTATTTTCAGTTTTCGCTGTTTTTCGTGCCCAGAACTAATAGACAATAACAGAGAGAAAAAGCTAAAAACAAAGCACTGTGAGGAAGTACATGTACTGATACAAACTAGACTACAGAATACACTGGCTACGTGTAAATAGGTTAGCCTATATTAAACGGATGTAACATTGTGATAACTCAACGCGCACACATATACATGTACGTGCGAAGCTTGTAGTCCATGTACAGTATACAGGCCCGCCGAGAGGGGGGCAGGGGGCAAAACCCAGGGGCCCGGCGACTTTTAGGGGCCCGGGCTGGGCCCAGCAATCAACTTATGAAATATATTATAATAAGTTATACAAAGTTTCTGATTTATGCCTTTTAAAATATAATATTACGGGCACTTAAGTACAATAGTTGCATATATAAATTTAATTTTGTAGGGTTGTACCCACAATATTATTATTTCAGGTTTTTTTAATTTTCTCATAAAGTCTAAGGATAGTTAGGGGCCCGTGACTGCTCTGCCTAGAGGCCCGGAATTTCTGTCGGCAGCCCTGACAGTATACACAAGATTTAGGCCTACAATATACTATTATATACAATTATATATGAGTATTTACACAATGTCATAGGTTTCATCTGGGCAACCTTATGCATACATGGACTTAACTGTAATTTCCTATAATCACGAGATTTTACATAATCGTAATCATTAAGCTTACACATAAATCACACATTATGCACACTACACTAAATCCATTGATCCGATTCGCTTGGACAGATTCACTCATAAATAGCCGCGATATATATATATATATTACATACGGACCAATTTCTAGTTCTAACACGAAGGACAGAGAAAGCTGGCGAAATGGGCAGAAACAGACAGCAGGTTCAAAAACATCGAAACATAGCATTGAAAAACCCGCGCGACCATTACTGTCTGTTGTGGCATGTTATGTTGTTATAATTATGTGTATAATTCATGTATGTATCAATTTATACAGCGCCTTCAAAGGAACTAAACCCCGAACACTGGTATGTTGTTATGTAAGATATCGTTAATCTGTTGTGCTATCCCAAGTTGAAGAAAATAACCTCTTGTACAAAGTCCTATTCTGGCTGATACGCTGTTATGCTAAAAATTATTGTAATGTAACGTAATTGAACATTTATATAGCGCCCCTTCAAGATATCTACTCAGAGGCGCACTCTGCGCTAGCCCATATAATTATGATGTTAAATGCCATTAGGCCTACTAACGAATATAATGCATCATTTAGCAAAACAATGCTATGTTTACAAGCTTACAAGTTATGTTAGTTCCCTGTGTCGTATTATGTAATGCAATGTAGGCCTAATGTTGCGTTGTGTGATGCTATGTTATGTTATGTCATGTTACCTTGTGCTATCTTATGTCATGTTTAGACATGTGCCACGTTTAGACAGACAGGAGAGATCCCGTGTAAAAGCCAGTTGAAGGAAATAAGGACAAAAGCACCCGATCCCTTGAATAACTTCTTCACTGTTTATCAAGGATTTAGCTAATTCATATTTCTGAAATGTTGTTCTAGGGTGTCCCTAGTTAGCGGGATCTTGATCCCTTTTGGGACTCCTCTTGCGGCCAATCCTGATACTTTATGTTGAAATGTTATGTGTTTTTTTTTCATTTGGCTTCAATAAAAGAGATTTGATTGATTGATTGATTGATTATAATTGACCCAATTTACAATGACCCAATAAATTACGTAATTTAAGGGGTCTATGGCCCGTACATGCGATACATACTTACGTTATGAGACCAGATAGTTAAGGAGGTTGGTTGTTTCTGCACATTGCATATGGGTTACACTATAATTACGTACATTGCCAAGCGTTTGTTGGTCAGCCTTAAGGCTATTCGCTGCGGACAGGATGCACAATTCTATGCCAATAGACTTCATATAGGCTTCGTACAGGTCTATGTGACTTGCATACATGCGGGATTCGTAAGTATATACATGTATCAATCATTCGACTTGCATATATGAGAGATTCGTAAGTATATCAGTCATTCGCATATATGAGAGATTCGTAAGTATATCAGTCATTCGCATATATGAGAGATTCGTAAGTATATCAATCATTCGACTTGCATATATGAGAGATTCGTAAGTATATCAGTCATTCGACTTGCATATATGAGAGATTCGTAAGTATATCAGTCATTCGACTTGCATATATGAGAGATTCGTAAGTATATCAGTCATTCGACTTGCATATATGAGAGATTCGTAAGTATATCAGTCATTCGCATATATGAGAGATTCGTAAGTATATCAGTCATTCGACTTGCATATATGAGAGATTCGTAAGTATATCAGTCATTCGACTTGCATATATGAGAGATTCGTAAGTATATCAGTCATTCGCATATATGAGAGATTCGTAAGTATATCAGTCATTCGACTTGCATATAATTATGAGAGATTCGTAAGTATATCAGTCATTCGACTTGCATATATGAGAGATTCGTAAGTATATCAGTCATTCTTCGTGACTCCTAATAATAAATAAAGCATTTCAGAATATGGGTGGAATTATGATATAGGCCTAGGCCAAACTACGTTCGCAGCATCACACAAGCAGAGTGCGGACTAATATTTGACGATACGTAGGCGCATGCAGCTAGTCATAGTATAGGATGAATATTTCGATCGACAGTTAAGCCTTATGCTGTCGAGCATCTATACATCCAAAAAGACCGATTTATTCTACACTGAAGGTCTGTATTGTTTCACAAATTTAAACCTAGTTAGTAATTATAGCCATACTATAGTTCGATTTGTTGATGGAAGAAGTTTTAGTTTCAGATCGTCACATGGTAACATTAATTTTGTAGTCTCGTGTCTTTCACTTACTCAATGCACTTCTTCTGTCAACCCTTTTAGCAGCGGTAGTATAGTTTCTCTATTGATCGCCAACAGCCTACAGAATATACAGAGAATCAGGTTTACCTCATCAGATGTAAAAGATAGAAGTCAATATAGGAACCATAATTTTATACATGGTTCCTGAATACATCCTTAGGTTCATTCTCGCTCTCTGCTTCCGAACACAGCTATCACCCTAGACATTTCTCGGTATAATTAGTTCTATTACCTCATTATAAAGTAAATGTTAGACAGTATCATCATTTTACCGTACGCAGAGTAAGATTCGTGATTAGTTACAATCAAACGTGCACTATGATTGTTATTATGGTGTTGTGAGGATGAAACGAGGTTGAGCGGTTGACAGTTTCCGTGTATCTGTTTTAGTACTTACAATTAAACCGCCATGATGCTTGTCGGCTTTATACGTTTCTCATTACAAAACATTGCCTAACATCGCGATGAAATACATCGCATTACAGGCTTACGATGTGGATGATAAACTAGAATTCATCTTGGGAACACAACTCCTTCTTCTTAAGCCCAGAAAAATGATGCTCATAATTCATGTGAATTGAAGTAGTACTGTCTAATTTAAATGAGAATAAGGAATAGACTAATATGTAGGCCTAAATAAAAATAAGAAGCAATTTTAGATTGCGTGAATACAGAATTTCGATTAAGGTTTGTTCTATTCTTCTCAGAACAGAACCAATTCACTTCGAAACTCTAGATGCGAGACTACGTTTCTCTACCCCCATAAATCATTTAGATAGGAGAATATCAGAGTGGGCATTCGTAGTGTTCAAGAAAGTCTCTCTCCATCAGCAGCTCTCTGATGTCTTGATAATTAACGATGATTGTTAAGTGACTGAATCGTTTTATCGCCATCCCATTAAATGCAATTTATAGTAGCCTGTTATGTTTGCCTTGACTGTTTGCTAAAGATATTATTATGTTTGCATAATCTATTGAAGGTCTTTCCGATGCTATCTGAATCAGCCTATGTTTATAAGCTACGCTGCCACTACAATTAGTCTATTTTCTAATATGGGTTTAGGACGATTAGTTTGGGTTAGTAAATTAAATGAGAAAATAGCAGAGTGAATAAACTAATTTTCGAATGGCGAAGGAAGGAACAAACGACATAATAAACGGAATCGCACAACCCAACCCACGATCGAAATGCGCATTCTAACTTGCGAAGATTAACAATACTTGGATCTCCACTCCAGACTTGGACCTCCACTTGGTATCTCTAGATAACGCCTGTGACACGTTGCAGCGCTCGTGAATAAGCAGGTGCCCTGCGCTTAGCTTTAAAAGTAGCACTTTGGAAATGTCGAGATTATGATTACTCGTTATTTTAAATCAATTTTTTGTCATTAAATATGTGCAGTTTGTTTCTTGTGGAGAGATATAGTATCCGATACTAAGGACATGGGCACTACCTTGCCATTATTATCATGGGTATTGTATGAGACCCATATGGGCTCTATAAGGATCCCGTGGGAGAACTTGGGTCCAATGTGGGCTGCATGTGGTAGGGTAACCGTAATCATATATTCGTTTCTTGTGTTAACAACAGACATAACGCTGTATGTGTACATAGAAAGAAAAAAGACTAGATATTATAGCCATGACAGTGTAGCCTACTTGTAAAATCGTAACAACACTGTTGTTAGACCGCAAAGCTTACACGTCTGACCTTACCTTTTAGATAATTGGGCCTACAACTTTTATAGCGTAATTTCAACAACTGATGAGAACGAAGATGAGTTGTGCAACGACTTGTCTCAAGTGCCTGGTCATCTTGTGCAACTTTCTACTTGTGGTAGGACTCTAGTTTTCCATATCGTTTTGCCTAACGTACAATATTGAATAACGTTTACTTTTTCATCTTTTCACAGAACACTGATGAGAAAAGATTGTCCGTTTTTTTAAAGGAATGACTCAGTTAGTTTTATATGACATAATTTTTACAAGTCTCTAGAAAATAATACAGATCTGGTTCTGCTTATTTGACAATGGCCTTTAGTATTTCAAGTGCAATAGTATGTTCTGACAATTTTTTTAGTTTATGTTGCTGTAGGTTTTATTCTAAAAAGAAACGGCTTCATTTTCTATGTGATGGTGTTGTGCAGACCATAGGCCTGGTGCTGCTGACTGGTGGAATTGTTCTGTTGACCGCTCCTCAGACACTCATCGACCAGTACACCACAGACCTAATTGTTAATTCAGGTAAATAGTTGTAAATTTACATATTAACTTATAATGCTCATCAGCTGTAGGCTTCGTGTTTAGTTTCCAAGACTTTCAATTGCTATTATATTCATTATTCTATCTCCTTATCCACTTCTATTTATTCCATTTCGCTTTTCTTCCTTTTATCTCATCAACGGGTCATGTCTAAAATACCCACCTGCTTCATGTAGCTAGGTCTGTTCCTACACAATCCTTTCGTTTCTCAAAATCTACATCTGGATCGTAAACTCAACCGAGTTGTATGTCGCTATCGTTCGCCGTTTACCTTATAAAAATGGTGTTTCTTTCTGATGACATTGAGCTAAAACCTGATCTTTGCCCCGTTTTGAACCAATAGGCCAAAATAATATTATTATCATTCATGTCCCTGAAGTTTTTCGGAAACTTTTAGGAATAAGTCTTCCTTTTATTCAAATTGTCTTGCATAATTCATTTCAGTTAAGGAGCAGCGGGGCAACTGGACCAATTCGTCATCTGGTGGTGGAGGGTCTTCGCCAGACTTCAGCTCTGTCACCACTTTCTTTGGCATCGTCCTCGTTGCCTTTGGAGCGTTCATCACCTTATTCGGATTTGTCGGAATATTCGGAGTCTGTTGCAGCAGCCGAGTTCTTCTTGTCATAGTGAGTAGGCTAATAATAGAGAGCGTACACGATATTCTTGAAGACTTTCGTATTAGCATGACTGCAGGTTTAATGAACATGAATACTGCATGGGACTAGAAAAATATAGCCTGCGTAAATACATAAATGCGCATAACAATCTTAGGCCAATATTCTTATAGAATCTATATTCTTATATATTCTTATATAATGATAAATATATATAAGATATATATATTCTTATATATTCTTATATATATGGCCCACATCATCGACTTTTCGTGTTTGTACAGTGCACATCTATAAAATAATTAGGCTGCTGTAGTCCTCATAATATACATGTAGGCCTATCTGTTTTAAATATTATGTGGTTGCATGTAGCTTACTATATTTCTATGGAACCATGTAGCTGTACGCAGTAGAGCCTATAATTATAATATATACAAATGCATGGACAGCTTAAATCTGTTGCAACATTTGCCTATGCATGCCAACGAGATAAGGGCGCTATAGAAAGCTTGAAGCTAGATTTGAAATAAAAAGTGTTCGTTGTTCTGTTATGCATTGCAGTATGCCATCGTGACTATCCTTCTGGTCTTCGCAGAGATCATTGTAACGATACTCTTCTTTTTACATGCAGTAAGTTCAAGACTTGATTGTTGCTCTTAAAGACTAAAATATTCAACGATTCAATATATAGATATTCACCCAACACCTTTTAGAATGGCTCAAAGACAATACTCGCCAGTCTGAAAAGACCGCCGCGCCATGCATGATGTATATGCCTACTAGAGGAAAATCTGTTTACAGCTTATTTCAATACTTTGTAAACCCATTTAAAATGTTGATGGTAAAAACATACTACACGAGTTTATTTCTTGATGTGAAGCTATCATAAAACCTAAACTAGATTTCACTGTGTTTTACTTGACTGCATCCACGGCTCCAAACTAATTCACTAGAAGAGTGGGCTTTACACGGTCGTTTTTCCAAAAGAATCTCGACCCCTACGGAAATATCACGGAATGATTAAAGGACTCACAGAGGCTGATTTTTCAGGCAGAATGCCAAGCGATGTGTTTCGAAGTTGACTGATCTTTTGCACGAAATGTGTTCTGCAGTTTGATGACAGAATTCGCAGCCGAGCCCAGAACACATTGACAGAAGACTATGTCGGTTTAATGGACCTCGGGCCACAGTCGTTGGCATGGAACTATGTTATGATCAAGGTCAGCTGCCATATTTATATATAACATATAATATGTAATACTGATAACAGGCCTAATAATAATAATAGGTCTAATAATACCAATGATGATGATGAGGAGGATGACAATAATGATATTTGATGATGATGATGATGATGATGATGATGATGATGATGATGATGATGATGATGATGACGATGATGATGATGATGATGATGATAGTAATAGTAATAATACTAATATTAGTAGGCTAGTAGTAGCGGCAGTAGTAGTATGAATAACAGCAGTAGCAGTAGCGGCAGCAGCAGTATAGTCGTAGTAGAAGTGGAATGGTTTGGATGATGGTACTGCCTCAGTGAATACAATCAAAGTTTTCAAGAGGAAGCTAGACAAATTCGGCCATTAAGCATGGTCCAGGTTGACTTGTAGTGGTTTTAACACAGACTACAAACGTCTTCTGAACCACTTTAAACTTTTGTTATGTTATGTTAACCATTATAGGATTCTTTCAAAACATGGCCTATATAAATCTTCGTTTTATATCAAAGTAGAGATGCAGGCCTGCATGTACGTAAAAGTATTGATGTCGACTTTCTAGCTTCAGTGTTGCGGATTAGACAGCTACAAAGACTTCGATTCTGCCAAGAAGTGGCTTGGCAACGAGATCGATACCAAGTATGATCTAGTAGTGAACGGATCTCAGGTGACACCGCTCGCCTGCTGTAAACAGGCACCGAAATTCCAATCAGAATCAGACTTCGCCTGCTCCACAAATCCAATGAACCAAACATCCAACTGGAAGACGGTGAGTTGATGCGATTAGGCAATACGGTCAGGTGAGATGGTGATGCACTGTGTATAGTGTGCAGTAGGCCTACTATAAGACAAGGTCAGGTGAAGTTGAAAGTAAGATAACGTGAGGTAAGTTGAGCGATATCGATGTTTTATGACACATCTGAAAGCCGTTGCTGTTGGTTAGGTTTTGTAACGTTAGGTTAGATCGAGTACGGTGACCTTTAAATTAAGGCAAACTTTGTGAAGTTAGTTAAGGTGATATCTGGTCGGATTAGGTCAGGTAGGGCAAGGAAGTTGAGTTAAAGTAAGGGCTTTTATTATATATTTGACAGCTGGAGTGATTGCTTGGATTTAAGAGACACGGCCTATGCCTTTAGGACGAATTTATACATCTCGATGTATGGTGTCTTATCGTGAATACAACATCCTTGTGGAACAATCTCCACTGAAGCTACGCGAACTGCTCTACCAGTAACTGCTAGTAAAATAACTGTTAGCTCTTTTGAGCCTTGCATGCCATTGCCAGGCAAACATGAAAGGCGCTACATCAATACTTATGCAAGGCGTAAGCATATAATTATATATTAGACAACGCGCAGTGCCTCTAGGTCTATGTGTCTCTCTGGTCAGGCTTGGTAACTTGCCACAATGCTACATGTAACTTTCTGTAATGCTTGTCAACAGTTCTCTTTCACTTGGACTGGGCTGGAAGCGTCTCTGTAGAATAGATATGTTGCATAAATGCTACGAATGAATGAATGAGTGAACGAAAGAACAAGTAAACGAATGAAGGAATGGATGAATGAATGGGTAATACCATCATAGTGTACGACAGTGTCTGTTGTTACGCCATTCTGCGATGTGACAAGACAGATTGGCCTATAGGCCTATGTGTTTATAGGCCTACTAGAACTCGTGTTTTATGACAACTGCACCACCCAACTCGTGTGGATTGTTAGAGTAAGTATTATGTTACAGCAGATTCCAGGTTCACCATATTAAATCACCCAGCGTAGTATTGTCTAACAGTGTGTAATATCTCGGTGTCTGATATCTGTGATATATTATACATTACATGTGAGTTTATAGGCCTATAATAATGTTGTTGAAAGTAGTGGATTGCTTTTTGTTTCACTATTGAACTAGAGAACAAATAAGTTATCTTAGGCCTATATAGGCCTACTTCTGGTATAAATGATTAATCGCATTTAACCGAAGCGCATTCACCACAGACTCGATACGTTTACTTTTACTCTAATGTTGGTCGGAAGAATACTTTCCTATTTCTACTTAAGTATTTAAAGTCGAAGACGAGTAGGCTCTACTATAACTTTTACTAAAGCACGCACGTCCATCTATTGCCGACTCTAGCATTCTTAATTCTTCATGGTCTCCTTCCTCAATCTGTCATTACATGTAGCCTACATACTCTCACTTTTGTCAAATTCAAACCCAACGCAAAATCGACTCTTTGTCCTTAATGATCACGCTGAGTACCGATATGGGTGGTTTCTGCGATGCATTAATTAGTTGTCTGGACAACCTAAGCGCCGGTGTATAAGCTGGTCTAGACTCTGATGCGGATTTTGCGTGGCGATGAGAATTTCTGAGAATTAGGCCTATATTAGGACGAACCAGTAAAACATAATTTACTTGAAAATATAATTTACTTGAAGGTTTCTATCTTGCTTTTCCGAAAAGCGTGTCTTTTCTGATAATCGGTGGTCGAGTCAGTTAGGCCTAATATATAATTAGGCCCTAATATGTAAATAGAACTGACTTGATAGCTGATGATAGCTGATAAATAGGCCTATAATTAACGTCGCCTTAACGTTAGTTGCAAAATTTACCCAAACCCGTATATAGTACACAGTCCTACTGCACAACAGCGTATAATTATCTAATGCACTTTTGCAATGGGCTTACGTGCGTGGTTCAATTATGGGTTATTACTGCATGGTTATATAGTAAAAGGATGACGAATGAATAAAATATCCCGTAATTAAACATGTTGTTTTTGACTATTATTTATTCATGCTTTCTCCTATTAAAGTAAGTAACACGTAGGACAGATGATACTCACATGACAGTATTCCAACAAGGACTTCATATGTTCTGCATAGATATGGTACCACGTGGCAGGACGTAGGGCCTATGTAACCCAGATGAGAATATTGTCATATTGTCCTCGTATACATCCTACATAATATGACGATGATACTGGGAAATGTGACACTATGGTCCACAAATGACAATGAAAACTAAACACAATCTAATGCATTCATGTAACTGTAAAAAGGAGCAATTATGAGAAGCCAATTGCATGCAATACCGTAGACCCCCTATATAAAAGGTTTATTATAACACTGAAGCGATCCTATGTATATGACGTGTGTCTCACGGTGGCCGACTGGTTAGAGCGGTTGACCTGTAACGCGGAGAGTACGGGTTCGATCCTCGTCCGGGGTGGTTTAACTGTGTAGAGACCTTGAGCAAAGTCCTTCGCGTACAATTGCGCTGCAATATTATATAATTGCATCTCCGCCATCGAGGCGTGTGCACACCTGAGCTTTGGACCACCTTTGGAAGAAGACCAATATCAAATGCAGTTGTATTGTATTGTATTGTTGGTTCAACGGGTGTAACCAACAACTAGGCGCATACCTACTTTTAAATACTTGTAATCCAGTTTTCTTAGAACTCCTTTTCAAACAATTCTTTCTCTCCGGTCTCTCTGGCATTCGGATTTGGATCTCCATCGTAATCTCAACTGCTAAATCGCCACTCGAAAGTCAAGCGCAGGACACCAGCTTATTCACGAGCGCTATATCGATTTGATATATCTCTTGACAACCCCTCTGACTCGACGCAGCGCTTGTGAATTAGAAGGTATCCTGCGCTTAGCACTTCAAGTGGCACTTTAGAAATCTGGAGTTTGCGATTATGATGAAGTTGTGTTACATCTGCTCAAAAGATGACTTCGAGATATGTTAGACTCGGAAATGAGTCAATACTTTAAACTTAGACATTCAACCAAAAAGACAGAGCGGAGTGTCAACAGAGAGCATCTTTATCTGCGAAAGCAAACAATCAGTAACTGTTCTTGTCGTTGCCCTTCCCTGAAGTTTGAGATGACTTTAATATGGAAGCTGTGTATAGGGCCTACCTCTTATGCTCGTATGCGCAACTGTTTGGTCAGGATAGCTCCTACATACCTCAAGACCTTCTTCTCTGTACCTCGGTCTCTTCACTAATTGGTCGCTCCACTCTCCGCTCGACCGCCAGAGACCTTCTGGTTGTTCCTCGCATGCGCGGGGTTACTGCTCAATCTAAAAGTTTTGCCTATGTTGGCCCCTCTAGTTGGAACCATCTTCCGCAGGAATTGCGACTTGAGCACCTCAGTCGGTCTCTGCCTCTGTTCCGGAAACACGTGAAGTCCATTTAATTTGCTAGCAATAGAATTGACTTTGGTCGGCGGGAGCGTCTCTGAACCGTTGATTTCACTTTTATAAATGCTCGATAACAAATACAATTACAACTACAGTCATAACCGTAGTCGAGAGATGTCTTCAATACGTCAGTGATATCAGTGATGCAGATAAAATGCAACGCATCGGCCTAGACGCAGCCTATATGTGTCGTTTGTTTTTTTATCACTAAGGTAAACATAGTCTAAATAGGTGCAGTGTAAAACTAATAATAATTATAAACATTGATTAATATTGCGCCTTTTAAAAATCAGAAACGGCTGAGTAATGGTAGGTTGACATTGAAATCGTACACTGGATTTGATCAAGGGAGAGTGCCGATAGAACGTGATATATAGATGATTATAGAAAACGAACTACGGGTATAAGGTTGTTAGTCATAAGTCTGTACCGAAAGTTGTTTTATACTAAAGCAAAGAACTGCTGTTAACTGCGTTTAGTTTGGTTTAGGGATGCTGGGATAAAGTCGCAGCAGAACTGCTGCCGTACCGGACGGTGACGATTGGGATCATAGCTGCCATTGTTGTAGCCCAGGTAAGAGCTTGCTGACTCATGAAGTATCCACTCGTCATATTTATTAACACAACTCGTATCGTCCCATTACTTACAACGCTTATTAACACAACGCCTTTTTGGCCAATCCGTGATAAAAGCCACCTCTCTATGTATGTAGGCCTATGTATGTATGTATGTATGTATGTATGTATGTATGTGTGTGTATGTATGTATGTATGTATGTATGTATGTATGTATGTATGTATGTATGTATGTATGTATGTATGTATGTATGTATGCATGCATGTATGTATGAGCACTTGTTATAGCGCCCCTTCATGATTTCTACTCTATTAAATCTCAAAGTTAGGCCAAAACATGAACCGACGGTCTTGCAACCACATAAATTTTCAGTTTCTTAAGCTGTGTTCTGATATCGTTTTTAAATATTCGTTTTATAATTTCAGACACTGTTGGCGTTGATGGCGATTCTGATCGCTTGGCGACTTCCCAAGAACTGGAAGAATATCTAAGTCAACCAATCGATCCATACAACTGCGCCTGCGCCTAATACAACGCACCAGCGTATAGGCCCTACTGTCGTTACTCATGAAGCACGTGTTTTTTAAATGCAGCACGCATATTCCTCAAGAGACGTTACCATACTTTAAGTGCAATGTACTGGACAGTATAAGTCCGTTTTGCATAATTATATATCCACAGGAAACATAATATTATAATGTATAGGCTACACGCATGCATATATAGTAGGGTGGTCCAGAAGCCATAGAGAAAAGTTTAAGTTTGTGGAATCATTTCTCCACAAGGCTTATTTCTGTCCACTGGGTATAGATAGTTGGCCTGTTAAATTTCAGCCTAATTGTGCAACGTTTAGAGGTCAACCCATTTTCGACATTTTACTTGGGTGCTATTGTATCTTTTTGTCATGTTTACAATGGAAGAAAAAGAGTGTTCACTGGCAGGACCGTTATTGCTGCACTGGGACGGCAAAATGGTGCCCGACATTAATGGATAAAAAGAAAATGTGGACCGCATAGCTGCTATTGTCACTGAAAATGGTCAGGAAAAACTTTTGACAATTCCAAAAATGGAGAGGTGCAGGTGAGTCTCAGGCCAAGAACTGTGTTGAAGTAACCGAGAAAGTGGAATCTGAGTTCACAGATCAAAGGCCTCGTATTTGACACAACAACCAGCAACACATGGCTTCATAAAAGCGCATGCTTTAGAATTGAAAACGCTCTGGGAACTGAAATGGTCTGGCTTGCATGCCGTCATCACGTCATGAAAGTTGTCTTGTCAAAGGTCTTCTTGTGTCTGTTTGGTCCAACCGAAGGTATATCAACTGCGCTATTCAAGCGATTTAAGAAAGAATGGCCATCAATGAACCAAGATGCTTATTTCGCAACAACTGTTTAACTATTTCAGGATCAATTATTGAACAAACAGCGACAGGAAATGCTTGGTTATTTATCAGACCTGCTCTTGAAACCCAGCAGCCAAGGGACGATTATCATGGATTTCTACGTTTATCCTTCTGGTTTCTTGGTGGACACAAGGCAGTGAATCATTTTGAGCTCCAGGTTCAATGCATCACCCCAGATGGATGGCAAAAACCATTTATGCACTGAAAATATTCCATTTTAAGACTCAATTCAAGTTGACTGCTCGCGAATCCACGAATATAACAGATTTGGCTTTGCTTGTCAGCCTTATTAATGTCATACAGTGGAACGAAGCACCGCGTGGAATCCGAGCCCCTCTCGATGACCAAATTTTTATAAGTTCTGAAGAGCTACCCAAACCAGGCTGTTGCCAGCAAAGCACATGCAGCATTTTCAAGGCACCTCTGACTTCTGTCTGAACATCTGGTGGCCATAGCCCTGTTGATGACAGAGTCTCATCAAAAATGAAAGGAAAGATAGTAAGAAATCTGCAACGGCCAGCATTATCAGACAACCCCTTGCCGTGTGCAGTTGACAAGTGCATCTGAACATCTGAAACTGGAGGATTTGGTGACAGAAAGGACATCTTTCTTTGATGTCCAAATGGAAAAAGGCAAAGAAAAGATTCAGTTGTTTATCAAGAAACCACTAGAACAGTGGATAGATGATCCAGTCTTCAACAGATTTTGCGAACTGGCTGCACGCATGACAGTGGTGAATGACGTAGATGAAAGGGGAAACAGTCTTATCGAAAAGTACAATGACATGCTGACAAAGAAAGAGGAGCAGAAACAGTTTATTCTTCAACTGGTCGCAAAGAATCGCAAGACTTTACCAACTCCATCCAAGACAGCGCTCATGTCATAGATTAACCATTGCGGAACAATATATCTATTTTTCTTGAGATAACATAAAAAGTGCCAAATGGGTTGACCTCTAAACTTTATTTGTTTTCATTAAAATTTTGCATGGTTGTTATAATCATGATGAAGAACAAAACTAGCCTTGTGGACAACTGAAATCTGTTACTTGATTTTTGTGGACCACCCTAATATATAGTTATAGGCCTATCTGCCTTCACAAGGAGCAATAATGCCCGAAAACAGATGCCTATTTATTATAGGCTAGCTACTGTTGTTGTAAAATATAGCAAAACAATGAATAAAATAATTATGGCTACGAGGATCGCTTAGATGTTAAAATCAGACTCAGGTAGGCCTAGGGCCTATAACCATGTCATAGCAGATACTCCTATACGAACGTGACACCGTGAGAGGAAATAAGTTCTTATCAACTGTGTTATTAACCAAAGCATTCAAATGCTTCATGTTTTGGCTCTGTTGAAAGTTCTATGAATAAATAGGAGAAAACGGAGTTCCTGGCGCGGCCTTTATCCTGCTAAAAAATCCCAGCTTTCACATTATAAGGTTTACTCTATTAATTTTTAAACAGACCACGAAGGTGTGTATGTTTTAACCGATTTTATGGTCGTGAACATTGTTTTAAACGTGTTGTGGCCTTTCAATACTTTCCTGGTTGCAATTGAAAAGTTTCTCTTCTGCTGGATGAAACTTTCTTTCCAAAAGTTCATTAACCCGACACGTTATTTAATAATTACAGGCCGCACACGCACACACCTACACACACACACACGCGCGCGCACCACCATACACTTACACATACGCACACACTTACGCACACGCACACGTATACACACACGCGCGCGCAAGCACTCACAGACACATCGGACTCTAAATTGCTACAGGAGAATGCCTATCACGAAAAATTACGATCCCAATTATAGGCACATATTATAGCCAGGGCTGCCGATAGAAATTCCGGGCCCCTAGGCAGAGCAGTCACGGGCCCCTAACTATCCTTAGCCTTTGTGAGAAAATTTAAAAAAAAACTGAAATAATAATATTGCAGGGAACAACCCTTCAAAATTATATTTATATGCAACTATTGTAGTTAACCCTCAGGCTACCAAGGTTTTTTTGCGACATCGGCTACCAAGGGGGGGGGGTTGAGACGACCCCCCTGGATTTCGTGTTTGGTTTCACATATCATAACTTGTAATACAGCATTGGATTCAGCATTCATTTCTGCACAGAATGGTATATTTAGTTGTACATTATGTGAATGCACCTCGAAATTACATCACTTTTAACAACGGAACCCCCTTAATTAGCGATATTTTATATTATTGCGTACATTTTGTACTTTTGGATAAACAAATATAAAATTATGTGTGTTTTGAAACTGATCTATGTATCCAAGATACACATACATCCCTACATATGTTTATAAACGTATAAATATACATCCATACATATATATCCATACAGATATATCGGTTTACGTTGTGATGCTGTATTCAGCCGTTTTCACACAGATTACGCGTATTATTATTTATTTTGATCACTTCCGGTTTTCAAAAGACAAACATGACATTGTAAGTATGCAAATGAAGCCCTATAGATTCCCTCTAAAGAATGGTATATTTGTTTCTCTTCCAGGAATATAAATGAATACCAGGGTGCGACCGTACGTTGAGTCCAATAATAAAATACGCGTATCATACGTATTTTTATCCCCGAATGTAAAATACGCGTATTATACGTAAAAATACGTTGACTTAGAAACAATTTAATGTTCAATGGTGTGCCATACGAGCACTTCGAGTCGTCAGAGTCGGACGCAAACTGAATTAAATTTTGTTGATGTTTCAGAAGAATACGCGCAGTAGGCTAGATACCTTACAGTAAACTTTGTTAAGTTTGTTTTTGGCAGCTATGCCTTTTAGTAACTTAGTTAACTATGTTGCAACGTTTCGTGTTCAATTTTACAATTATAGGGTACAACGTATTGTAACGTACGGCACGCAAAGTTTTACCGTACGCGTATTATACGTATTTTATCGTCCAAAATAAAATACGTATAATACGTACGGTCGCATCCTGATGAATACACTACCGACAAAAAACTAAGGGGGTGTCCTTCCATTCAGCCATTTTTCACGCATATTACGCGTATTATTATTTATTTTGATCACTTCCGGTTTTCAAAATTCAAACATCTAAGTATGCAAATGAAGCCCTGCATTCCCTCTAAAGAATGGTATATTTGTTTCTCTTCTAGGAAGAAAACTGAGTACGCTATAGACGAAAAACTAAGGGGGGGGTCGTATCACCCCCTCTGGTACCTCGGGTATATCGGGTGTAATTTTTGAATGGCGTGAGATATCACAATGATGTTTACCTCAAAATGTGCGCAAATGATCCTGCTACCGCTACCTAAATTATCAAAATTTTATTCCACATGGAACAAGTTTTCGAAGCAAAAAACCTAGGGGTGTCGTAATAACCTCCCCCCCTTGGTAGCCCGAGGGTTAAGTGTTCGTAATATTATATTTTAAAAGGCATAAATCATAAACTTTGTACAACTGATTATAATATTTTTCATAAGTTGATTGCTTGGCCCAGCCCGGGCCCCTAAAAGTCGCCGGGCCCCTGGGTTTTTGCCCCCTCTGCCCCCCTCTCGGCGGGCCTGATTATAGCCTATAGCCTATGAAATATAGCTAACGCGTTTTAGGCCTAAAGTTTCTGAGCCTACTTTGTATGTAACTGAACATTCGATAAAGTCCTCCAATCACCATTCGAAAGATCTACGTGCATGGTATAAGTGATGTTAAATTTTCAAGAAGAGCAAGTTATCTTTAAGCAAATGATTCTGGAATGGCTGAAGAATCATCTCGCGCATGGTTTCATCCTCCATCCATCCATCCATCCATCCATCCATCCATCCATCCATCCATCCATCCATCCATCCATCCATCCATCCATCCATCCATCCATCCATCCATCCATCCATCCATCCATCCATCCATCCATCCATCCATCCATCCATCCATCCATCCATCCATCCGATTCCATCCATCCACCCACCCACCCACCCACCCATCCATCCATCCATCCATCCATCCATCCATCCATCCATCCATCCATCCATCCATCCATCCATCCATCCATCCATCCATCCATCCATCCATCCATCCATCCATCCATCCATCCATCTGTACTTCGGTTATGCCTTCCTTTTTCTGTTCTTTCCTTCATTCCTTCCTCTCTTCCTGGTTTCCTTCTTTAATTCCTCATTAGTCTACTAAACTTTCGCTTATAAGCCTAAAAATCAGGTGACGATAACGATGAAAGTCATAGGCATAATTTTCGGGGATACGGGGTACACGTACCCCAGATTTTGGTCGGAGGTTACCGTGCCCATTTTCACTAGATTTGCTCCAAACTCAGCATACTTCAGGTAAGCCCTACTTTCATACTGCCTGCTTCAGTCAAGCAATAATTAGCCTAATACGGAAATAAAATACAGCCCGTAAAAACAAAGTTTTTTACTATATCCATCTAGTATCCTATAATGGGTCTTACGAAGCAGTTACCTCTACAAATATATAGTCCGCGTTCATTTTACGACATAGCATGCGTTTAATGAGGCAGCGCGCCCGTTTTGTTGCGGCCAATGGCAACGCTGGCCAATGGCAACGCTGCGTATCGGAAAAGGGGATTCCCCGATTCGAAAATTTGAGTCCCCGATTCTATAAGCTAGCCTTTTTGGGGAGCTGAAATTTTGATAGAATGAAGTGTCTGCGAGGGCGAGTCTATCTGCCAAGTTTCAGGACGATTGAATGATTGTAAGTGATCGAATTAGTCGTCGCAAGATTTGACTTTTTAGCCTGTGGCTCAAACAAACATTCAAGCAAGCAAGATTTCCGCAAGTTAAACTAGATGGATAAAAAGGAGGAAAAGTGTACTGGTACCCCATAATATTCTAGATCAAAGTTTTTTATGCCTCCGATGATGTCCATTCCAGACATGGGAGAAGAAGTAGAGATGGGAGCGGTTCATTGCTACATAATCATAATTATATTTTGTATTGTATTGTATTGTATTTAAACATTTATAAAGCGCCTGTACTATAGGGTGAACCGTTCAGAGGCGCTCCTAGTGCACAAGGCCACGAGAGAAGAAATAGGTTTTGAGAAAAAGCAAAGGAGGAGGAGGGGTTACCAGGCTACCAGCTAGAATCTGAGAGCGAGTAGGCTACATGGAGACAGCGCATTCCAAAGAGAGGAAAAAATTGAGGTACAGGACCAGGACCGAGCCATAGCTGTTCTAGTAGTAGGCCTATGAAGAACTAGAAGATCAAGTCTGTATGATGAGCGGAGTCGTCGATGCGAGGAGGCTGAAACAGGCTGGACCGCTGGAGTAATACATCAGCTAGATATTTCGGGGCAAGACACACCGTTGTGCATGCCTTGAAGACCATGCAGAATGAGGATTTTTTGATCCATATGAACAACGGATGAAGTTTTTATTTGTGGAAACTCTATGGCCTAACAGAGTAGATGCCTACGCAGCAAGCCAGTGCTGATGCCGTCGCCTGTTTATTTTTGCCGTAACCTTCTCCAGGATGTCTCGACATGAAGTGGTACAGAGCCTATAATTATTATGTCAGCATTTAAAAATCAGTTACACACTTAACTTATTCGTCGTGTCGCTTTTCATATGCTTAGAATGATGGTTGAGTCATCGATATAGGCCTATTGTCCGAAATATTGATTTGATCAGAGAAACTTAGGAAAGCTATAACATTACACTCATCGAGGACCAGTCTGCCTATATCTGTTGCTTGAAATTTTTTTAAAGCACAACTTTATCTGAATCATCCTTAGCCTAATTATTGTAACCTCGATGAAATGTTATTGCCCCACCATTGTTACCTACTTACCTTAATTGAACGCTTTGCGAATAAATGGCTACACTCACCTGGTTTTGGGGCTGGAGAAATGAGGAGTTTAAATTATTAATTAATCAATCAAATAATTAATAATTATGATTGTGATTAGGATAATAGGATGGGTTGAATGCTAATGAAGTCGCCGTTCACCTCCGTGCTCTGCATTTTCATCTGCATGCATGTAGCAACCCAAAGTTTTCTTCGATTACTGAAGCTCAAACATTAGTTGTTGGAAGATAGGGACCATGGATAGGCTTATTTATGGCTGTGAGTCAGGTTTAAAGATCTTTAAGGTATGTCCGTTCATACGTGCCTGCAAATTAATAAATGAGTCTTTATGATAGCTCAACTTGAATTTTCTTACCTTGCCATAGCCTGTATTACCTTTCCTCATCTTATAACATTACCTCAAATTGCTTTACATTACCTTGTCACACAGTCAGTCAGTCAGTCAGTCAGTCGGTCGGTCGGTCGGCCAACCAACCAACCAACCAACCAACCAACCAACCGACCAACCAACCGACCAACCAACCGACCGACCAACCAATCAATCAATCAATCAATCAATCAATCAATCAATCAATCAATCAATCTATCAATATTCGTCTAATCCGCTAAAGGCTGACATAGACGCGACGCTATAAATATTATTATAGTATAGGACTAATACTCTATGGGGGTATGGGGGAGTCGATGAAGATATTGGTATCAGTGGCGGCACTACACCAGGGCATGCAAGGCCAAATGCCCTGGTAAAAAAAGCCTTTGCCCTGGTCGTTGCCCTGCCAGAATTTTTGCCCTGCCGAGAATTTATTTGGGGCATAAATCGCCCCTGCGCTGGTTACTTGTATGATTGCCCTGGTTATGCCCTGGTTACGAAAAATGTCTGGCGCCGCCACTGATTGGTATACTTGTGGGCTAAATAAAAGTTTATTTTAAATCTTGGTTTTGTCCGTATCGATAGTCATGGTATTTTAGTTTATTAATGTCAACGATAATTATTGATCATTTCCTTTTTCAATAAGTGAACGGGGCCTATTGGATCATTTGCTTATAAGTGCTTGTATTTACCATGTATTTTAGTGTTTGTATTTACCTTACATTTTGGCTCTATCGAGGGCCCAAGTCTCGGCTGCCCATTAATTAAGCCCTATTTGTGTTTGCAATTGTGTCATATTTTATTCTAGCAATTATTGCTCTGACAGTTTTATACCGTATAATAAACATAGCACGTAGGCCTACTGTTGCCAATGCAAATAAACGATAATTATGCTGTAAAGTTTTAACATTTGTGACTTTTGTCACCTGGCCTCATTTATGCACGCAAAATGTTTTCTTTAGATCCAGGCAACCACTTACTTCACGAGTCTTCATCCAGAAAGAGTAAAGCCCGTGTCAATTTCATCCCTCACACAAGGCCGTAAGAAACGGGCATACAGTGGCAACAACAATAAGGGCTATTTGCCTATTTCAACGCCAGCATCCGCCTTATGTAGCCTTTCAAAGGTAGTTTAAATTAGGCCTAGGCTACTTAATTATCCAGCGACAGAAAAGTTCGTCTGTCTTTGGACCAACATTAGGCTATAGGCCTACGGAATGCTTGCGCTGATAGAAACTATAATCAAACTTGCGTTCTTTTTTCTTCTAAAAAAAGCGATTAATGTATTGCAAATTACTTCGATTGGATCCTATACCTAAGCTGGCCTAGTTATAGCCTACTAGTACGCAAAGGTATTTTTATTAAACGCCCGCTGTGTTGCAAAGGCGCGAACGTTAAGCACGTGTTGCTGAGGAAATCCCCAAACCACGTGATCTGTATTCTCGGACAAAGGTAGTCGACAAAAGTAGCATTAAAATTTGTTATCAGGCCTATATATACAAATTGAATCGCCTAAATGAGGTAAACTATTTCATAATGGAATTTTCTGGGATCCTTTAATAAAAAGAAACGAAATAAAAGTATGACAGATGTTGTGCACATTATTTAAATAGGGCATTGTTTTGGCACGACGCCAGATTGAAAGCTAGCCTTCAGCGTTAGACCTAAACCAGCGTTTGTTAACAATTTTCGAGGTTTGTTAGTTGTGCACGTAATTTTTAACAAAGGAGTCAAAAACAAAAGCAGCAACGAAAAGTTAATTATCTTAATGAATCGTGTGAAGATAAGGAGGACCATCGTGAGAAGGGAATTCTATGCAAATGAGCTTTCTGAATGACGATTGTGTGCGAATCATCGTCGTCCAGGGTCCACGTGATACGTAATTGAAAGTGTTTTTCGGTCACAAAGAAGGGGCGGGGCCAACGAGGTGGGCGGGGCGATGTTTTGATGGAAGTTTACGACGACACACAGAAACTAGGCCTACGTTAGCCAGGGCGACCGCGGTCTCCTCAGCCTTCGGGTGATGATGGTTAATACGGGCCAGGGAAGTCTTCATCGATAAGAGAGTCTCGTATCAGGCGTTTGTCGGGGCTTGTACGTAGGCTGCACAGGTGGTGGTGGTGGAGGTCGTGGTTCCTGCTCGTCCATTGTGTCGTGGATATGTCGCTGAATCTGGGCCTCGGGTCGTCGTCGGCAGGAATGGGGTCACCGGCGGCGGGGGCCAGATATGGGGCCGCAGGAAATGCGGGGTCGAACCGGGCGGAGAAAAGTTTAGGGTCACCGCAGCCGCCCACCCGGACCCCGGCGGATCAACGAAAGTGGAAGGCTGCCTCAAGGACCTGGACGGCAAGGCGCAGCACAGGAAGTCCGCTAGGTGAGGCACCGTTACGATACGTTACATAAGGTTACACAAGTTAATTACATAACGTTACTCATTTACGACGTCAAATTGACTGAACCTACAGCTGTAGTTAACATTTTGGCCTACATTCAGTATTGTAGGCGTTCATGTTATGCCATATTTAATTCATGCTTCGCTTTAAATGTAACTACATATGACATAAAATAATATACATGAGATTAAGCAGGATACATACAGCAGTGTTGAATATAGTGTAGGAAGTAGAATTTATTAGAATACGATGTCAGTTAGAACTATATTTTATTTTTCAAGCATATTAATTTTAGTACAAGTTGTGTAAGTTTATACATTATATATAGTGGAAAATTTGCGAATACAATATTTGCATTAAGCCTATGCATGTCGCTATATTATTGTAAAAAGTAAAGTTTTTGTTGTGGAGAAAGTAAGTGTGGTTTGTGGCTAAACATTTGATCATATCCAGATATATGTCCACAAAATTCTTTCCATGTTACAGCTTGCTGTGACCAAATTTTAATTTTAAGAATGCAATCCAATGGAGCGATATCAGGATGGGAGTGATGTGATGACACTTGGGTATTCTGGTAACAACTCTGGTTAGTGAGTTTCGATGAGTTGCTGACACTTATGTTTTGTGGATTCAAGGTTGAGGAAAAGGGAATTGCAGTACAGTTGAGCTTTGAGTGGACAATGGATGTAGCAGTGGTGGCAGCAGTTTTGATGTCAAGCCATTGCAGTAGTCCAAGCATGTTTAGCATGAAGGAATAGGAGTGCAAACTGTTAATAATAATACATAAAATAATAAGTGTTTCAATGTTTAAATCTACATCATGCAACACTCCGAAGTCGTGGATGATTTGCGTTCCCCTGGGGAATGCTACCACTGCGTACTTGTTCATCTTTGCTCAAGCCCATCATGTGTCCACCCATGTGAATGTTGTTTTTTTTGCTGAGCTCACTTGCCACTCATTTGAAGAATTCCAAACCTGCTCGTTTGTTAGTTGTTAGTTAGCAACTTTTGTAGCAGTGCTGTATATTGCACAGTGAGGGAGTTTAGGTGAATGGTTAACACTCTAGCACGAAGAGCATAAGCTCAGCATGGACATGGGAGCGATTCCCGCCACCGTCCAAAAGGTCGACTCAGCCTTTCATTCGTCAGATGGCATTGGTAAAATGAGTAGTAGGACAGATGGGCGACTTGCATGGCAGCCGTACAGTTAAATTCGACTCCTGTAATAACTTGTGATCGTCCATTATGACTTATGACTATGACTTGTAATCATAATTTATATCAGTTGGAATCAACAACCAAAGACTACGTAAATGAATTGTTTTTCCCAGTTGGGGAATGCTATCACCACATGGTGATAAGGCTACTTGAAAAGATAAGATAAGGTTGAATCAAGCCCATGATTGATGCTGGTCTCAAGCCATGTGGTTGGCCAGAGTTCAGTTTGCTGTAGTTTGTTTGCCACTCATTTGAAAGGACTTCCAAACACTGTTATTTCAGTTTTGCTTGTTCAGTTAATTAGCAACTTTTTAGCAGTGCTGTACATGTATATTGCACAATGAGGGGGTTTAGGTGAATGGTTAACATTGCAGCACGAAGAGCAGAAGATCAGCATGGACGCAGGATCGATTCCCAGTGCCCTTCCAAAAGTTGACTCAGCCTTTAATTCGCCAGATGGCATAGGTAAAATAAGCAGTAGGACAGATGGGCGTTCTGCTTGCATGGCAGCCATAACAGTTAAATTCGACTCCTGTAATAACTTAGGTGATCATCCGTTCATACTAATGACTATGTAATCATACTGAAGATTTATATCAGTTTTGAATCAACAAACGAAGACTACTATTATTATTATCAACAGTAATAGCACAACATCAGGTCAATACCCAGAAAATCTGTCCACTGAAACAGAGAGGGGCCTACCTGATGATAAGGCAACTTGAAAAGATAAGATAAGGCTGAATAATGATAATTCATTGATGCTGGTCTCAAGTATTGTGGTCGGCCAGAGTTCAATGTGTGATACAGATGGTGAGCCCTAATTTGAAAGAAATTGTTTTTTTGCTGATAGCTGGAATGGAATTAACAGTTAACCAGAGGAAGTGGATCTTTAGTTTTGTCCTGGTTTGATTGAGTGTGAGTGAGTGGGATAAATAAGTCAGTGCTAGACCATGAAGGGCCCTGTGTAGAAAGACAGCCATTTTAAAGTGGACCCAAACTGGAAAGGTAATAGGTGTACTTTTGAGGATGTTCAGATCTGTAACAGAAGGCCTTGGAAGAAAATAACATACAAGGTGAGCGGCTGCACACAAGGAGTCATAAAGGCAACAAGAAAGAGAACCGAGTTTTGAATTGCAATACTCCAAGCATGATTAGTGTACATAAGAGCATGGGCATCATAATGAGTTAGAGACAGTTTGAAGTTTCCTCTGGTAAATGTAACAGGATGTTCCTAATGTAATGTTCCTAACATGGGATTCCAATGTCAACATTGAACCAGGCACATGATGTCATTAGGAATGTGGGTGGGTGGGCAGATGCCGTTAAATGAACCTTATGGAATGCTGAAGAGAGTAGCAAGTTGAAAGATAACAGAGGTTGCATTCATTCCTTAACTACTGAAGAACTATATACACAAAATTCAAAGTTGAGATCATGAGATGGCTCTGTAATTAGGAGTTTTAGCAGAGGATGATAAACTATCGCCTGAGTAAAAATAGACGGCAAGAATCCCTTATGCAATGTGAAATTGGTAATTAATGTAAAGTTTGGACCCAGAACATCAACTGCAAGGTCACTTGGAAGTCCATTGATTGAGAAGTGAGTAGATAAGAATAGATTTAATTAGATTAGAATACAGTCTTTCTTAACCCTTTAACGACGACAGTGTACTAAAAGCGACTGGGAAACCAATGCAGCTCGTCATCGTTAAAGTGTTAAGAGATAGGAATGGAGACAGCTTTTGTTAGATTTAGAAAACATAGTTGGCAAACCTCTGCTCTGCAAGAGTTGTTGGCTTAAAGTAGTCTTAGTCAGTCAAACTTTTAGAAAATAGCAATATGATCTGAAATATGAGACTCAATGAGATAAACAGAATGAAACAATTGCAAATTAAAATGAGTTGCCAGGGTCAGGGCTGCCGACAGAAATTCCGGGCCCCTAGGCAGAGCAGTCACGGGCCCCTAACTATCCTTAGACTTCATGAGAACATTTTTTTAAAAAACAAACTGAAATAATAATAGTGTGGGTACAACCCTACAAAATTATATGTATATTATGCAACTATTGTAGTTAAGTGTCCATAATATTATATTTTAAAAGGCATAAATCATAAACTTTGTATTACTGATTATAACATTTTTCATAAGTTGATTGCTGGGCCCTTGCCCCTAAAAGTCGCCGGGGACAATTTTCCCCCCCTATCCCCACCCCTCTCGGTGGGCCTGGCCAGGGTATCCAGGATATGACTTCTGGTATGAGATTAACCTCCTTAGCGTTTCATTTTCTCCCAGAAAAACGAGCCAAAAACGTTGCATTGTTTTACGTATGCATGTATATGCATGAATATACATGTGTAGGTATATATGTGTATATGTAAACATGCATAGCCATATATGCATACATTTACATATATACATATGTATATATGTACAAATACATGTATAAATTTACATATATATATATATATATATATATATATACAGATATATGTATGTATGTATGTATGTATTATATATTGAGATAAGTATATATATATATGTACATATACATCTATGTGTGTAAATATATACATGTGTAGGTATAATTATATATAATTATGTAGGTATATATGTATTTATATATGTATATTTATGTATGTATGTATATGTATGTATGTATGTATGTATGTATGTATGTATGTATGTATGTATGTATGTATGTATGTATGTATGTATGTATGTATGTATATATATGTACATATACATCTATGTGTGTAAATATATACATGTGTAGGTATAATTATGTATAATTATGTAGGTATATATGTATTTATATATGTATATGTATGTATGTATGTATGTATGTATGTATGTATGAGCCCGAACGTGACTCGGGTTAACCGCTTTTGCATAGAATTCCCGGCCCGAGCACCGTTCGGGGTTAACGCTAAGGAGGTTAAAAAGTATCAGGTCAAACTTGTCCAGTATATCAGAAAATGCTGAAGAGCAAACTTTGGCTATATATGAAAGTGAACAGTGAAGTCGCCTATAATATAAAAATATAAATGAGGACATAACATCACTTGGACTAATACGAAGGGGAGCAATGGACTTGACAAATGACCGAGGACAATGGAGATCATTTATTCGTACCCATCGCCGTCAAATGACTGGTGCCATGATGATGATGATGATGATGATGAGGACAATGGAGAGGAAGATACTCTCATTGAAGGTAGTTAAGGAATTCAAATATTGAAGAAATTGATATTCACAAGTTCTCATGTTTTTGACAAACAGGCAAATGCATCTAATTGTTGTCATCAGATTACTATTACACCTTTGTGAGGCCAGCTGAATGCTCTATATAAATAGCCAGATACATACTTACATACATGACATGTAAGGTCAAAGTAGCCTACTTATCTGTTGAGATAAGTGAGCCTACTATAGGTTCAATGGTGGCCATGTTGGCTGTTGCTGGCTTGTGTCATTTTGGCAGATAATGTGTCATTTGAGCAATTTGCCATTTATCGTTGAATGTTTGGGCCTTACCGTGTATTACTCAGCATTCTGAAGTTATTTCTTAATTGTGCGTTGGAATTCATGCTTTTGGACAATATTTGGATGGATAGGAAGAGAGCCAAGCAAGCATTTTGAATAATTGGTAATCTAGGTGCAAGGTGACTGGTTGGACAGTTCATTTGAGTTGACTGGTTCCAAAGTTCCAAGGCGCAAGTTGACTGGTTCTCATTTAGACAGTTCATTTGGACTGGTTCTCATTTAGACAGTTCCAAGGCACAAGTTGACTGGTTCTCATTTGGACAGTTCCAAGGCACAAGTTGACTGGTTCTCATTTAGACAGTTCCAAGGCACAAGTTGACTGGTTCTCATTTAGACAGTTCCAACAAGTTGACTGGTTCTCATTTAGACAGTTCCAAGGCACAAGTTGACTGGTTCTCATTTAGACAGTTCCAACAAGTTGACTGGTTCTCATTTAGACAGTTCCAACAAGTTGACTGGTTCTCATTTAGACAGTTCCAAGGCACAAGTTGACTGGTTCTCATTTAGACAGTTCCAAGGCACAAGTTGACTGGTTCTCATTTAGACAGTTCCAAGGCACAAGTTGACTGGTTCTCATTTAGACAGTTCCAAGGCACAAGTTGACTGGTTCTCATTTAGACAGTTCCAAGGCGCAAGTTGACTGGTTCTCATTTAGACAGTTCCAAGGCACAAGTTGACTGGTTCTCATTTAGACAGTTCCAAGGCACAAGTTGACTGGTTCTCATTTAGACAGTTCCAAGGCACAAGTTGACTGGTTCTCATTTAGACAGTTCCAAGGCACAAGTTGACTGGTTCTCAGGACAGTTCCAAGGCACAAGCTGACTGGTTCTCATTCGGACTGGTTCTCAGACACCAAGGCGCTGACTGGTTCTCATTTAGACAGTTCCAAGGCACAAGTTGACTGGTTCTCATTTAGACAGTTCCAGCAAGTTGACTGGTTCTCATTTCAGTTCCAAGGCACAGTGGTTCTCATTTAGACAGTTCTCAGGCACGAGCTGACTGGTTCTCATTCGGACTGTTCCAAACGTCTGACTTACTTATGAGTCAATTGCAACCAGCAAATCTCAGAGTCAGTGATGCAACAGTGAGCCATATCTGTGCAATGCCAAAAAGAGTCTGCCATGGAGAGGTAATGTGATGAAGCTTTGGATACTAATTCACTCCAGGGATTGTCAAGCTTTGGACTGGACTGAGCATGCATATCGAATATAGGCTATAGTATTATGTGCTGCAGGTTAAACTAGCAGATTGGAAACAAGGGACAGGGAAATATGATCCTGATATCTCGAGGAAATGAATTTGTAGTAGTGATTATGCTGAGCACTCAATCATTTCTGTAGTTTTGGATTACACAGTGCTACTATGTGCTCAGTGCATTCTGTGACTAGCTCTGGGTTCGGCTTGAAACCGTAAATTGCTGGCCAGCTGCTAAAGTTTGCTGGTCTAAACTACCAGATATTGAATGTTCATTCGAATTTCACGTATGCATAGCATTTAACTGATATCTTGATTTTAATTATAAAAGTGCTGAATATGGTAACTGTTTAGATTATAGATTTTAATACTGTGAATAGATATGAGTAATGTGAGTGCAGAAGAAAATGGCACTTTATAAATGTCAGGTTCGTACAGTTTTTCAATTATTACTGATTTGAACATGCATGTGATACATTGCTGGTTTCAATACTGATAATTTGATAACTTGGCTGAAGTTATTTTGAGGTTTGGCGAGGGTTTCTCGTTATGTATTATATGGCTCTCTAATCTTATCTGATCCTCTGCTCTCTATAATGATGCACTGGATATCAGTGCTGCTGATAGCATATTTTGAGCACTTTGTATGACACGAAATGAGATTTCTCTTGTGGTAAAAAGGTTTTGACTCAGTTCTCCTGATTTATCCATTTCATCTGGTTTCATTTTAGAGATATGGCAACATTTCCTTGCATTACTAACAAGTCTGAAATCTGTTTTATTTGATAGTAAATTACAGGAAACATATTGATCTGATTTTATTCTAAAACCTGCCGTCATGCCTGGAGTTGGGAGATTACTATCAATAGAGTGATGATAGGAGTTCGTTTTTAGGAAGGGCTTCACGATAAAAGCCCTGCTGTGACATCCTGATAGTTAAAGATATTTAAAGGATTCAGCGATTTGGATCATTCATTTCCTAGTATTTTAACGAGGAATTGGTGAAAGACTTCTCGTAATTCTCTGCCTAGTTATATGCATTCTGGTAGTTTTTTGACATCATTCAGTTCTAAACTTAAGACTTGGTGAAAGACTTCTCGTGGTTCTCTGCCCAGTTATATGCGTTCTGGTAGTTCTTTAATGTCATTCAGTTCTAAACTTAAGACTTATCTGTTTCAACTTCCTTACCAACCAAGGTTTGACTTCTGGTTGTGAAACTCATCTGATTTCGACTGGACTCCTCCAAGGGATTGTGACTGACTGGAGGTTTAGTTAGAAGCAACCATTGATTGAAGTCTTATGCATTATGATTGTGGCAGTATAGAAGTCAATAGATTAGACTAGATTAGCTATAGAAGTCATTAGATTCAATCAATCAGTCATTTATTTCTGTAACCATCAGAAGAGAACAAGAAAAAATGAAACAATAAGGCAACGATTGGACATGTATTGGCTAAACGGGGGCCCAGAAGGGATCATGGATTCAACTAAATAGGGACACCTTTAGATGTACAAAAATACAGATAGGAAAAGAAAGACAGCCAATCGATACTTAGATTGGAATAAGCCTTGGGCACAAATCAAACAAACTAAAAATAATAAACCACATTTACAAAAGAAAATACAATCTTAACTAAAATAGCAATACAGACAGATTCATCTAAGTTAAGTCAATTAATTAGATTAGATTAGATTAGCTCTAGAAGTCAGTGGATTAGATTAGTGTTTAATTCTCTATGATCGTAGAATAATGATCGTTGGTGAGAATGACTGTAAAAGCAGAACAACTGTTGCTCTTGTTTACTGAAGATGTGATGCAGGATACAGAACGTATGGCTTGAAGAGGAGACAGGTTGCCAAACCATAATTATGACTGATGCTACTAGCAAAGAAGATAGGCCTAGTACAGTCTTAAACTGTGTGGATGTAGGTAAGCAAAGTAAGTAAGTGTATTCTCTATTGAACCGTTTGCAGAAGACTCCGGTGTACAAACATCAAGCAATACAAAATACAAAATCAGTATGAATAAAACATTCTCACAATGAAATTGTTCCTCATGTTATTGTCTAGTGGAGTGAGCACTCTGTCATGAGACTGAGGATGGAGAGTCGGAGACCATAGGATTTTGGTTTCATGGGTTGGAGCAATTTATGAAGTACATGTCTAGGGTTGTTAAAAACGGCAATACAAGGCCAACATCTGCCTGCCTGCAGAGTTTATCAAAAGTAGGTCCCCCACCGGTGGGTACCCTACCCTGGTCATCTTGGTTAGAATGGCTTGGAGTCGATTTTTTCATTCTGAGATGCGAAGCCCCACCGTGCAGGGCCTGCATACAGCTTGCATGCGACAGTCACACGTAATTCATACAAAGATTGCCTTGCCTTGTGTTTCCCAGAAGCAAGGGTTTCAGTAATCATAACACCTAGGACCATCATTTCCTCCACTCTAGAAATCCCAGGTATGACAGGTATCACCCCATGGACGACCCCTCCCCTTCTGGATCTAATCAACATCTCATGTGTCCTATTCTGGTTCAGTTTTAAATTGCATGTCTCTGCCCATTTGCCTATAGTGGTTAAGTTCTTCCATTACTTTGTGAGTGTTTTATGCAGGTATCAGCAAGTAACTGTCATCTGCATATTTTAGTATTATATTTCCTTGGTTGACCGGTTTCTTAGCCATTTTGAGTTGTTTTGAAGAACAGCATGTCTACCAACTGCATTTGGTAATAAAACTTGACTGGATGTTGCGAGAAAAACACTTTGCACAAAAATTTCACAGCTTATACAGCTTTGCTATTATAGATGCTGACTCAATGGCTAGTGCCTTTTCCTGTTGCATCAACGAGTTTCAATTTATTTTACATTTGGAAGATTAAGTCATGCAGCTTATCTAGAATCATTCTGTGACCATTTTCTACTGTATATATGCAAGTATTTTCAACTAGACCAACAGATCTGAATAAATGTTGGTGGTTTAGCTGATCAGCCGCATGTGTAGGTTTGGGCACATATCCAATTTCATGTAGGGAGAATGGCACTGGCTTCCTACCAGTGGCGTAACGAGGGGGGCAGGGGGGCGGCCGCCCCCAAGGTGACCTGGGGCGCAGGGGGGGGCGCAAAATTAGGTCTGAAAATGTGTTTTTTGTTAAAGAAATCCGGTAAAAATTGAAAAATAGGTTTAAAAGTAACTTTTGTACGTGAGTCTGGGGGCGCACGGGCAAGGGGGGCGCAAAATGATATTTGACAAGTTTATTGTTAAAAAAACACAGAAACAAAGGGAAAAAGAAAAAAAAAAAAAAAAAAAAAAAGTCATCAGAAATTTTGGCGGAAGTCATAAAAAAATTTTCAGGAAATTCTTGCCCCCGGGCGCACGAACCCCTAGTTACGCCACTGCTTCCTACCTATGAAAGAATGCATTAATTTTAAGATCTTATTGTCTTAAGGGCTTATTCCAAGCAGGTTGTGGTCCCTGTTATTTATCTGAGGGAGTTGTGTATCTTAATCTCGTCCTTCCGTGGCCGCAAATCCCATTGCTTTGCTGAACAAGGTGACCTGGTTATTCCACTGACCTGAACTTTCACGGTGTATAGATGACTTGCTGTTGTTGGCCCATTTCTCTGGAATAAGGCGGTTCCTAGTCTCCTGCGACATGAGATTTTTCTTTTTCTTTCTTTCTCTCTTTGATAATTGCTTGAAAGTCATTCTGTTTTTGTAACAGTTTCATTTTGTCAGGTTGTGAGTGGCACTATATTAATTTGTGATAAAAAGTTACATTTACAGTTACAGCAGATGAGTTCAGTTGTACCAAAATCATTATGTCTCACACACATGTATGTATGTATGTTTGTATTGTATGTATGTGTGTATGCATGTATGCATGTGTTTTGTATGTATGTATGTATTTATACATGTATATGTATGTGTGACTGTGTATGTATGTATTTTGTATGTATGTATGTGTGTATTTTGTAGGTTCTTATGTATGTAGGATTGTATGTGTGTATGTATGTATGTATGTATTTATGTATGTATGTACGTATTTATGTATATATGCATGTATGTATGTGTATGACTGTATGTATTTATGTATGTATGTACTGTATGTATGTATGTATGTATGTATGTATGTATGTATGTATGTATGTATGTATGTATGTATGTATGTATGTATGTATATATTATGTATGTATGTATGTATGTATGTATGTATGTATGTATGCATGCATGCATGCATGCATGTATGTATGTATGTATGTATGTATGTATGTATATATGCATGTATGTATGTGTGTATGTATTTATGTATGTATGTATGTATGTATGTATGTATGTATGTGTGTATGTATGTATGCGTGTGTCTGAACACTGAATTAGAAACTTTTGCAAATTTCACAAAGGCAGTGATGTGATGATGCTGAAACTCTACCGGAAGTTCAATAAATGAGAGATTCCTGTTGTTCTGTTACATTGTCACCTTGTCGATTCGCTGAATCCTAGCGACCGTCATAGTCAGCCTTCTCCATGTGTTCCGATCTCTCGTCGCCTCTCTCAGCTCCGGAATGTTCATCATCATCGTCTCGTGTATCTCCTCCATCCATCTCTTTCTTGGTCGTCCTCTTCCTCGTCTTCCCTCCCCACACGCCAGCATCATCTCCTTTTCCATGCCGTCCGCCCGCATCACATGGCCAAAATACATCACATTGTAATGCCCTAAAATAGTTTGTGCTAATGTTGTTAGAATGCTTGCAAACTAGTTCCTGTGACCTCGTGGATTTTGATCTGACCTATAATTATATCCGGGGTATTTTGTGTATGGCATAGAATTTCAATTCAACAAAACCATCGATTGGGTGATATTTGCAGAGTATAAGTTTCTAGGTTGGATTAGATTATATAAGAATTCAAAGACTGCAAGATGAGTGTTTGCCTTTTACATGGTTTGACAGGAAGGCAAACAATTGTGTCATACTTGACAAGACATCTTGCAGTGGCACTATTATTGGGGAGGTCATTGTTGCTATTGCTAGACAGAAGTTTTTTTAGTTTGCTAAATCGTACTATAAATTTTGTTCTGACACTTGTATGTGAATTTTCTATGTACAATGCAAACTAAAAGATGGACTTGTGAATTACTGAACATGTAGTTCAGTGTATTTAATGTTAAAAAGCTGTCATTTCGAAGCAAATGGTGCAACCTTCACCCTATATCCGAGACGATGAATACCTAAATACTTGGAAACCACCATAAAACATATGTAGAGTAATCAAGGCAGAGTATGAAGAATAAATTTTGTATCAATTCCCTGCGGATAGGCAGAGAGTAACGTAAAATGGAAACTCGGAAAGTGGTGTTTATCTTTTCGGCCATAAAGGTTTTAATGGCCAGTTTGCAATTCGGATATTTCGGTTTGATATAGCGCAAATAGCAGACCTTGCCTCTAACCGTTTAATAATCGGTGTGTATTGATTTAATACAACCTAACTGTCACGGAGTTAATCATCTTCTTATTCTCCGCGGCCAATGCACGGCGCTGTTGGAGCGAATCTTCGGAAGTAGTCTTTGAGGAATAGGCACTGAGTGGAAAAGGACACGTCTGGAATGGAAATTGCTCTGTCATTAGCCTAAATATACTGTTGGATCTTCTGTGTGCGGCCATTCATATTTTATAATGCCTCCCCTCGGATCTGTTTACCTTCCTTGTTCATCGTTGTCCGGTGGAGCCAGCTGGAGTGGTGGCATCCAGTTCCGCAGTAATCATGCCAGCGCTAAGGTTTTCCAGTTCCAGTGATTGATGCAGTTTCGCTAAGTCTTCATTTGCCTCCTGTTAGAAAACAGCGGAGTTCTGAATTCGCGTATCTCACACGTGTTCAAATAACATGTCCCCTATTGTGTAGCAGGGAGAGTGGTCAGTGTTCTCTGATTGAACAATAACATAAAAGCTTTGGTGCTGTTAAAACCATAAAATCACGGCTTCAATTTTAGCCGGTTTAAATTATTTGTTATCATCACAATAGCGGCAATGTTTCTGCTGTGTAAATTCATGTTTAAAAAGTAATAACAGTCCATGTTGATGCTCTCATTTTATGCTCTCAACCGTTGTGCTTGAACATTATGCAAAGCCATTAGCTTTCCAAAGTGCTGAGTTTGTCACATATGAAAGAATCCGCTATTGCAATGGATGATGATAAACCTTGTTTTTGAAATAATGACTTCAATAATAACCAAAGCTACATTTTCTGAATATTTTTGTTGGTATTAGTTCGCTGCTGAAAGGTTTGTATCAAATATTTTGTCATATTTGAAAAGGTTGAATAATTTCAGGTGCCAGCTATGGGAAAGAAAATTGGGATTTAAAAACAGCTTGATCACACACTTGAACACACCTTGGTTTTTTGTTTCAGTGCTTTATGGCCAGTTTGCAATTTTAAACAGTTGTTCAAAAGGCATTTTAATAGTGGAATAGCATAGTTACTACAAAATCTTGTTCCACTATTTGCATTCCAATGTTTGTGTCAATTGGCAATTCATTTTCAAGTGTTGCAGTTGACATTGTGTGGTTGATGTAAAACTGTTGCTGTGTTAGCGTCAATCACACACAATCCTAAGCCACAAACCTTTTAGTCAGTGTATAAAGATAATTATTAAGGGTGGGCAATGATTAAAAATTTTAATCGAAATTAATCGCATGATTAACATTTTTAATAATGCGATTAATTTTTAATCGCATGTCACAATAGATGACAAGTACAACTACTCTACTGCAGTGGCAGCGCCAGGGGGGCTAGGGGGTGCTTAGCCCCCCTAACTGCGGCTCAGCCCCCCCAAAAGTGGGAAATCACTGCAAATCACACTGAGGCGGGGACAGAAGGGAAGGTTTTTTGAGCTTTAGCCCTCCCAAACCTGAAATCCTGGCACCGCCACTGCTCTACTGACTCTGAGTAGTTACGTAGAATATGCGTCATATAAATGCTTGCAGTCAATAAACAAAAAGCAAACATGCTTGTGCTACTTGTTTTTACTTTTTACTTTAAAGTTTAAACTTAAAGTTTTTACTTTGTAATCGTGGTTTTATCAAGAATTGTTTTAGCGTATTTGTTGAAAATAATTGAGCGCAGTGACAATAGTGTTGACTGCGTTAAAAATTTTAATCGCATTAATTAAGTAGCACATTAATCGCGTTAATAATGCGTCAAATGCCCAGTCCTAATAATTATTTATTAATCTGGGCTTACATTTCCTGGTAAGGCTGCATACCTGTTATTCCTGGATGCCCGTCTGACTGAGTTCATGTCAATTGGAAGTTCAAAATTGCTGCTATAAATTTTTTTCCAACAGGCAACGTTACTCTGCCTATTACCGGATGCTCTTCTATATTGAAGTCGCTCCAGTTAGAATTTCACAGAATAATTGGTACCATAAATTTTGATTTCTTGAGGCAAATTGCTGTTCATCTGTCAGCATATCTTTTTGTTTGCTATCCACCGAGTTATCTTTGCATCCAGTCGATACCGGTCGGCAGGTGGAGCAGCCTCTGCGGAATTGCATGGATTTGCATTTACAGCTATGCATTGGGGCTGAGCTGTAAGGGATTAAAGCTGACTGACAGACGACAGCTTCTACCGGGAACACAAAGGAAGAAAGATGACACATTGCACTAAGCAATGAATTATAAATGAAAGATTTATAGAGAAATTTATCCCAAGGACAGAGAACAATCTTACAGATGTTGACAGGGACACAACGAACGAACCATGCAGCCAGAGAAGCACGAATAGCAAATTGGAAGTTTGATCTGTCGTCAGAAGTAGTCTAGACTGCCAGTGGTGTATGCAAGACTTAACACTTCAAGACCAGGACAAGACCAAGACTGTGGAATTCCAAGACTCAGACCAAGACAAAGACTGCGGGGTACTAAGATCGAGAAACAGATTGAACTATAAAATAAACTTATGTAAACATATCATTTTAACATTCCAGCATGTCTTAAAAACCATTACAGTTTATGAATATGAGATCCTCAAGCTTAGTGTCTCGTAGACAAGTTATCTGTACATATCGGCATAGGCGAATTTTTGGGGACAAGATCTAAAAGCAGTCTGCCTGAAACTTATTGAGGCTGCTTGTTGAAAACACAACAGGACTTTACCCCTAAGACACGTTCCAAAAAGTCAAGAAATAATTCGAAGACGAGACCAAGACAATCGGTTCCCAAGACAATAGGTTCCCAAGGCAATAGGTTCTCAAGACAAAGAACGAGACTGAGACATAAAAAACCTGTCTTGAGACCAAGACTGAGTCTCGAGACCTAGACTGAAGTATCGAGACCATAAACGTATGTAGACAGCTGTAATATTTAACCACTGTGTTCCTGCCAGTAACAGGAACTCAGCGTGACTTTAATAGTTTGAAACTTCATATGTTTTTGTAACAGAAAAGTACTTAAAGCACTACTGAAGAGTAACATAACAAATCACCCAGGAACGCAAAGACAATATTCAACAAGAAGCAGCTTTTATTTGTGGATTTCCTGAGAAGAAATTGTTACTTTTTGTCTAAATTCAACCCTACACATTACGAAAAAGTATGAACGTGTGATTGAATAATAAAACCCCAAACAGCTGTACAAATTAATATTTTAATATCAATACCAGAAGGGGCATTTAGTAAAACATCATTTCTCCTAATTAACTTCGTGCCGGATGACTGATTACCGTTAATCTGTTTGAAATGTAAATTTTCATGATTTGCATAAATAACTGATGTGTGGGCTTTGGGTGGACAAATCTTCGAAGCAGATTATAAGCAGTAATGGCTTACGGCTTAATCCTTGAATGCATGCAAACGAAAGCAGTTTTGGCATATGCCGGATGAAAATGAATGGATCCAAGTTGCGCTGGTCTCCTTGGCGCGTACACTTCCATTCCGCGCGACAAGTCACGATTCTGCGTTGGCAGGTCATTTGAACTGATTAGCTGACACTCCCAGAGTCTGCCACGTCGCGTTCTTGTTTCTTGTTCGTGTTCTTTTTTGTGTTCTTGTTGTGAGGGGTGGCTCTGATCGAAGAAACGACCCCCGTTTAAAGAGGCAGATTATTCGCAGGATGTATGCAGAAATGGCATGTGCGGGTGAATGATGTTGATGCGCCCGTCGGTGGTCTACATTAGCATGGATCACAAAGGTATTGCAGCGCAGGTGTTATCTGGCTAATGAAAATATTAGTAAGACAAGGTAGCACAGTTGTTTATGGCTAGCTGGATGATGCGGTAACTGCTTTTCAGCACCATTCATTAGATTGCTTCAGATTCTGGGAGGTGTTTATGGCCCGAGGTCGATAAGTTGATGCCAATATTGCTATAGGTGCAAGATTCATTAAGTCGAGGTCAAGATTGTTAACTTAAACTAATGGAATTTAATTGCTTATATTGTTCTGAAAGAATTAGGCCTGACTGTTTTGATCAGGTATTGTAATCGCTCGTAATGTTATAACTCGTATAATATTTCTTAGTTCTTATTTCCTCGGGGCTGTCTTGTGAAAGGGGTCTGAATGGTTGGTACTGTAAGAGGCGCATTATAAATTCTCAGAAACTGAGAAATAACACGAGGGTTACCAGTATATGGCTCAGTTATGGCAAGACTATTGCGACCCAGAAGGAAAGGGTGTCCAGTTCAAGACTAAATTAATCAGCATCATGGTGATTCAGTTCTGTGCAGAACAATAACAATAACCTATGGTGCTACATAATAGCAGTGCTTTAGGAAATGGTCATATGATCCATTTTGCTTTAGGACGATGAGACGAGACTAGCATTTGGTGCACAGGAACTCTGGACATGTTGTCTGCTCTCAGCTGTGGATGGGGGGATCCTTTGGATGGACTCTGGATTGGATGTCTGTGAAAGCTTTCCAGTGGTGACTTCTAGTGCATATCTGAGCAGAGTTTCTTATTGTACACGTAATTGTAATTGTAATTTAAACATTTTCTATAGCATCATTAGCAGCAAGCTAATTCTTATTGATTAACATTTTGTTGTCAGTGACTTTAACATCATTTACCAATAGGCCGTGTTTTGTGAGGTACTTCAAAGGATATGTTAAGCTTCTAGTTATGTATGTGTACTTTCAGACATACATGTATATTAGTAACTAATAGATGTAATGATTTTGCTCTTAAACTTATCGTACCTGTGCTATGCTATGCTGCTGTGGCTCTTCGGTGCCAGTGTCCATGTGCAGAATGGTGCAATCGACAGATTGCTTTAAATCAAGCAGAAGGTGTGGTCAGTTTTTCAATGGTCAACTAATACAGCCTAATGGTAGATTAAGCTTGTTGAAATGGATAATTCGTGAGGCAATGTCTAGAGTTGATTACAGAGAAGGACTTTAGCCAAGTAATAAATTGAAGGTTGAGATTTTCAGAGACCAGGTTAGCAAGTGAAATATCTCATTGGCCAAAGCCAAGAAATTGAGTAATGCATTTCTGTAGTGTTCATAGTAGAGCATGAGAAGTGTCATTGGCCAATGTGTGATTTCTTATTTTAATTTTGATTTTCATGCACGTTACTTCTTATATATTCCATAATTCTTTAATAATCTCCAGTTTGCTAATTGAAGATCATTATGACAGTTTAAGTAAGATCTGAGATATAATGTCATAATATCACATTTGTCTCAGGGTCATGCAGTACAGGTTTCCGTGTAACGTAATCTAGGTTTATGTTGACAAGGAAGGAAGCAAATTGATCACGGTTCGGCAAATGTGATAGATTTAGGGAAACGAGCAAGTATAAAGTGAAGGCAGAATTTGACAGGTATTATTCACGAGCAGAATGGAAGATGAGTGATCTGTGGTAAAGTTCTTTCGCTAAGCCCAATCCCTGAGTGTTATCGCAGTAAAAGCGTCGCCCACACGCCTCTCCACCTGCACGTCCTCCGAAGCCTTATCCGCTATCCAGGCGACATCCATTCATGACATAAAGTTGCTCTTATTGCTGCGTATTCTGTCGTTGGTGTTATTTACGTTGGTTCCCTGGGTCATAGTCAGGTCCTTCCATTCTGGTCACGGCTCTGTGCCGTGCGAAAAACGGGAAACCTCCGCTGTGCGCTAAGCCTCGTGCGAGCTTCCCGCACCTGCACTAAAGTGCTAATAAAGGACTCGTGCATATCGTGTATACAAAACATGGAATTATTCCCAAAACGATATGGCTATGACTACAGCGCCGGTCATTCAACACGCTCGGGCTGGTTCCCTGCTCCGGAGGATGTTTTGTGTTCCGCTTTCCACCGGCGTTGATCCAGCGCTGAATGGATTTGATTATCCGTGCCATATAATTGGTTGAAAACTGAGGCAGTAATCCTGCCACCATGGTTTTTGTTTTCTGGTGACAGTCATTGAGACTGATGGCAGAATTAATTGGCTTTGGTTATTAGAAGCCGTGTAGGGGAATTAAATTCACTGGACACAAAGCAGAGAATTATATTCCAATAGTTTGATGTGGTTCAGAGTGGGAGCGTGTAGCCATTGCGATTGCTTGCTTCCATATAGATGAAGCTTTCCAGGACGGAATTTTTGACAATGTGGGCCACTGAAGAAATAATTCGTGAAGTCGAGGACTGCACCAGTAAACTAAAAAGCAGCGACTAAATTGTATTGAAAATTATTAACTGTGGATTTTGTGTTCACATTGTCAAATGATAAGCCAAGTTATAAACGAATAGCTATGCAAATAGGGCAGTGACTTTGTCTTTATTTTTACACAAATTGCAAAAATTAATGAGCTCGGGCGGGCCACTTAAAATCAGCCCTCGGCTGCATGTTGAGCAGCATGGCTTTACACCATGTCTGCATGTTTTCACACCAAGGGAAGCCAGGAAACAATTTAAGGAAACAATTTAGGAGTTTTCCATTGGGAGAGTGGTTGCAGAGTAATGGGTCAGTTTTGAAAAGTTAAGTGTTTTTGGCAATTATTTATTTCATGGTGGGGGGGTTCAAACCCATTAGTCCCTCCCATAAATACACCCATGTTTCACACATCCTGCCTTTTTGCTTATGACAAGGGAAAGCAATGCTATAGCAAGTGGTTCAGTGAAGGCTGTTTTGGCTAATTCCTGCATTTATCCTGACAGTCAATACCGGAATTATCCAGGAGGAGGAGAAGAGGAGGAGGAGGAGGAGGAGGAGAAGGAGGAGGAGGAGGAGGAAGAGGAGGAGGAGGAGAAGGGGAGTGGGTGCTAGAATTATTCTCCTGCAATAACAGCAATCTGGGCAAGAAAATGAGGGAAGACATTGTGCGCTCATATCCTGTTTGTTGTGCTTGAAATTAGAGCCATTAATTTGATTGCTTAGGTATAAATCCGACCAGGAGCAGGTGAGACAAAAAGAAGTCAGGTAAACATCCACAGGTAAAATTAAATTCTAAGATGTCTGCTTTTGATGGCTTATTCTGGCCAGAAATTGCAGAAAAACGTCTGAAACTTGTGCAGCAGTAGAATACTGTGAATATTTCACAGGGATTCATTATTCTACTTGCAAGTCCTATTTCCGTAAATATGTCGCAGTTTGCCGCACCTAATTACCAGTGGAGCTCAAGTAACTAAGGAAAATAGCTTGTGCATGATAAGACATTGGAGACATGATAAACAAAGGTAGGAGACTTGTAACTGAATGCTAACTGAACTAATCAATGGCAAACGAAGAGCCGCTGTAGAGTTGCCATGAACACTGAATCAAATTTGATCATGCTTCCAAATTAAATTCCAGTTTTCTTATATACATGTGTGCATGATAGTCTAGTGGTTAGAATGCTGGGCTGTGTTAAAAGGCTGGAGGTTCAAATCCCAAATAAGGCAGAACTTTGTTTTTAGATTTCAGCTACACTAGCGCCCTCCTAGTCAACTCAGCCATAACAAGTACAATGACTATATACTATTATAGATTTGTGAAAATTTAAAGCCTATTGGAAAGTTAGCTGTTAGAAATTTTTGGGATGACAAAATCACTGTGTTTCGTCTAATCGACACCCCTATGAAGAGATGTAATAATACAATATTTTTTGCTATTGTTTAAGAACTGTTTGCTTGCTGTTCTGTTGAGGATGCAACTATTTTAGAATGTTCTTCTTATCTCAAATCTTTTTCAGAATCAGGCTGGGTGGGTTCCAGGACTTTTCACTCATTTGCTTTGTACTGAAGTGAGTTATTTAATGCTGAGATATAGCTCGTAATACACAACTATTCGCCTATGTGTGATCCTACCTACAGGAAAAATATTATAATTAGTGCAATATCTTCATGGTTGCTGTGGACCTGGCATTTATGTGTTTAATGAGGACTTTGGTCTCCTGTTGTTGCAGGCAGCTGACCTTTATGAATCACTGAGTATTTTCTGTGGGAGATTACGGCAGAGATCTAAATTGCCAATTACTGAGGATAATTATCCGCTTTGCATATTTTTAAAACTCTGTCATACGTTGACTTGCAACAAACCCTGTTGAGGCCTTCTTGAATTACTTCTGAAACTTGACTTTAATTGACAATATTTACAAATGCATTTATTGGTAATTATGATTCTGCAGCGTTGAATGATATTTCAAACCATTTCCCTGTTATACTTTTTTAAGTCACAAGTTCTTTTATTGGAATTGCTTTAACTGCATTGGAAACATTATCAGTGTGGCAATTGCACAGTACAGATAGCAGCAGTAGCATAGATCAGTGCTTCCCAAACTTTTCAGTGTCACGGACCGGCAGGAATTAACTTTACAGTGTCACGGACCGGCAGGAATTTTCCCACTGCAGGAGGACCGGTGTCCAATTTATCAATTATTTTTATTTGTCAATCACCTAATATAAATTCCTCAAATGTGTATTAAAATTGATTTAAATGCATGTTTAGCCAATTCTATGATATATTGCCCTTTAAATGCTACCCTAATAAGTGTTTTTTATGTTATGACTTATAAAAATATAATAGCCATTTCTTGATTCCGAGACAATTTGACCAGTTTCTTGACTCACTTTGCGGACCGGCAACTGAGGGCTCGCGGACCGGCAGTGGTCCGCGGACCACCACTTTGGGAAGCACTGGCATAGATGATATCAGTCGACAAATAGCTGAACAGCTGTTAAGATTTCACAGCACCATGCTTTGTGCCAATATTCTCTAAGTACCATTCTGTGTGGGGTTCTGCAAGGCTTGATATTGGGCCCCTTGCTTTTCGTAATTTATATCAATGACATGTGCAATACTTCAATATTACTGCATTTTCTTCTATTTGCTGATGGCAGTAGCATTTTTGATTTTGATAAATCTTTAGACGTGTTATATAGAAAGGTGAATTATGAATTATGGACAGGTTCTGAATGGTTTAGAGTGAACAAATTGTCTTTAAACATTAACCAACTAGCATCGTAGTGTTTTGCTCTCAGCATAAGCTCATTCCTAGTGATTGTAATTGGATTGTTAATGTGAGCTTCAAAGCTATTTTCAGGTGTATATCTGGATCAACACTTCACAGGGAAAGACCACGTAATTCATTATGGCGAAAATCTTCGGAAGCACTTGGATGTCATCAGGCATTGCCTATTTGTCACCAAAAAAACCATAGAATATAATTATTATTCCATGCTCTGTCCAGATCTTTAATACTGTAATACCACCTGTAATCACCTATAGGCTTATAATTACACCTGTCATTGAAATTGCTGGACTGCATTAGAGAAGGGTGCTCTATATATATATATATACTCTCTCAATGATGTACTGGTTGGACCCAACTTTGACAGCTTAGGAATATTGACTTTGATCACATTATTAAACTGCAAACTAGTGTACTTATGTATTTGACCAACTACTTCCATCACCATGTACTGCTTAAATTCATATTTCCTTGATTTTAGTAAATTTAGAAGTGTGGTTCTATGGTAAAGCAGCTTTCATGTATTTTACGCTTTTCTGTTTATAACGAAAACAAAGCAAACTGGAAGAGTTAATTTAAACTTGTTAATAAATATGGAAGGGGTGTATGTTTATGTTCAAAGGGTCATTCTTCCAGGATCCTTTAGCATCTGACTGGCTTCTTTTTGTCCAGTTCCACCGTCTGGACCTTGCTTTCCGCATCTGAATGAGGCTGAATCACTCGGATTTATCCAGGCTTTTTTGCAATCAGTGCTAGGAGCCAAACAGACTGTGTCAACAATGCCACAATTCCCAATTTGTTTTCTGGCAGATTCCTTCCTTTTCCCTTAGTATTATTATCTGTCTGGCAAACAAGGATGATATTAATATTGCAATCTCCAGGTTGGCTGATTTCCTTCCTTCTGTGCAGTCCGAATGTTTGCACCTGTTATGGAGGCTCCTTGGTCTGGATTGCTGACTTCTTTGATCAGATTGCATCCGGTGATAAGAGTGGACTCGGTTTTTTGAGTACTCTCTGATTTTTGAGAGATCCTTCAACAGCTGCTGTGGCAGTTGCTTCTGATTATGTTATTACTGGTAGGTCTGTGATGAAACTTCTGACACAGATGTGTTCCAGTGCTGGATACACTGAAAAGTTCACATGGTCCTCTGAATGCCTTCAGCTGTACTGTGCCATCATTTCCAGCAAAAATGCATTTTGTATATCTATGTATTATATGTATTTTTTCTGTATTTTTAAAATATTTTTATATATTTTGCTTCAGTGAAACTCATTTATAATTTCCAGAAATTTGTGAGTCTGGTGGTTCCATCATTTCCAGCAAATTGCATTTTTTATGTTTATATATTTTATATTTATATATGCATATATTTTTTATATTTTTGTGTATTGTCACTATTGTGCTCCTTGGGGAATTTATTAAGAGTCCTTGTGGTTGTACATAAAACTATAAAATATGCTGTAATCATCATCTTCTCTGTTGTTTTAGTTTTGTTATCGATGCTCAGTTGGTTCTTGTTTTGGGCGATCGTTTTACATAAAAGCACCGTCCTCGGCGCCATTTTATGGGAGCTGGAAATAATTAACCTCTTAAGGGATATTGATCTGTTGTTTGGTGGCTCCTTCCGCTGTCGATTGTTTACGGGGATTTTAGCGGCATGCCTTTCTGTCTTCGGGCAACAGGTGCCCTGGTCCACGAGGAGGACTTGGTCCAATCTCGAACAAGTGGAAATGCGCAGCGCTTGAGGCTATGGCATCAGATAAACACGCACAAGTAGTACGGCCTGACTGCAATACATCAACCTCCACTTTTCTCTTAGGATCTCTGTTGCGGTGTATCTCGTTTAACTTTCATCTGCACTGGATTCTTTCTTCTCGTTGAGAGTGCGTGCATGCCATTGATTATTCTCGTGTAGGCATGATGTATAGCAGAACATTCTACGAACATTATTAGCTGTAGACGCTATAGATTTCTAAATGATTTGTACATTTTTTAGCAATTGCCCATCGCGTTTGTTACGGAAATGTCATCAAATGAATGAACTGTTGGAAAACAGCCAGGGGTGGGCGTCTACGCCATGTAAACCTTGGAGCAAATGCTCCACACAAGAAATAGGGTGGGGGGAGAGACCTAGTTGAGAAATTAAGGGAAGTTCAAATTTTTTTATGTCGTACCATGGGAGAGGGGAGCGGAGGGGAAGTTGCTCCAATGACTTTGGTGGGGATAGACGCCCCTGGAAACAGCTATTCAGAGTTGACTTTTAGCATCTAGTTAAAAATTGTACTTACACATATTTGAGAGCTTTGGCAGTTAAGACTGACTAGAGTTGCAGGAGATTTTAAAAGCATTCTCTTTGTAGTTTTCATCTATTTTGAAAGATTTTTGTGGTCACATATTGATGTTTTTAAAAAGCCATTTAAAATGTACTTGCTACGTAGCGCTGAGCATTTGCGCTGACTGTTAACGGTGTGTAAGGCATCCTAGAAGTAGCTTGCTTGGCCCATGCATCTAGATGCTTCTGTCTGATTTAGCTTTAACGGTAATGCTCTAGCTGTGCTTTCCTGAGAGAATAAGGTATGTGTTTACAAATTATAGCTTCATTAATATCTGTAGTTATTATAAAATCTTCAGATTGTGCAGGGTGTTAGCTGTGAATATAGTTTGGTTATTTTAATACCTTGTTTGCAGTTTTTTTAATGAGCAGATAATTACTGCTTCGTATGCTTTTAGCAGACTTTGACAATAGCCTACTCTTCCTGTTTTTTATGGAGGGCTTTAGAAGATGAGCAGTCCCTCAAGCCAGCCCCTAAAGTCAGCCAATATGTATGAAATATTAGCGACTTCATTTTCTTTGGCTTAACATACGTGGGTGGGTAGCCAGTAGAGAGTGACAACCGGGAGACAATCCCCGCCCGCAACGAGTAAGTCTTCCCCATCCCTGCCCCTACCCCGCATGGTTTGTCCCCATACCCGCAGGTTTTCTCCCCATCCCCGCAGGACGACATTACATTCCCCGCAAAAAGTTTACACCAATTCAAATTTAAAAAATAAAATTTGTAGTGTAGAAAGTTATTTGTATTGCTGACTGCATTAGTCTGTTATTATCTTTTCTACAGTTTGCATTAACCAAGTCCTGACTATTTCTGTTCTGACCAGTAGGCTTCAGGAAATAAAAAATCTCCCGATCAGTTCTCAAGTTCTTAACATCACCCGGGTTTATTGCCTGCTCATTCCCATTACCACGAGAGTAAACCCCATTACCGTGGTACTACCGCAATTGTTGTCCCCATTACCGCAGTATTACCATCATTGTTGTCCCCATTACCGTGGGATTTACCGCGGTTTCCCTGCGGGGAAATTCCCCATGTCACTCTCTAGTAGCCAGTCCTCTCCCTCACCGAACCATCTTCCCACCAACAGTGTCCTCATTATAGCTGAGTTGGCTAGGGAGTACAGGCAGAGCAGAAATCTTCAACCAAATTTCTGTTCTGGTGAGGATTTGAACCTTTGACCTCTTGATCGACAGTCAACCATACTAACGACTACACTACCCACCCACCCGGATAGAGGACTTAAAGGAGAATCTAAATTAGAATGCAGAAGGGAGTTATGTTTTGTGAAATGTGACTGACATACTGACAGTTCAGAGTCGAACCACAGTTGTGGTTCAGGATGCTAAGAGTGACAAATGTTTTCGTGAGGGATTCGGTATTAGGTCAGGCAGATGTGAACCTCCAAGTTCCGTTTCATGAAGCAGAACTGGCTTGCAGTGGCTGTTGCACACAAAGACCTGCACTTCAGCACATGCCAACACATGCATGCATGCATCGATAGATCACTTAAGCATTGTTGTGTGGTGGGTGGGTATTTGGTATGTTCTTCCGGTTTTTTGTTTCCTTGTTTACACCAGTTTCAGAACCAGTGATTTTGAAGTTTTCTCTGGAAGTCACCTTTATTTCCAGGTCTGGATGTATATTTGAGTGACTATATCTGTGTGACATAATACGGGAGCGCCTCTGAGTAGTTTCCTTGAAGGGGCGCTATAATTCCCGAATGAATGAATAATACACCAAGAAGGAATTTGGCTTAGAGAAACGGTAGAAATAATTTTGAAAGGCTGCTCTGCATAATTATATATTCATGCTGAAATTTTATATAGTAGCTTGTTGTTATGACAGGCTGACAGAATGCTGATGAGGTTCTTTGTGCCTTTTGTAAGGTTGTCAGAAGTCGCTATGTAAATAGCCTAACACAAAAGAGTGAAATTCAGCTTGTCGGAACTTAAGAAACGGATAGAAAGACTGCTAGAATACCTGTAATCATTGTAATGCTTATGAATGTACTGAGAGAAACATTTAAAAGCAGGAATGTGCGAAACACTTATTTTCTCTCCAATGAATAAATCTCAAATTCATTCTAGAATTTCAGTTCCACTTATAAATTCAAAATTGAAAAGAGTTATATGATGTGCTTAATAATGATAATAATAATAATAATAATAATAATAATAATAATAATAATAATAATAATAATAATAATAATAATTAATAATAATAATAATAATAATAATAATAATAATAATAATAATAATAATAATAATAATAATAATAATAATAATAATAATAATAAACTAGCTACCTTTTCCAGCATCTGTCAGTAGCTATACAGCGCTTTAACGCGATTGCCTTTCGTGGCTCTTTTATGCAGCCGGAGCCGGATCTTGCCGAGGGATAAACTGTTCCAGAAAACCAACTACCTTTCTTCGGATATTAGTTTTGATAGACTGAGGGATTAGTACTACATTGGGTAAAAAAATAATAATAATAGTAATAGTAGTAATAATAATAATTTATTATTATTATTATTTATTATTATTATCACTATTATTTTTGTTATTATTTATAGGTACTCATGTCATGCTAATTTATGAATTATCCTTAAAGCATGAGTAGATGGAGAAGGGTACATCTTTAATCATTTGTGAGATTAAATAAGAGAAAGAGAAGGATCCCTGAAAGTTGGTGGTAGTGAGTTCCATAAGTGGGACCAAACTGTGAGATGCCATGTAAACAATACACAATTTCTGTTGAATTAGAAAAGACTGTTGGACGGAGGAAGTTAAGTCTGCCCTGATGGAATTAGGTTGAAAAGAATAAATAAGTCAGCAAGGTGGCTCAGTGCATGTTAATCAAATCAAATCAAATCAAATCATTTATTTTGTAACCAAACCAAACAATCACTTTACAATTACAGAGTTGCAAAATACACAGACAATAGGAGATGGCCACAAGGAAAGGCCCTGAAGGGATCATTAATTTAATAATAGCTAACAGAAATAAGTGCCATAAGTGTCTTGTGTAGAAGGACAGCAGCTTTAAAGTGGACCCGCAGAGATACACTTAGACATATTTAACAGTGTAGCGATGAGCTGCATTGGTTTTCCAGTCACTTTTAGTACATTATCGTCATTAAATTGTTAAAGACAGTTGAATAACTGAGTTAATAGTGTGTATACTGATAGATATATCGGGCAAATATGCATGCATGTTGTTAAGGACATCTGAATATGCATGTCAGCTGTCATGTCATGCCTTATTAAAAGTGAAAAATGACTATCTTATGCAACAGGTGTGACTTAAGTTGATACGAAATTGTTACTGCTTGGGTTGTCTTTGGTGGATCGGTTTGGATTTTCTGCGGAAGATTGAGGTGTCTTCACAATCAAATCAAATCTCAAAGCTTTTTACGAGTCCCTTCTTAAGAGGTTCTTGCATGCACGCATACACACTGGTATATATTCATTCATTCATTCCGAGAATTTATATCTATTGCCTCTTCAAGAAACCTACTCAGAGGCGCTCCCAGCCCAGCCATGGCTAAAAAATGTATGTATGCATGTATGTATGTATGTATGTATGTATGTATGTATGTATGTATGTATGTATGAGAACACTTAATATAAGCACATTTTTAGTAACTCACAAAGGTGCTATACCTATGGCTAAATAACAGATCTAAACAAGTGTGTTTTAAGAAAGAAAGTGTATGCTGCAGAGTCAAAAGCATACATATATTATACTCACATATACATACATAAATACGTGCATACATACGTTTATACAAAGACAGAAGATGTACAGTGTGACAGCCAGAAAAACAAAGGTTTTTTTTATCTGTGAATGCAGGATGAGAATGAGACAGTTATTCTCAGACACCCCACTGGACAGATGGGAACCAAGGTGCACCCCAAGGCAATTACTTTCTCTAATTTTTTTTCGGCTTCTGTCTTTGTGAATGGATTACTCTTGACGTGTTTTGTCCTTGCGGACGTGTGGACTCCCTGCACCCGCTGAACCTGCTCCACTTCTTGTGGTTTCTTGACACACACGGCCGTTTCGATCATTGACAGTTTCTTCGGACTGCAAGTGATCGATCGCAGTGATCCGTGTGAAAGGTGTCCCCGTCTTTTGATCTGTGTGTCCCTCAGATATCCTGTCATTTGAACTTGTCAGGCCGATGATAAAACCGAACCATTTCGTTTTCTGTTCAGGTCAAATAAAGGTGAACATGAAGGAGTTTGCTCAGAAGACTTTTATCAGAGAACATCTTGTGATACATGGATGTTGTATAAGAGAACGGATGATAAAAACTTTATACCTAGAGCCCTTTATCAAAACATAACTCGAGAACTTAACCTTGCAATCGGTGATCCTAATGCCTAGGCCTTTTCAACCTCTTTTCTTTTCTTATATTAATGCATTTAACCTGTATGTACTGAGCTGCGGTTTGCCAGCCTGATTGGTTCTAATAAACGAAGATATATATCTTGTAATGTAATGTAATTAGCAACTTCTATTGCGCCGGTGTCTAATGCACAAGGCATCAACCGATGGCACACCAAAACCAAGCCGTAATCATGCAGGTCAACATCCAAAAGATCAGTCCATAAGAGACAGAGAGACAGCCTAAGGTGGATAAGCAATATGAAAGAGGTAAGTTTTCAGCCGAGAACGAAATGACCCAAGCGATTGAGCACAGCATACAGACACAGGAAGAGAGTTCCATAAAGTAGGTCCAGATACTGAAAAAGCTCGTTTGCCAAGAACAGTTCTTGATTTTGGTATGACCAGACAAAGATGATCAGATGACCTCATTGAATAATGATAAGTCTGGGGAATATGAACTGATTTTTAATATTGTGATACATGGATGTTGTATTAGGGAACATCATCTGAAACATGGATGTTCTACTTACTTACTTACTTATATTAGAAAACATCTTGTGAAACATGGATGTTGTATGAGAGATTTGCAGATTTAGATTATCTCTAGGGTTCGATATTCTCTGGTTAAAACAAGAAAGGGAAGCTTTTATATATGACCAGGACTGTATTGCAACTTTGTTATGAACTGTAGCCTGTGTTATGGTGATTATCTTCTATCTCGGCCTTTCTAATTAATTAAGACTGCAGACTATTGATCTTCTTGGATGTGAGCATTGATTAATACTGCACCTATTATGAGAAAAGTGCCATAGAAGTCTGCATATTGGAATTCACGGGAGTCTTGGACAGGACATGGCCACAAAATATATTACAAGGACAGTGAGGATTAGCGAGAAAATATATTACAAGGACAGTGAGGATTAGCGACAAAATATATTACAAGGACAGTGAGGATTAGATTTTATAGTTATTGTGTACAGTTACAAAGGTCAGTCTTTTGCCTTGACCTAAAACCATTGAGTCAATGATGGATGTTTGGAGTTGACCCGAAAGTCATTGCGACCAGCTGGGTTCAGTCCCATGACAACACTTAGTTAGGTAGGAAGAGAGAAGACTGAGCCCAGCCACTGGTGTGCATGAGAGGCCTGTACTCTCCATGTAGACATTCTCTGCTGTATTAGTTCACAGCACAGGTAAACAAGAAAGACTTTAAATACTGATAGACCATCTGTTGGTCCACAGTTAAAAGCCTGTTGGTGCCAAACTAATTCCAGAGCTATTTTGGGTGAACACAGATAAGCATGAATTGTTAATTGTTGATCGTTAGCTTCTAATGCACAAGGCATTAACCCATGGCACACCAAAACCAAGCTGTAATCAGGTCAATGTCCGGAAGATGAGTCCACTAAGACAACTCTGCAGTCCTTGGTGGATAAGCAGTCTGAAAGAGTGTTAAGTTGATAATGGAAATAAATGAGTAGAATGAACAGATACAGGAAAAGAGTTCCGAATTCTGAGTGGTCCATCTACAGAAAAAGCTGACATGTTCAACAAGTTCAGTTCTAATTTTGGGTATGACCAGAGAATCTGGTGATCTGGTTAAATAAGGAATATTTTTGGAATCCGGTAACTTAGAAATGTCATGTTAGCAGAACTAGCAGAAGACACACAGGATCTGGTGACTATATCAATAATTAAAAAAATAACTGATCAACAATTTTTGCTGCTATTTTGTGAACTTCATAAAATTTCCTTTCAGATTGTAATTTAATTTCTTGTAAAAGCATTTAACACTTGGTGAATTTCATTATCGTAGTTTAGACTAGTTGTTAAACATGTAGACCTACACTATTTGCAAGTGTAAATTTGGCTATTTTTTGTTTTTCTTTATACAATATAATCATTCTTATGCTTTCATATGTATTTTTTCCTTTAATAATCCATTTAAACATGTATTTTAGGTTACCAGAAATGGTGTGAAACACTTTAAATATATGCAGAAAAGCATCAATTTCTGGACCCCACTGGGAGACTTCCCCAAGTTCCCCCTAATTTTCCGTACTATATACTTTTCCAATCATGTCAATGCCACCAGGCACATGTGGAGCAGAAACCTTGAACCAAATTTCTGCCATGGCAGGGATTTGAACCCCCAACTTTTCGATTGACACTAAACTATTGAGCACCCCAGATGCTTGAGGATAGGAGACAATTTTAAGACAGATGGAGCTTTTGTACTCTGTTAGGAACCTTACCCTAGAAAGATGGACAATATTTTACCCCAACTGCTTTATATCAGAATTCATCGTATAACAGGGAAATGTTTGTCTAAGCCGGGTTTAGTGTACTTACAAAAATGTCTGATTATGGCTTTGTGATATGCTGTATGCCTATGCGATGAGATTTATGTATTGATACACGATATATATTTATCCAATCTATGTAGATTTTGTAAAAATGTAATCTGAAGTGCACACAATTAACCAGAATCATATGCTGTGTGCATGCTTGCATGTACCATGTGGTTGGATAGTTTTGCATATTGTGCAGATAGGATGAAGAACTGTTTTAATACTGGTCATATGTTCTGAAGTCTGGCATTAGCTGCGGGGAGGGGGCTGTCGGTGTCTTGTTATTGAGTGGAAAAGAGTAGAAGGAGGGATTAAACCCAATTGGGTGTGGGGCTAGGAAGAGATGGAGATTAGTAGTCCTTTGTAATTTTATTTATTTCATGCCCGGATGGTAATCAGGTTTCACCACACGACTGCTCGCAGCAGAAGATGAGAGAGTTGTGCTGGTTACAGCCATCTCTTCTTTATCTGTCCTTCATTGTTTCATCTAAGGCCATGTCCCTCTCGGCTCTCTGTAGCTCTTTCCGTTTCAATGACCTCGCTTCTTTCTCCACCTGTCGACTTCCATGTTCCTCCACAAATCTCTCCAGTTCGATGGCTGTACGTGAGTTTCTAGGTATCTGGGGGGCCCGTGGCGCATTGGATAACATCTGGCACACAGACCGAGAGGTACCGAGTTCGCCCGTTGGGCGGATATGTTTGTAGGCTGCTATTAGCGCCGTTGTATTGCAAGCTGTCTGTTCTGTTAGTAGTTAACTAGTTAAGATTGTTTCAATTGCATAACATGTAAATGTACAGCGCAGTGCGTTTGTCAGGCGCTTATTAAAGAAAAGATATTATTATTATTATTATTTATCCGCTGCCTCTCTGTTCATCCATTTGTTTTTCCGTCCATCCTTTCATCTATAAATATATCTACCTTCGTGTGGATCCTAAGGATGAAGGGGCAATGAACCATCCATCCATCCATCTGTATAGCTGTCCATTCTTTGATCCATCCTTTTCTCCTTCCTTCCGTACAGTGATCCACACAATTATAATCTATCTATCCATCCATCTATCCATCCATAAATTCATTCATCAATACACGAATCCATTAACACACACATGCATATATACATCCATTAAAACATACATGCATACATACATGCATACATACATTCATCAACGCATCCATATATCCATCCATTTTTATTGCATGAAGCCATTGGAACATTTGTACCTCCACGATTATTATTACAAAGTAAATTTATCGAGTTCATCCATCTATCCATACATAGTTCAAGCCCACAAACTCCATCCATCCATCCATTTGAAAGTCACTCTTGCAGCCGGGTGTGTATTTATTTGTACTTTATCTGAGTATAGACTTATTCCATACTTATGGAATATGCTTGATTAAGCCATGTCCTATTGTTGTAGTTATTTTATGAACACAGTGCTTTCTTAATCACAGTGATTTGTGTGGCTTTCATAGAGTGTTTTACGTATCTTATCATTTTCACTAGTTCGCTTCATGTGTCACACAAGCAGCTACCGTCTCATTCGTTTGGCTAGCCTTCTTACATGGTAAACTGCACGATATGTCTTCATATTATCCATTTAAGGACTTTGTCTCAGAGCTTATGCAGCCATGGTAGATGGTTAGGGTCAGGCATTTGACTTGTATTGATGAGATGCTGTTGGCTGGTGACCAGCTGGATTCCTCCTTCATGCCAGTTATGGTCAAACTATAATGTTTCATCTTTCAGGTCTACTAAAAGCTCATTCATTTATTCTTTTTCTCTGCATATCTTTCCGTCTGTTCTTTCATTTTTGCACGAAAACTCAATTGATAAAGTTTTCTTTTTCTTGAAATTTGTTTGCCAGTTTCCCTAGATGAATTCACTATGCAGCCTCTATTGCTGCATATACTATCTGACATTGTAGCTGATTGATTGAGTACTTAACCTTGTAATAGAGAAACTGCAGGTCTAGAGAAACTGCAGGTCCCAGCATCCTCTGATATGGCTAATGTGTAGGGACTTTGAGCTAGGACTTCCTCTTCCTTCAGACATAATCATTCAGCACCATCATTGATGCTTTAGTCAAAAGATATTGGCACTTAATATTAAATTAAAAAAATAATAATAATAGTACAGTGTGAAATTACACCCTTTCAGTGGTTGACTTGTGCACCCACTACCATGGTTGGTAGAAATCCTAAATTGTTTCCATCAGGTTGTGCATGGTTTTATCCTTAAATGAAAATGGTTTCCTTTTGGTGCATTGTTCAGTACTAGATTTTTTACTCTCTTGGTGCATTGTTCATTACTGTATTTTTATTCTTTTGGTGCATTGTTCAGTACTGGCTTTTAATTCTTTTGGTGCATTGTTCATGAATGGATTTTTATTCTTTTAGGAGACTTGTTACCTTTGAGTCAAAGTCCTGTCAACCGGATGCGCCGGTCGATGTCGTTCGAACGAGTAGCGACGAGCTATCTGTCAGGCGAATGGCCAAGAACTTGTAATTTACATAATAATCGACTTAATCTGCTACGCTGCCATGTCATTCTTACGACTGACAAATGGACGCAGGTGAGAAGGGTTTTTATTTATCGTACTTGCGACGTCCATCTTTTCTTGAAATAAAGATCTCGGTTGTCTCTAATTTTGCTGCCACATTATTAGCCTCGATAGTTTCTATGCCGTAGGAGCCTTTTCCACTTTGTTCTCTGGCTTATCTTTCTAATCATTGCCCGGATCGTTAGATGTGGGTGCGATGTAATAGCAGGCTGTTTTTGTGCGTGTGTGTCACACAACGTTGCGTGCTTGGAGTCGGGACATACCAGCAGTTGTGTGGCTGTTTGTTTTGAAGTGTAGCTTAATTATTCAGTCTCCGTGTCGTTGGGTGAACGTGCCAACTACGATCCTACTACAGGGCAAGCATTCCTTGTGGACTGTTTGATGATGATTTGCGACTTTCACGTGACCTGGAAGGTTCCGACCTTGAGAATCGATATTGAGAGGCTAATTTGTAAATTACTAGATACCATTCAACTTATAGGAAAGATTAGATACCTTTTGAAAATCAGAATGGATTCGTCTAAATTCAAATGTGACACTTCTTTAACCACCTCTCACCATTTCTGTGTTTTAGATAGGACTTGGTAATTAGCAGTGCTTTTTTTCAGCCAGAGTGGTTCGGAATGGCGTTCTGTGACCTTTTTTCAGCTATTAAAAATAATTTAGTTAATTTTAATTTTTACTACAAAATTACTTATTTAAAATTACTTAGAAACTTAAATTTAATTTCAGTGCTTTCAGTGTTTATTGATATTGATATATATGAAATAGAAATATTAGCATAAAATATGCCCCTATAATCGTTCTGAATTTGTCGAGTTCCAGAACCTTTTTTTCTAGAAAAAAGCACTGGTAATTAGCTACTGAAGACAGTGCACTTGTTATTAAAACGTAATTTGTTAATGAGACTTTAAAAAGCATAATGTGATATTGTTTTGCACAAGACTGGCAATTTTCCATGCTCTAGTGTTTGCTTTGGTGTACATGGTAAAGCCGTGTGAAATCTTTTGGGAGGCTTGTGGGTGGATCCGCCCACAGTCGTTCCCGTCTTCGGAAGAGAACTCTAAACTTTGGGTGATTGATGGCGTCAGTCTGTCACTTTGATAAATGATCCAGGGCTTGTATCTTCTTAGACATTTATCGATACATCATTAAGCCCAGTCCGATTATGTTTCTGGTTTTTCTTGGACCGAGGAGGAAGCCGTCGGAACGGCGACGGCGGCGAGAGGAGCCTGCATAACTGATTAAGTACTTGGTTTGTGCCTTTTCTGATTGTGTCTCTTCCTATCTATCTGTCAGTACTTCGTCGTTGACGGCCCTGCACGCAATTACATTCTCCGGGCATAAACAAATTAATAGCCGGTCTCCAATTTGCATATGGAACCAATAACAAAGAACCGATTGTAGTCTGGACGCCTGAGTCGTTTTAGCAGGGAACCAGCTTATGGGATTTCTCCAGGGAGCCGTGGTGCTACAAAGCCACCCTTATCTGTGAGCGTTTCATCCAATGACCCCTCGACAAGAATATGGCTGTGTTTTCTCCAGGACTGATTAATACAATATCGCTCTGATGAATTTATCATTTGAGCCCTTCTCCTATTCTGGTTGTGCCAGTCCCAAGCCTGCAGAAAGGAGGAGGGCGACGCTAATCATCTTTGTTATGACACAGTGTCGATAAACAGCAACTAACCAACCGTCTGTGTTTCTGTGCTTCTGTGTCAGTATTTCTTTGTGTTATCCATCTGCTGTTAGACATGTTTATGTATTTAGATGGATACTGTGGCATTGGTATCATTGGTGAGGGATGATATCAAGATGAGTCAGATGACGTAATGGTCTCATTGGACCTCAGAAGGCATTTGGTGACTTCTTGTTTGCAGTTGTGAATGTTGCAGCAGTTTCCTCAGTAGTTGACATGTAATTACCCTTCCAAACAAAAAAAACCTTTATTTTCACAATCATCCTGCCAAGAATTCCTAATTAGGTCTGTCTGTTGTGGAGAGATCACAATGCCTGTGTTATCAGGGAGTTAAAGGTTATAGCCTAATCAACAACTATTTTAAATATTTAATAATGTGGGTCTTAGCAAAATAGCATTGCACAGTTTGAACTTGAACTTGGCAATGTGTGCGCTGTACGCTATTGGAGGAGTATATTATAGTCAGATGGATACTGTGCCATTGGTATCATATAAAAGTGGCACAGTATCCAAGGGTCCCAGCCCCTTTTGGTGTACCACAGGGCTCGATGTTGGGTCCCTTACTGTACATTCTTTACACAGCAGGTATTAGTTCCTTGCTGTCTACATGTGGCCTCCTGCAACAACTCTATGCTGATGATGTGCAGGCCTATGTTCACTGCCTTGCCGCTGATGTAGTGGTTTTCTGTATCATTGATGTCTAATGCCATTGATGCTCTCTCATCATGTATGGCCTCAAATCGTTTGCTTCTAAACTCCTCTAAAACGCAGTTCATTTGTCTTGGTTACTTGGTATCCACAGACAATTGGCGTCCATTGACCTGCACCTACTAGCGGAGACTGTTCCTCATATCTCTTTCTCTCTCACAGTTAGAGACCTCGGAGTCACTTTGGATCAAGAGCTCAATTTATCACAGCATATTAATTTCGGTCACTCGTAGTTGCTACTACCAGCTTCATCAACTGCGAGTTGTCTTATTCACGATCCCTCTCTCATAATGCTACTGTGACTCTTGGGCATACCTTTATCCCTAGTAGAATTGTTCACTGCAGTTCAGTAATTGTAGGTCTGCCACTGGGACTAATTGGGCGCCTTTATCGAGTTCTTTGTTCAGCAGCTCGCCTCATTGGCCTCCTTCCTAAATATGCTCCTATATGCGTGATGTCCTTCACTAGGTCCCTGTTTCTTAGCGCATCTCCTACCAAGTTGCTGCACTTGTGCTGCCTTCTTGGCTGCACTCCATCCTTCTTGTCTGATCTTTGTCGACCTGTCTCTGACCCCGCAGTCCATCGAACTCTTCGTTCTTCAGCAGGGGAGCTTTTGGTCCCGCGAGCTCACACTAGTGTTAGACAGCGTCGAGCCTTTTCGATTGTGGGTCCCTCCATCTGGAAAGGCCTCCCACTAGACTTGCGATTGATGCCTCGGTTAAACTCGCCTGCTTTTTATAAGTTTCTCAAATCAGTCTTTTTTAGCTGTGGCTGGGCTTGGAGCGCCTCTGAGTAGGTCTCTTGAAAAAGCGCTATATAAATTCTCAAAATGAATTAATGAATGAATATACATATACATATGCATATGCATATGCATATACATATAGATTGATATAGTCTATATAGTCCTGTATTTCACTGAAACATGGCTAGAGGATCATTTCTGCAGCAGTTTCCCTAGGCCCTAGATTTAAAACTTTAAAACACGTGGCTGAGGTCAAGAATAACAATTTAGCAGCAAGACACCTTGATGCCAAGGATCTGTGTTCCAGAACTTATGCGCCTTAAAAAGCTAAAAACGATTTTCTCAGTCAGTTGACTTTGAAAATTATGCCTGTCTGAGAGCAACAACAGATGAACCATTATGCATGTTGTGGAGTTGAAAGACATTTTCACCTCTGCAGCCAAAAAACAGATTCACAGTTGACCTAATTTCCACCTTATGAATATGCAAATACAGTTGACCTCATTTCCACCTTGTGATTATGCAAATGCAGCTGACCTCATTTCCACCTTATGCTTATGCAAATGCAGTTGACCTCATTTCCACCTTATGCTTATGCAAATGCAGCTGACCTCATTTCCACCTTATGCTTATGCAAATGCAGCTGACCTCATTTCCACCTTATGCTTATGCAAATGCAGTTTAGCTATAATGTTGTCCAAATGGTCAGCCGACCAAAGATCCATTAGCCATTCACTATAGGTTTTGAAAATGGGTTAAGTGCAAACTGGAATGACAGATTCTAGCCACTTAGATGACTTAGTTTATGAGCTGCATTGATAACTGACAGAAATCCATTCTGATTTTAAGAAATGGTGGAATTTTTTAGTGACCCCAAGACAAACTGCTGTTCTAAAGGGCTAATCCCCAAATCTTTGAAATTCTCCACCCCCTCTCTGCCAATAAGCATCCTCTCAGATCCTCCTTGACCTTTTTAATCGTGTTAGGACCACAATGCTGTCGTCATAGGTCCCTCTCTAAACCTTCTCTAGCTCTACAATCCTCTCTGGCCTACCTTCCTTTTTCCTTTATGAAAGGCTTTGGTATGAGAAGCGCTTTATAAATGATCAAATACAATACAAATGCTGTCATCATCTAAACTTAGTGGCATCTTTATGAAATTCGGGTAGAAGACATGCACAATACTGTGATGACATACTTTCTGCACAACTTAAGGAAGTGCATGCTTAAGAGAACCTTTCATCTATGGATGGAATATTGGAAATGAATTCCATGAACAGTTGGTGGCATTCCCAGCTTTAGTAGTAGATTTGATGTCATGCTGAAAGTCAATTCACTTTACCGTTGTGTTGCAAAGTGAATTCAAGGCCATAGGACTCTGTAAAAGAGTGACAATGAAGGGGAAGTCAGGGAAACAAATAGGTTTCAATCTACAAATCTACGAAGTATAAGGTGTACTAGTACACAGTGTAAGCTAAGGTTACGGAAACTATGTGAGGTAGTTTGAACTTGCGATCATGACAGTTTTTAGTGCAACACGTATGTTATCACCATGCAAAGCACATTATGTTAGTTTCCCTGTGATTTACTGTGCTACCTTAGAGTGTCACTTTTGCTAGTGCATCCACCAAATTTCATTATTGTTATTAACATCAAATTTTTTACCCAAGGTATATTTGGGCCTTCAGGATTAGGTGGCTTTGTTCTGGAATTGCTAGTCTTCACTGATATTATTATTATTAGTACTAGTAGTAATTAATTAATTAATTAATTTGTTAATTTATTTATTTTTATGCCTGAGGTACATAAGATCCACCAGGGACTTGAATGCTAATTCAAAAGAATGGGGAAATACTTCCGGAATTACCACTGTTATTATTATTATTAGTAGTAGTATTAGTAGTAATATTGGTATTATTATTATTTTAAATCAATCTGTGAAGTGCAATATAATGCAGCCAAATGCATTGCAAAATGAACTGAAGTGGCTCGCATTTAATAAGGCGACATAAAGAGGTATACTCTTCAGCATCTAGCAATAACTCTCCAGAGAGATCTCAGACTATGTGAAGCACAGTAGTGTTAGTGGCATCCTGTGGAACAGCTCAGTCTGCCATGCTTACTAGTGGCTTAGGTATTAATAATCTTAATGTCTTAGACATAATAATCTGTATATAGTGGAATTGTTGTTGCAGTTTCCAGGCAGGCTTTGCACGTTTGACCTCTCGCTTTCGTATAATGAATTTCATGTAATGATTTTCCTGTGCTTGCAGTTTCGGATGGCTTTCAAATGGCTTCATAAATCTACAGTATATGATACCTGCCACGTAATAATACGCCCATAAAGTGACACATTTCCTGTTTAACAGTCTTCTGTCACATTCAGCTGGGTGGTCAGCCAATCGCTGCCGTAAGAGGAAATCAATAGGCCTTTAGAGTGAGAGATTTATCCATCTTGAGCCTATCCTTATCTGACCTAGTTTTACTTTTGTGCACAGGGTGGGAGACAATGTATGGAACATATGACCCTATAGTGATTTGTAGTGTATGAGTAGCAACTCTAAGAGCAGTAGCAATGACAAGAATAGCTGTAACATATCTGTAACAGTAACAGTAATATTATCCCAAAGGATAACAGATGTCATTCTTAACAATTCTAAAGTAATTACACAAATTATTAAAGTAACAACCCTGGGATAACAATAACTAAAAAAATGATGATCCATTGACAATAACTACACAATGATAATCCTATGACAATAAGTACAAAATGATAATCCTATGAGAATAACGACACAATGATAATCCTAACTATTGACTTTACAATTACTGCAATATTTTAAAAGATGACACTAATTATAATTTGACTAATGATTGCATGGTGTTTTCCTTACCATTAAAACGATAACGAAAGCAAAATAACAACGTTGAACATTACCAACACAGAGTAAATTCAGCAGGCATTTATTTTCTTAAAATTAATGTTACCATGAATAATAATTTAGCAAGTACATGCCAAGTTATGATCTTAAAATTCCCTAGTCACATTGAGCAGGTGAACAAATTAAACATTGAACAAATCTAACTGGATATGGATTTGATTTGCTAATGCAGTACAACATTTAAATTTAGGTTCATGATTTGAACAGGATATATTATTGCAGAATACAACAGCAAAGATGGATACTCCTACATTGACCATTCTGCTGTTAACGTCTGCTAGTAAAAATTGGACCATTTCATCATTCTTTCTATCCTCTCATTTTCCTTCTTTTTCCTTCCCTTTATCCCTTTCTCTTCATTAAATGCCATCAGCATTTACATATAATTGTGAAAGTGAAACACGTTTTCAATTTTTGATATTTATCAAAATCCACAAACCCAGCACAGTCTCATGCCGTAGCTATGTTTATGATAGGGATAAAGCCAAAGGCAGGAAACTGAACATCCAGGGTGAGCCTGTTTATTTCCAGTACAGACATTAAAAATTGGGATTATCCTGGGTAAATCACATCAGGTGGCCGTCTTAGAATCGCTAATTATGGAGATGCTGTTCAAAGTCAAATGTGTGCTTCAGTAATGTCTTTTAGCGGTAGAACCATTTACCTGGGCATGTGCTTTTACCGTATCTCACCTAACCTTACCATATCTTGTCATACAGACATAAACTATAACTGTTTATAACTACATCGGTTTTATTTTTGTTTTTTGTTCTACTCATATTGTGCTACTTCTTGCTACTGTACGCATAGTTGTTTTAATGTATGAGCATTTGTGTCATGCTAATAAATATTACTCACTTACTTACCCTATCTTACCTTACATAACCAACTGGTCTTTCACATATAAAGGACTGTGCAGTTTATTAAAGTTTTGGCAGATGCAATAAGGTAGAAGTTTCAAATAGTCGTAAAGTCAAGTATGTGTGCCTGGATACCAAGTGTAAGAAAGACATTTATATCAAGTGTTGTTTTGTCAATTCCTTTGAGACATAAAGTTAAGTATCTCTTTAATGCAAACTGAATTTGACATGATTTAGTATTATTATGTCAGTTTATTGGCATGAAGTATCAATTGAAAAATAGTTTAACTTATTTTAAATACCTTATTTGAACTTACATCAACTTTGCTCATAGACATAAGTGAACTGGCCTTTTGCATTATTTACCTTGTGATAATAATATTGTGTGTGTGTGGATTTTCTTTGTTGCATGCTATGCAAAGACTACACAGTTGTGCAGAAAGCTAATAAAGAGTAATATTGGTTAATAGTGCCATCGATGTGCTTTGATGCACCAAGGATGTAACTGCCAAAGTATAGTGGCAGACAAGATATCTCCATAATTAAGTCTACACGCTTGCTGGAGATGATCAACATTACCGACTTTTATATTGGCCTAAGTAGATTAATAAAATGGCATTGTTTCCCACTATCAAAAGAATATAAATTGGATTTCAGAAGCTAACTTGATGAAGCTTCAAAGAGTCTGAAATATTTTGGCCAGAACTATTATCACTCAATCTCCAAAATATGAACATTGACATGTAACACCGATTCTAAAATCACTGCATTTGCTGCCCATAGCCAAGTGAATTACATTCAGAAGCGGGCTAATTGTATACAAGACTACCTACATGGGGGCGCGGTGGTGTAGGAGTATGTTCGGTGCCTTGCACGGAGGGTTGCGTGTTCGAATCCACCTCAAGCCGCGCTACGGGCCATGGGCAAGTCCTTCAGCAATTGCTCATGCGCTTTGGCGTGAGACTCCGATTCAGTGTCCACACTGTAGTTGGGAGCGCCTCTGAGTAGAAAGCTTGAAGAGGCGCTATAGCAAGTGCTCATACATACAAAGACTTCTCTCTGTTCGACCAGGTCTTACGACTTTCTCATTCTGGCTGTTCTGTGGACAAGGAGAGATCTATGCAAGTGCACATTTTCTGTTGCTGGCCCGATAGACTCTTAAACTCTGTACTGGCAAATGTTTATTCTGCTGGCCTGCAGATCTCAACTAAAACTCGTCTCTTCCTGGGATCATATCCTCCATAGGCTGCTTCTGTGTCGTTTTGAAATCTCTTCTTGGCTTTAGACTGGACTCGTCCTGGAATTTGGCTTGCACAATTCTCTGCGTAGTATTGAACATCGTCTGATGCCTTGAACATTATTATAGTGATGCTATAGAAGATACTTAGATTGGTATTGCTCTTGTTACTTAATTATGTGTCACCTATATCACTGCAAATAAATTACTAAACCCAGTGTTTTAGTTGTCAAAAACTAACTGGGGGGTCGAAAAATTTGCAGATTTCGAAAGTACACGATCACAGGTCTAAATTAAATTTTAATGTTGTTAATATGAAACAACTGACGACTCATGAGATATCTTAGTTTCTTCTTTAAGTTTATCTATGCGACATAACAAAGAAATTACATAATCATAGAGGCGTAGCCAGGAAAAAAATTCAGAGGGGATTTTAACTTTTAAGTTTTCGGGGTTTTCCATTGGAAATGGTCGTATTTTTCTACATATTTAGTTTTTAATAACATAATGCATTTATTTGGGGGTTGAACCTGTAAAACCACCCCCTAAAAACGCCCATGCATGACCACATAGACAAAACACCTGGATTTTGGAAAGTAATTCAATAACACAAACCATAATGGATAGGCCTAGATTCTTACACTATACCCGGTAGTTTACAAAAATAATTTTGGACTATGTTTTGTAATTTCTTTTTTCTTTGGTAACCCAGTGGCTTTGTCCAAAGCACCATGTCTGCCAGCTTTAAGACAAGAAATAACATATTTATCTACATTCCATGCAGTAAGAGGTGGACCATTGATGCCAATCATCAACAGATCATTCACTGAACTCACCAGAAGCCTATTTCTTCCACTAGTGTGACATAAATTCAGAAATTACAGCCCCTTATTACTTTGTGTAGGATCGCCCCCAGCATCTTTTCAGTTACTTAAAAGAACTAGGGGGGGTTGAATCCTCTTTCACACTCAGCAGATGAAACAGGTAGAACTTCCAACAAAGTAATAAGTGGCTGTAATTTCTGCCCAAGCATTAAACCATCGTTCTTTTTAAGCATAGACTATTCAAGCAAAACATCAGCTGCGTCAGAATTACTCATTCGAAAATCTACTCAATGCAATATGTCTCTCCACAAACTAAATAGCCTCAACCATGTGCTCGAACTATAGCATAAGAGGAATATGACTGGTTCTCCGCTCTCAGTCACAAACCATAACAGTGAGTAAGTAACTTAAAAGTAAAGGAATTGGGCTATATATTCTTTTGTACTTGATGACAAAGCAACAGCCGGGGGGTCAAGACCTGACCCCCCCAGCATCTTTTCAGTTACTTAGCTGAGGGGGTTAGAAGAACTAGGGGGGTTGAACCCCCAACCCCGACAACTAAAACACTGACTAAACCTACCCCACATTAATTAATCCATGAAAAAAATTAAATACATTAACAGCATTAGTAAGTTTGCTCAAAATTACTTACTAAACAGACATTCATGTCAAGCTAGTTTAAGTCCTGGATGTTTCAGGCAGGTCCTTCATGGTCTCCACCAATGCACCATGTCTTATCACAAGGACACTACTAAGAGATTCAGTTATTGTGTGAAATCTGTGATGTAATTGTAATTAGCAACTTCTATTGCGCCGGTGTTTAACGCACAAGGCATCAACCGATGGCATGCCAAAGCCAAGCTGTAATCAGGTGAATATCCAGATCAGTCCATGAAAAAGTGATGATTTACCAAGTAATGTAACAAATATGCTTTACATGCACTTACAATTCTTATTCAAATGTGTTAATTGCAATAGTTTGATTCTCTCACATGAAGAACTATTATGTAACTTTGACTACCAAGTTTTTATGTGTATAATATATTTTATATTTATATTTAGAAATGATTATATTTGTTATTTAAAATTATATTTATATATAAATGAATGCATTATGTTGTTTTAGACATCTGAAGATATTGATAACCAAGATTCAGGCAGTTCAAAAATATGTCTCCATTCAAAACTGCCGCTGTCCTGCTTAGAAAACAGTGACAGGGTTCACATTTTCAAAGAGGTATGTAGGGTTAATTTAGGGTTAATGTTATGTTTGATTTAATTGTAGTTGTAAACTCCAAATTTATAAAGCGTCACAGGGCATCAGCTTATTCACCAGCACTTTAATTAGAAATGTAATGAGAAAGAAGGCGACTTTCATGTTCTCTTAAATTTAATACACAGACCAGTAAATCACTATGCTTCCTGTATAATGTGATTCTTAGTTTCCCCCCTCTCATCTCAATTTACTATAAAACTACCAATATATATGTTCCACAATTATTTGAAATTAGCTGATCAGTCCTGACTAGAAGCTCTTGATGAATCATTCACTCAGATGCCTTTTCCCCAACCAACATTTTACGCCCTATTTTCTTAGGGTCAGACCACATAACCTTAACCTTCCTGACAAAGACTCACAAAATTTTATATCTCGTATATTATTCCTGAACTCTTACTAAGCTGTTACTTCATACTATATATATATCTAGTTTTTCTTTCTATGTACACCTACAGCGTTATGTCTGTTGTTAACACAATAAACGAATATATAATGTACTCGTCAAGCAGTCTCTTTGGATTAGCTTAAAATTTCTCTCTTGATGTTGTAACTTTCTGCTGGTGTTCAGTTTATGACTAGACAGAGGGGGTTGGTCTTTGCTGATGTAACAACTGCATTCGATTTATCGGAGTTTCTATTGTTTACTGTCTGCTCTCTTGCTGGTTACACACAGGTGTTGTGTTCACTGAAGCCACAGTCGATTAGCAGCTGACGCATATATATATGGCTAGACGGCTCATTTGGCATTATTTTTCTGGTGTTGTCACAATTATCTGCAGTCGCGGTCATTGACTTTACTATTAATGTTATTAGACATAATTATCTGTCTGTGGTAACCGCAGTTGATTGCCGTACACTTTAGGCTTGTCTGTTCTCTTTCTGAGTACGTTAATTGTTGGCTGTTATCAGACATTAAGTTGAAGATTGTGGCCGATTTCTTCCACATCGTTCCTCGTCATGACATTCTCCAAATGTCTTTGGCGGTTTGTAAAAGCAAACTAATTGTTTGCGTATCGCTTTCCTCCCACTTCATTTCTTTCACGTGCTTGGTATCTGGATATCTTTCTTTCCACTTATATCACCATCAGGTTTTATGCGTGCATGAGTCATTGTATTTCGTTCATATTAATGTTTGTTTTGTATACTGGTAAGATAATTTGTGCATTCATGATAGGCCTACTTGCATCACGTGAACTGATAATTAATGGCTTGTAAGAAGTTAAGGGCTGATATGGTACATGTAGCTGCATAAAGGGCTGGTATGGTAGCTGCATACAGGGCTGGTATGGTAGCTGCATAAAGGGCTGATATGGTAGCTGCATAAAGAACACTTCTGAAAGGTTATGTACAGGCACTACGGTATATAAATTCTGTTACAATTACATTTGCATTTCCAGTATAACTGGTTTTAGGTTCAGTGCATGTAACTGTAAAAAATTTAATTTAGATTTTGTAAATGGTTTTCATAAAAATTCTTGAGTGACTAGAAAAGCTAAATCATGGGAATCAACTTTATTCTGAAAAATGTGATAACAAGTATAGTGCCTCTGTAAAAGCATCAGTTAGTGGTTACTGCTATCTGATATGGATCATTGGATATGCATGCTGAAATCCGGCACGAGTTTAATTAACATCCAGAAAGCAACCCAAAAAGATATGGAAACAGTGTAAATGGAAACCTGCTAAAGTGTAGACGAGAGATTTAAGTTGTAATGAAGAGACCAACACTGACTCTACAGAGTGATTCATACCAGAAGAGAGCTTCAGATTCTGGTTCCTCTGACAGAAATGAAACATTTGCTGCAAACAATAAATTTATTTACGTAAAAATAAAATAATAATAAAATAAATTTAAATAGTTAGTTAGTTAGTTTAACAGCGAGTTAGTTTTCTAAATGTTTCATATGTTAACTTGTAAGTACCTAAAAATAGTGCTGCTTACACTAGCCTAAATGGTGTATTGGGTTCATTTAGAACTGACACAGTCATGTCAGTAGCAAACAGTTCCACTGAAATGCAGACTTTCTCACATGTGCAGACCCCAACCTCATATGCCGAGGCTAAGAAACTGAAGTCGCTAGCAAATCAAACCCCTAAGGGCTAACTTAAGGTACTACCTTTTTGTCTTCTTCTGAGTCGGGCTGGGTTACAAGTGATCCTTTTGTAATTCTGTCATGTAACACTGACAATTTATAGGTTTTTAAAGTACCAAGCTACTTGTAGAGCAGTTTTAATTTCATGAAGTGAAATATAGGTTTCTCCCACAGGACTTCAGAAAGTGCTATCATTAATTTTTAGCCTTCACTGAAGTCCTGAGGAAACTTTTTAAAATGTATGTTATAGAGGAAAATGACATCGGGAATCAACAATGCAACACGCTGTGACAGATCTGATATTCAAACCGTCTTTGACAATGTTCTGCAGGGCAGGGCATTGGCAGCACCCAGTGACTGCCAAAGAAATCTTGTGACTCCAAGCCAGAGTAGTGCTGAAGGATTTAATCAGGTTAGCCAGTTGTCTGCTATGTTGATGGCAACGTTTGTTACTAATGGGTTTGGATTTTGACACTGGACTAATTTAATTATGTAAAATTTCAGTTTTAACTTTTTTACAGAAATTGTATGTCGTGCCTTAATTTTCTTTTTCTTTTTTAAAGGATAAATTGTTTTGTTGTTGTTTAGAAAATCGCTTTTATTTTACGGTCATACAAAATCAGCATTAAAAGCACAGCAGAGAAAACATATGTAGGCCTATTAAATTAAATTCTGGTGCTTGCTAATAACTTAACTGGGTACTATTGGTGAAGTCTATGACAAGTTTACTGTAACAAAGCCCCTTTAACACTTTAATGATGGGATACATTGGTTTCCAAGTCACTTTTAGTACACTCTTGTTGTTAAATTGTTAAAACAGCTTGAGTAGTCTACAAAGCTAGTTAAATGTTAATTTTGGAGCAGACAATCAATAATTATAATAATATTAAAATTTGAAAAGCATTGGTGTTAATTTTTCTGTTTTGCATATGCCATTTTAAATTTTATGTTGTGCACTAAGCACTCATTCTGAAGCTGAAATTCTTTGTCCTGTAATCAACTAAGTAGACTCTTTTGTTTATTGTTTGTTTATTAATTAGTTATATCTATTTATTTATGCAAAACATTTTCGTAGTCATACCAAGTCAGGGAATCTGAATCTGGGCATGACTGTATGTTTGCTAGTCAAGACTGAGTCAAGACACCATGACTGTATGTTTGCTATGAGCCAATACAGTATGATTGCATGTTTGCTAGGGGCCAATACAGCATGTATATGTTTGCTAGGGGCCAAGACCATATGTTTCTATGGACCAAGACAGCATGACTATACTGTATGTTTGCTAGGGGCCAAGACTGTATGTTTGCTAGGGCCAACCAATGACTGTATGTTTGCTAGGGGCCAAGACTGCTAGGGGCCAAGACCATATGTTTGCTAAGGACCAAGACTGTATGTTTGCTAGGGGCCAAGACACAGCAATGTAAATACTGAAAGTAAAAAATTGACTCTTGCTAATTGATTTAAATGATGATAATGAGTCCACATCCGGTTCTCTACACTTTGAAACCTCTAAGTAAACATCACTTTTATAGCACAAGAGAAATCCAACAACGGATGACGTATAGGTTTAGCAGATGATTTTCAGTTTGTTGTGAGAATGGATGATGTATTTTATGAAGTTAGCAACATGTTAGAAGCCATGGAGTTCTGTGCACAGAGAGACATAAGTATAAAGTTTATACTTAGGTATGCCTCTCTGCTCACGTAATATATCCATGGCTTCTATACAAAATGTTATACTTATGCCTCTCTCTGCACACATAATATATCCATGGATTTTAACATGATGTTATACTTATGCCTCTCTCTGCACACATAATATATCCATGGATTTTAACTCTCTCTCTGCACACATAATAAATCCACGACTTTTAGCATGATGTTTATATTATAAACATTTTGTTAGAAGCCATGGATTTATTATGTGAGCAGAGAGAGGCATAGGTATAAACATCATGTTAGAAACTATGGATATATTATGTGCAGGGAGAGAAGCATAGGTATAAATGCAAAGATGACTGTATATGCATGTATTTGCATCATGTGGAAAAAAAGACAGCGCTATTAAGTGTTGGTGAATAAGCCAGACTTTGTCCTGGGCCTCAGGGTTTGCCATTTGATTCCGGCCGCCTGACAGACTTGTTTGTTCCATGCATATTCATTGCACATGTAGCAGCAATCTTATCCAACTAAGCCTCAAGTTGAGGGTATTATATAACGCGGCGGCAGACAGCTTGATGGTAAATCTCAACCTGTTTTTCGGTTTTATGATCCCGATAAACATTGCAACGATAAACATTGCGATGTTTTCGTGTGAATCCTCTAAGCCATTCTTAACGATTCGGTAACTTGATGAACATTAACTGATGTTGTTTTTGCGATAAAGTAAAGTGACATGGTGGTCAGTTTTAAACATGCTTAGTCATTGGGGTTGGAGCTCGAGTTTGTATGCAGCATTATAAGATTAGCAAAATAAGGAGTTCCTAAAATGCGCTTTATGGTATATCAGTCAGGATGCAATATATTGTCGAGCTATTTAACTACTACGGATATGTTGTCGACTTGACTTGTTTTAAAGTTTATGCACAGCTAAAAGATTCTATCACCCTGGAAGCAATTCTGCCTCTGAGAAATACTTAGGAGCTGGTGGTAGAAGCACATAAAAATATGCAATTATGTTGACTTAGTTTTAAGATATTAAATATTATTCGATATTAAGCCTTAATTCACAATGGTAAAAATTTGGTGAATAAACAACTGCTGGGCAGTATGTGTGCATAAATTGAACCCATTCAAACATACTGCGGTCATAACCACAGCATCTGTTCCAAGTAACACAATTTGCGTTACATTAGGGACCGCGTAAGGGTGCATCATTGCTAACATTATTGGCTGCCATGTTGTTCGTTTAGTCTGTTTCCTGCCGAAGATATTAATAAGCACGGGGAATTGAGTCCACTCGAATCAAGTGGCTACATATTTAGTTTCTCTCTGAATGCACACAGCTGACGAGAGTGAAACAAACACAATGGAACAACTGCTAACAAGAGGGACATTTCGTCTAAATATCGCTAAGTCAACAGAATGCTGTTGTGATGAAGTGAAAATGGAAAGTTGTGCTTTTTCTGAGGTTATGAGTTCTGGTTAAGTATTTGTTTGCCTGCAGGAAGCGTTCATTCTAATTTACAATCTTGTGATATTACCTCGATGTTGACAACACTTTTCAACTGAAGTAGGTTACCTAGAGTCTAGAACAGAGTTTCTCGAACTGTGAGCCGCAGCTCACCAGTGTGCCATGAGACAGCAAGAGGGTGCCACCAAATCTGAATATTTTTATTTAAAATAACTAAATTACGGCACATATTTGCCTCGTTATTATGATTATATTTGTATAAACACTTTTGTCAGCCTTATATTTAATAACATTGGTTTATTTTGCTGCAAATGCTAAACTAAAGTGTCACCAATCAACTATAAAAATATACTTTAGAATTTGAATTAAATTGAATAGAATTCTAATAGAATTTTATCGTATAGTCAGTGTAGTGTAAACTGTAAAATACTATAAATTTACGATTAATTACACGAGTGTCCAGCACTAGGAACACAGGTGTGCCATGTCAGAAATTTGCATTGTCAAGTGTGCCATATAGTCTGAAAATGTTTGAGAAGCACTGACCTTGAAGCTAAAGGGAAGAACTTGTTTTTTCTGCCCTCATTTGGTCAACAGCAGAAATGATCTGGTTCCATGTGGGTTTTTTAAAATGCAGCTGTGACATTTACAATACAATGCAATTTAGCTGTAAATTGATAATGCCCTCCTTAAAAGGTTCAGAAGTGCACATTGAAACTGGGTAACAAGTAATATTTAGAACTATAAACAGACCAGAAGATGCAAGTCTGGCTAAGATCAAATGAGTTTCTTGGTACAATGTATGTATGTGTGTATAATGTCAAAGCACTTGCATAGCATATGAATTCTTGTGTCTCTTGAGAACCTCTCAAAGGCAGAATAAGTCATACCATGTTGTTGGATAACATTGAAATTCATTACCAAAACTACTGGAGCAAATTAAAAAGAGACAGTGAATAAATTAAAAGAGACAGTGAATAAATTAAAAAGGTATTTAGTGTATTCTAAGAGCCATTGCATCACTGCTATAACTGATCAAATGGAACAAGGTCATCACCCTACAATCGGATGAAAATAGACGGAGATGTTTTTCTTGTTCTTAGTCAACCGGCCTTGACCGTTGTTAGCACAGTTGCAGGATGTATGGGCCTTTCCTTATTTTAGACTGAGCTACAGAAATCCTCGTCCTGTGACATCTCCGGCTATTGGCCTCTTCCATCATTTTGCGGTGACCGGAGACTCCTCCCATGTGTAAACTACCGTACTATAGGACGGCATTGTTCAGCACACGAGAACAATAAAAATAATGATAAATTGCTGACCAGGCTTTGCAGGGCTTTGTATTTTGCCGCAATTATTGTGCAGTCCGAGCCTGCTTGAATTGTTATAAAATGCCACCCTATCTTACAAAGGGTGGCTTAGTCATCCATTTGCCTTTGTCGTATATTCTTTTCATATCTGCTTCTGATATAAATTTTCAAAGTTTAAATCCTCGTTCATCATGCAAACTAGCTTTGTTTCAATCAAATCCATCTTACACAGAAATAATGTTTGTCATTGGTTAGTAAATAAGTAAAGTAAATAAGTATATCCTTCAATTCAACCAACTGCTAGCCACATTCTGGTGTACATAAAAGTTTTATCGTGAATAAATCATCCTTGTAATAAAGGTTTTACAGGCTAGGATATCTGCTGGTGGAATTGTTCTATTGTGTGTGCAAGGTCGCAGTGCGTAGTTAGTCATTTTAATTGGAGGTAGTGCCATTAATTGATGCTCAGTCTTTAGACAGTGGTGCTTAATCAATGTTTGATTATAATAATAATAATAATTGCTGAATTGCCTTGTATTCATTTTTAACCGAAATCGTTAACTGTCCCTGTGATGTCAGGTTATTTACTACCTGCCTCTGGTAATGATAGTTCCCTGCAGTTAAAGGATGTTGCAGCTAAATTTTGAGCATGGTAATGCTTGTGTAATGTGTATGTCTAAGTTAAAATTTATACTATAGAAGAGCAGTCACTCTGGGAAAGTGAGAAGTAAACATGTTTCAACTTGTAATGCTTACGTTTCTGCTGTTTTTGATGACTGTCGCTAATTAATATATAATGTTTGAAGAATGAATTTGATGCTTCATTTTATATTGTAGAGACGTTTTGCAGTTTCCAATAATCTTCTTCACATTTTGTTAATTGCTCATTATTTCATTTTCAGGAAGTTGAGAATTTAGTTGAAAATACGGGTATCATTGATTCTGATGAAAATGAAATGAAGGTTTGTGTTCTGGTTTCTCATTTTTCACAGTGTTTTGTATTATTTTTCCATTTCAATTTTGATCTTGATCAGCTCAGATGCTGAAATTTAGCTTTTTCTTAACTGCTGAGGCTTTAACTTTAAGTTGCAGTAATTTTGCCATTTTCCATTAGCACTTAAAAACCATTCTTTCAATTGCCATCTAACGTTGTTAGGTTTTGAGCAACTGTGAGGAGTTTCTCTTTTGTGGTGCTATATAAAATTTGTAAATTTGCAGTTATAAATTACTGATTCTATGTATTCTCGTTATTGTTTATTCCTGTAATTGGATTCCTGTTGTTATGGTTATATATAGGCCAGAAATGTGTTTCTTTCATCAGCAGTGCTTTGCCTTCTAAGACTGTTGTTGTGAGCCACCACAGTTCTTTGGCTTCAAGAACTGTTTTCGAGATTGACTTGTGGCACTCAGTTATATAAAATGGAAATAACTTGTGTTATATTAATTAGCAGATTCATTGGATGGACTTAGATTCGATCGACCGATGGTCGAAAATCCAGTACATAGAGACAGTCAACCACCATGCTAACTAAAACTAACATTGATGGTGTAGACCAGCTCTTTACAAACTTTATTTCTATTGTTCCACCTTGTAAAAAACTTGAATGTTGACATTCCACCAGCAAAGGTCAGATGAAAATCCAGGCTAACCAAAGAAAGATGGGCTTAAAGTCACAGATAATGTAAAGAAAAAAGCACATGGTGGACATAAAATAGCAGCCATAGCTAATCGAAAGATGAGCATAAAGTTAAACACATAGAACATTTAAAGAAAAAGAAGGGCATGGTAGACGTAGGATAGCTGATTATATGAAGGTGGGCATAAATTCGTAGGAAATTTTAATTTTTTTTATTTTTCCCATACCACTTGTCAACACCTGGCGTACCAATAGTTGTACGAGTACCACCGTTTGAAAACCGCTGGTATAGTCAGCAATATCATTGTTCATCGTCTTTTGTTGTCTAATGTCTACTCACAGAACATCGACATGCAGACTCCAGACGGTCATCGAGCTCCTGTGGCTGAGCTCCTGAGCATGGGCTGCCAGAGCGTGCGACGGATGCTCGCTATGAGTCCTCTGATTTCTGATGTTGAGAACCACTTTGTTCGAATACCAGAAGATGTCTTGAGTGGCAGTCCATCGTCGCTGCCCATCATTCCAGATCCGTTTGGTTCCTCCTCTGCTCCAGTCAGTCATTTGCATTCAACAGGGAAGACATCAGACAGGATGTGCCAACAACCTTCAAATGGTTAATATTGAACGGGTGATGATTCTATTTAGCTGTAGCAGCAATACTGAATGAGTCATTACAGTTAAGTGGTTTAGGACTATTTAGGTAAGTGGGGCTAATTATATTGCAGCGGCGTAGAATGAGTCATGCAAAAAAATGTAATGGTTACTTTAGATTGCTGTTATTTATGACCTGAATGTAAGCTGAGTTAGGCCAATAATTATTGGGGATGCAGGTCTCGTAGTCTTCTGACTACTCGAAAGGAAAACATTTAATTCTTGTGCGCTTTTATGCTGGGTCTCGACTAATTGAGCTTGGTCACTGGCTGAGAATGGAGGCCATTCATTTCTTGCCATCACCACCGATTCGTTGGCATCAGAAACTCATGGTGATGATTCTGAATGGCAGTGAATGTGTGTGTGGCTTTTTCAACTGCCCAAACATGTCTGAAACCTCATAACTAATGAAAGTATGGTAATATCTTTCCACAACTCATGTTGGGTGTTGCTGGAGGCACCAGTGGCAATCCTATCACTTCTAGACTTGTTGATAAAAATCTGTTTGAGGTGTTCACGCCTATTCATTATTATCAAGTCAAACCTGAGCCATGGCATCAGTTAAACTTCAAAGTATCTGCATATAGCTACTAAAAGTCCTAAAGGCATTGCTACCCACAGAAAAGTGAACAATTTTCAAGACCATGGTAAATGTCTATAACCTTCTGCATTTTAGCTAACCTCACTCTCTTAACCTTCATCTCTTCATGTTGGCCCAGTTATCTACATTGGTTAGAGCGCCGGCTGTGTCCTATACTCCCGTGTAAGAGAGTGTGCGGATCGCTGTTTACCTCCAAAAAATGCCTTATTTCAGAGACTTAAATCTTCGGCTAGCACTGTCCAATGGTCCATACATGGGGTCGTTAAATGGCATGGTGCCTATTCAAATGGGCAAGCGGTGGTGAAGGATCTCACCCGATCAATTCATTGCATAATGAGCAAGGTCATGGCCATACAGTCGCTGTAGAAAATCGAGTACATGTACACATGTACATTTACATCTGATAGGCCTACTGACTCCCAAATATCTGTGACTTGTCAACCAGATCCTCTGATTATATTATTTCACTGTGTCTGTACCAAAGACAAGGACATTTTTTGGTGCCGCGCTAAAGGCTCATATTCTGTTGCTGGCCGCCAAGATTATCTGCTATTAGGTCATCTAAAAAATTCGCGTGGGGACGTTAACTGTGTTAACTGTTACAACTATGTTTGCTGATGTCTATTCCTTCTCCATGAATTTCTAGGCCTACCAAATCTTTTCCATCCAAAAAATTAATAAAAGAATAATTTAAAAAGCACGATCAATTTTATCTACATCTTCAATCCTACTCAAATTTGTAGATAACAATATTTCAAATTACGGTAATGACTGCTTTCTTGGAAATGAACCCAGAGGCATGAGAAGGCAAAAGACCTTAAGTGTATATGCCCCAATAGCAGACTCCAGACTCCTAAGCTGTTCATCAATCGAGCTTTGTACTTAATTTTTAAAGTAATTCACCTGAGAGAAGACTGCCTCACACATGTAGGTGCCTCCGAACAGTGGTGTAGCCAGGAAAACATTTCGGAGGGGTTTTACGTGTCCCAGGGTTCCCATTGGAAATTGTTGTATTTTTCTACATTTATAGTTTTTAATAACAGTAATGCATTTATTTGGGGAACCCGTAAAACCATCCCTAAATATGCCCATAGGCCTACCTCCGAAGAGGACCAGAGTATTTCTGGCCATGACAGTTCTCGAAATCTAGGGTATTCCACCGCCAACTTTCACACTTCTAGTAAATCGGTTATATCCTCAAACTTCTTTAGGAGTTGTTTGTCACTCTTCAACTCCACCAATTCCATCTGGAGGTCCAGGAGAGCATTCCCTGTCTCCACCAGATGAGGAGTAGTAACAAGTCTCACTGCTGTCACAATCTTTAAAGTAATTGAATCGTTCAGTGAATTCTTGCAGCAGGGCATCTAGTACGATGGTAAAGGAAGCAGTAGGAATGCCGTACAGTTGTATTTGTACACTGAACGTTCATTGACCACTCTTTCCCTGCACCTCGCTGTCAGATCTGCTCATACAATATATGCCGTGGTTGGCTGTCCATTGCTTGATATGGATATTATTAGTCTGCTTGTCTCTTTGAGATGCATCTGCATTGATGCATGTTCAGATGGTGCATTCTCAAAGGGTGTCAGTAAGTGAGTGTTTGTGCGAAGGTGTGAGCATGTGTCAGTATAATACTTGTTGATAAATATTATACATGCACTAATACAGAGGCAAAGATGACTAACTGATTCACACCACCTCAGTTTTAAAACAATGGAATAAAAATATTTATGAATTAATATACACACGGCCGCCAATGCATTGATTGGACCTTACGTCCACGGCCGTCAAATCTTGGTTGCATGCGGTTGTATTTGTTTTGGCACCCCTAGTCTCTACAAAGACAGGGACAGCTTTTGGTGAGTGCGGTCTTTTGCTGGCCCCCAACTCTGAAACTCTTCTGTCAAACGTTTGTTCCTCAGTGTCAGTTTGCTTTAGAGGTTGACCAAAAACCTATCTGTGCATGGGCTCGTTTCGTCAGTAGGCTGTTTCTGTGTCATCTCAGGTTTTCTCATACCCATTTTAATGAACTTGCCCTGGAATTTGGTATGGACAACGTGTCGACTTACTAGCAACCATTGATTGATTTTTTGAACAATTCGTGCTATAGAAGTTTTTGGATTGTTATATACATTACTAGTCAGTTCAGGGGTTTGGATTTTTAAGGAGTGTGCAGCTCAGCCGTCGCGTAGGGACCCTAGAAAAACTTCACTGAGTGGGTCATGTCTGTCGTGAAAGACATTTATTAGTCGGGAGCGCCTCTGAATAGGAAATCTGGTAATTTATAATTCATTGTTCATGCTACAATACAATACAATACAATACAAGTTCTTACTCCATTTTCTACAGTTAAGCAAATAGCTTTAGCAGTATGTTGCTGTGGCAAGCCACCTGTGATAATATTATTTACTAAGTTCTTGTTAAACTTGTTTGCTTTGAAGTCATTTATTTCTTTTTCCAGTTATTATATCTCCGAGTCCGGTAGTTTACAAGTCACTTCGTAAGAGACAGGCTCCAGAAGGTTCTGAACTAGAAGATGGAATGCTCATTGATTTCAGGTTAGCATGTGACAAAGTTACTTTTTGTAACTGTCTGTGAATTTGGTTGTCGGTGTAGTGCAGGTGTATTTGTTTTGCTAGTCTTGTCGATCTGAAGACAATTTGCCTTATATTACCATTTTGAGGTGTGTGTGTGGGTGTGGGTGTATCTGCCTATAAGTCTTTCTGTTTAATAATACAGTTTTACAGTTAAGATTGGGAAAATATGACTGCTCTAGTTTATGATGGGCAATTATTGATCAGTTAGATGTTTTTTATTGTTGAATACCTTCAGAAGTGTTGGATATGAATGTTTACATTTCTGACCAGTTTTATTAATAATCCCAAATTAAGCTTTTGATGAGATATTTGTAATAACATTGGAAAAGTTGCTTGCCCGTCGACCAATGCAGTGGAATTTTTTCTGAATTTTATTTGACATTTTCTTATTACAGTATGTGATTTAGAATTACCATTCTAATACTGTTAATTTAATTACCCTTCCTTTCATTTGAGGTGGTATCTTGAAAGCCACTTACAGTTCATTTGGACTAAATGTGATTAATTCTGTTGTTAATATAAACGAATTACAGTTAAAAATTAATGTTACCTGTTACGTTGAAATGAAGCATGTGGAACAGCAAAAATTAATTGCTAATACATTTGAAACTTTACTGATCTTGAGGGCAGATTACCTGTGTTGGACTAAACCATCTGTTCTTAATTTTATGGTCGCAGCTTTCATTATCATTCATTGCAGAACTGAACAGTATTATGACTGGATAATTAACCAGTATTTAATATTTGATGTTGTTTTTCATTTTCTTAGGGCCAACGTTAATAATAATTTTTCAAGTCCGGCAACGACTAGCAACTTATCAAGATTCAACATCCCAAGTGAACATTCGGCGTTTTGTCCTCTGCTTAAGAAGTATGTCAGCAAGAAGTCTCTCTGGATGTTTTCAGTGTCATCTGGGACTGAAGCGGAAGCACAGTGACGTTATTTCAACACCATCTTGTCATCTAAGTCTCAGTTGAAAAAGTCCCGATGTGTGATAAGAATTTCTAAATGCATTATTAACATTTGCTTGTGTTGTTCTTTGATGATAGTTAGCTCTGAGGCATTAGCTTATTTCAGTATTCTGGTCGTCTTTTGCAGCTGCTTAGTTATTTTGAGGTAACGGCTCATTAGAGAATTTGGTGTGCTCTTTGTATCATGAAGTCAAAGAACTCGTGAATCTCCACTGTGCTTCTTGATGTCACACCATACATTCAAGTTTTCACAGAGAATTGGTCTCATTTTGCTTTGGATACTTAGGGATTATGGTGTATCCTTCAGAATTGCTTACCTTCTCTGATGTTGCATGTAAACATGTTCAAGGTTATGGTTTTGGGTTTGTGTTACATTTTGTACAAAGTAATTTCATCTGGTTTAGATAAAACAGAGTTACAGACATTTTAAGAGCAACATTTCTCAAGGCCTGTGAGCAGCCATTTCTCATAATGCAGTACTGTAACACAAGCACAGGATAAGAAATCAGAGACAGCATTCATTTGAATAAGAAATTAAATAAGTAAGTTGAACACTGGTTATAACAGTTGTGACAGGGTTGTGCAGCCCTGATGTTCCAATTATAATTAAATTATTGCTAATAAGGGTAACACATCATTGTATGATTTTATGCAATTACTGTAGATGACATTTGGAAACCACAGGTTAAGAGTTTAAGAAAGAAGCTTTCATGAGCGAAGAGAGAGGTGGTATATTTGTGGAGAAATTCCGTGTTATTATTCATTATGTTTTGTTATTCATTTCATTTCTTGTTTGTTTATGTGGACCAAGGACTCCTTGCTGCACACTATGTTTGTGAATAAGTAAGGAAAGGTCGTGAAATCTCCTAATTTACAGGAAAGGTCATATTGCTAAAGGACTATCGTTTATGGAAAAAGTTTATTGCAGGCATGTTGTTCTATCTATCACCTTTGATGTGTGATTCCCAGTCAAGAATAACATTGTCAGCTTATTGGAGTTCAGAATAGTTTAGTGGCTAGTCTGCTGGACTGTAAAGAAGTTGGGGGTTCAGATCTCAGCCAAGGCAAAGAGATGTTTTGAGATATCTGCTCCACTTGCAGCTCTAGAGAACTACACTATAAATTGAGGCCTGTGCACTGTCAGACTTCGTTTAAGGTTTGTAATTTGTTGTTAGCTGTAATGTATTAATTAAGCATTCATTTGTTAAAAAAGCATTAAGATAAGATTGAAGATTTTATTAAACCTGGCACTTGATAGCTGATGAAGGTAAGCTCAATTGACAGATGCCTAGAGTAATAATTATGATGATGATGGCTCTATAGAAATCTTAATGATTTCTGTTTTATTGTTCATAAATGAAATCGTAAATGAAACTGTATTTGGAACAGCTACAGTTTGCTGCTGTTAATCGGTTTGAATAGTTTTTGCAATCATGACTGCCACTAATTTTCAGGTGAAGCATTGGCATTTCACTGTCTTTGAGATAAATTAATTAGATGCTGGGTAGTTACAGTTTGCCGCAGACTCGTGTATTTCATGAGCACTCCATAAATCGCTCGAACGCTTGATCACTCAATCGTTCAGTGATTTATTATCACTCACTCCTTCATACACTTGCTTATGTTGTTTACTGACTTATTGCAACTTAACTTCATATTCATGTGTATGTTGAACTTTGGGAAAGAAAATTGTGCCACAGGATGAATTCATTTGGTTTTAAAGTTGTGGAGATTGTTAATTCTAAGGAATATTCTAACTCATTGTGCGTTGATGCTTGCGAAGGCATGCTCTGTTATGGTACCCTAGAAATTGTCATTATTATTATTATTATTATTACTATTATTGTGCATTTTGGAAATATCCTGTTTACATTAATTTTTGCATATTTTATTTATTCTGTTGAGAATTATTTACTGTCACATGGTTGGTTTTCCTCTTATGATGAATGTGACTTTGATGGACTGGAGCTGCGCATCAGTTGATAGTTGTTTGTCATATGATTCGTTTACGTTGCAGTTTAAACTTGTTGCATGGGAAAGAAGTCGTAACATTATTCTTAAGCTGATGTTTCTACTTTGCTTATTGTGTTGTTTAGTCAGAAATCTTTATCTTGTTTGGAAATGTCTAGTACGACGTCTGCTTGTTCATAGAATATGGGTAAAGATTATTACAGAAACAGACTGTGTCTCTTTGTTATGTACAGTACTTGATAAAATTCAGTATTTATAATATTATATTTGCTAACAATATACTAACAATAATAGTTATAATTAATGGCTATTTTCACCTTATGTAATAGGCTGTTTGTCACTGTTGAGCAAGTCTTGATGTCCGATAAGAATTTCTAACTTGCACTCCCTCAGAAACAATTTTGAAGATTTATGCTGTCATGCAGTTGTCTCGAGAATTTATTATGTTACTGCAAAGTTCATGTATAGTATTATTATTATTATTATTATTATTATTATTATTATTATTATTATATAGGGGCCGTCCATAAAGTACGTCACGCTCCAGGGGGAGGGGGTTTAAGAAAGTGTGACAGTTTGTGACAGGGGGGGGGTCAGTCCATGTGTGACGTCACACATTTATTTATTTTTATTTTATTTATAATTTATTTTTATTTTTTTAGTGGAATTTCATAGCTTTAAAAATAATTTTCAAAAAATTTTCTGAAACATTTTAATTAGTTTTATGTCAAAATAGCATGAAATGCATATCTCCTGAATGTGATGCTTTTCACGATTCCTCTCGCTAGGAGCGCTAGTAATAATGCTGTTGCGAAGCCTTGTTTATGTATTAGCCTTGCTTTCGGAAGTATTATTATTTCTATGTTCGAAAGTGTGACGTACTTTAGGGGGGTCCGAGTTTTGTGACAGTTTGTGACAGGGGGGGGGTTTGTAAAAATGCGTCAAAAATAGCGTGACGTACTTTATGGACGGCCCCATAGTAATAATAAGACGGCAATTTATATGGCGCCAGCTGTTACAAGGGCGGCTGCATACTGCCTTTGCAACTCTCAACTCAATATATCAAGAAAAACCTTGCTTGCTTCAACAGCCTTGGCCATTGCGTTACCGAGATAACTGCAGACAACAGGGAATCGACATTTCTCTATTGGTGGAATCTACATTTCTCTGTTGGTGCTCACCCTTGTCATCCAGATATTCAATGCAGTAGCTTTCTACATCACTTTCCAGTAGCCATTCCAGAAAAATGCTGTCTTTAAGTTTGTAGTCCTGAGAGGTCATTATGCCTTGGGTAAAATAGTATTAAATCCTATGCATTTAAAGGTCGTAATAAACTGGACTCATTTCGTTTCGGTAGGTGGCGTTGCTATAGTGTTATGCTATGAAGTAGATTCATTTCATTTTGGGAGCCGTCCATAAATGACGTCACGCTATTTTTGCAGATGTTTTGACCCCCCTCCCCATGTCACACTTCGTCACAAAAAGTCACACCCCCTGAAAAATGACGTCACAAAGCTCTGACCTTCCCCTAAAACCAAATTTCCATTTGAAAATAAAACATGTTTCAAATCCCATTTATTGTCATTGTAATAAGTATTTAAAAATCTGATGGTGAAAAATATTTAAATAATTAGAAAATTATTAATAATGGTGCCCGTATACATTAAAATAATCAAAACAATTATGAAAATTTTATTACTCAAAATTAGTGCTGTTATTTTAAACTTAAAATGTTGTTAATTGTTAAATTTAATTACACAGACCTGATGTGACGTCACACTTCGCTGACCCCCTCCCCATGTCACACATCGTCACAAATTTCCTACCCCCTAGGTGCGTGACGTCATTTATGGACGGCCCCTTGGTAGATGGTGGTGCTAAGAACATGGCCGCCCGTCGATGTTGATTTACAAGAATACAAGAATTAGATTGCTAAAGGTCGCGTAGATTCAAATTTGCGTGTTATGAAACTCCTGTGTGCACGATAGTCTATTGTTGTGCTGTCCAATATACGGCCGCGGGCATGCGGGATTATTTTCAAATTATTTTCAACCATCTTAGAATGGGCAAACATCAGTAGGTGGCGCTGCTATGGCACTGTACGCGTTAAATGAAAGTTGAGGTGCGCGATGGTCTATTGCCGTGTTGTCTAACTGTGGCTAGCGGGTTGATTTTTCAAATTCTTTTCAAGCGTCGTAGGACGGGCAAATATTTATTTTCGTTAATGCAAAAATAAAAATAGGATCGTAATCGTAATCGTAATCTCCAAACTTCTAAAGCGCCACTGAAAGCCAAGCGCAGAGCACCAGCTTATTCACTAGGAAGTGCAATATGGACGATTCGACATAAATGAGAACCAAAAACAATATTTTTATTATGCAATTTGTCAGTTACTTTGGAAACTCGTGTATTCGTGAAGCTGAATGTGCTTCAGAGGCTTTCAAATCTCTGAGCAAATTGTGAAACAGAGTGTTAATACACACAATTTTGCCTTCTAGCATTACTATTGTAGGCCTAACTAAGTAATAACTAAAATTAACTAAAATAAAAAGTCCATTAACTATAACTAGGCCTATAACTAAAAAATAATACTAACTATATAACTAAAATAAAAAAAACCATTAACTATAACTGTAACTATAACTAAAATAAAATCTGTAAGGAGAATCAAACAAATGTTAAGTGCAGCCAAAGACGTCCCATATAGACGGAGCCCTATTCAGGAAGTCGACTTGTGGCGAGAAAGCCACAGGCTGCTGTTGAAAGCCATGCACGCAGCGGTAAAAACCCAAAACTTGGGCTACTTTGGGCTACTTGATAATAATACATTTCTTAGAACTAACGCGCTCTTGTAATTCGCGGTCGGGTGACTCCATCAAACAATCGTGACACATCGGTCTAAGGACAGCCATCTTTGTTGAGCCGAGTCCACATTGCACCCTTAGTTAGCCACCAGTAGGCCTAACACTATGTAGACCAGCTGTAGGCCTACAGAAAGTATGTGTCGTGGCAGGAGATGCCGAATACGAGAGATTATAGGCCTACCTATATTTTTTATATCTTTTTGGAAATAACAGCTATAGGCTATGTTATCTCCATGTTGAATGTTCGTCAATGTGAACACCCAAAAATTTCGTAGAAGATACCCTAGCTATAAGCATTTATTATCTATGTTAACAGCAATATTACAGTCTGAGTTGAGTTCAGTTTTCCTCTTGGAACAGAACTAAATGAAATTGTTCTGTACAAGGTTTAGTGATAGTTTGTTGGCTTTGAACCATTCTCCAAATTTTGTTTAGCTCGACATTAATTGTTTTAACTAGTACATCAATAGACTTGTTTGACATGAATACACTGGTATCATCAGCAAACATGATAAAATGGAGAAGTGATGAGGCGTTCGAGATATCATTCACATATAATATTATTAAGAATAGCAGAGGTCCCAATAATAGAGCCCTGTGGCACACCGCATGTAATGTCGGATATTTGCGAAACATGTCCATTATATGAATTTGATGTCTTCTATTTCTTAAATAGTCGGTGAGCCAATTAAGACAAACACCCCTTATTCCATAGTGTTCCAGTTTTTTCAATAGAATTTTATGATTCAACGTGTCGAATGCTTTGGATAAGTCAAAGAAGACACCTATAGAAAAGTAATTGTTATCCCTAGCTTCTGAAATATTGTCATGCATCTCCATTACTGCCATGTATACGTAGCGTGTGCTGTTCGAAAGCCATACTGTCCTTTATATAGCATAAGCTTATCCTTTGATGCTAAGTATGACATTATTCTTCCATATATTATTTTTTCGAAGAATTTTGAGAAGTATGGCAAGATAGATATTGGCCTGTAATTACTCATGCAGTTGTTTTCTGTCCCCAGTCTTATAAATAGGAATTATTTTGGCAATGTTTAAACTATTTGAGTATTTGGGATAACACCGGTTACAATAGAGCAGTTTATTATTCCAGGAAGGGGAATCGAGGTAGCCTCTATTGTGAGTTTGGCAATCTGAGGATCTATTTCATCCGGGGAACGGACATTGTCCCCCCTGGACATTGTCCCCCCCCGGACATTGTCCCCTCCCCATTTTGCGAAGGACATTATCCCCCCGGACATTGTCCCCCTCTGTGTAAATAGCCTATAGTCTGCATGTCATTGATAAACCTTAGTTGCCGTTTTTGTTGACTATTTCATTCAGATGTAGGCCAAAACTTAAGACTTGTTACTTTGTTAATGTCACTCATTTCATAAGCAAGGGGCCGTCCATAAATGACGTCACGCACCTAGGGGGGTCGGGGGTCGGAAATTTGTGACGATGTGTGACGTGGGGAGGGGGGTCAGCCAAGTGTGACGTCACATCACGTCTGTGTAATTAAATTTAACAATTAACAACAATTTAATCTTAAAATAACAGCTCTAATTTTGAGTATTAAAATTTTCATAATTTTTGATTATTTTATGTATACGGGCACCATTATTAATAATTTTCTAATTATTTAAATATTTGTCACCATAAGATTTTTAAATACTTATTACAATGACAATAAATGGGCATTGAAACATGTTTTATTATCATGTGGAAGTTTCGTTTTAGGGGGGTCAGAGCTTTGTGACGTCATTTGTCAGGGGGTGTGACTTTTTGTGACGAAGTGTGACGAGGGAGAGGGGGGGTCAAAAATCGGCCAAAATAGCGTGACGTCATTTATGGACGGCCCCCAATACGAAAGTCAAGACTTGTTAGTGTCAGTCGGTTAATCAGTTATAAAGTGAAGACTAGTTATATAGTGTCATTTAGACATAGCATCCGATTTTAGAATTGTTGGCAATTTTTCAGCTATGAGACACTTTTGTTAGCAACTAACATACATTAACACGTTTCAACTTAAAATGTATACTAACAAGTCTTTGGTTCAATGAAATAAAAACTTAATTTAATCAATGCAGCATCTATTTACGGAAATACTTATACATCTTATAAATCAAACTTCCATTTAGGCCAACAATTATTTTCATCATTTTCCTGCATTTCCGCAAGAATATTATACGATTATATCTTAGACTGGGGGGATAATGTCCTACCCTCGGGGGGGACAATGTCCAGGGGGGACAATGTCCAGGAGGGACAATGTCCAGGGGGACAATGTCCGGGGACAATGTCCAGGGGGACAATGTCCTACACTCCTATTTCATCCAGACCTCTACTATACGTAGAACGGAGCTCTTTAATTAGCAGTCAGTGTTATTTCTGCCGGTGAGTTCAATTCCAATGAAGGAAGCAGAGGGGTCTTTCAGGAAGTCTCGAAATGAGGTGCTTAATGTGTCAGGTAGGCCCTATTTTTTCTGCTAGTTTGGGTCCGATCTCAGTAGGCCTAAAGAATTCGTTAAACTTATTAGCAATAAGGTCTTTTTCTTCAGTTTCCACACCATTAATAAAAAAGCTATCTGGCATCAAAGAGAGATCATTTCCACGGAGGAGGGTTTTAATTACTCCCCATGTTTTTCAATCCTAAGACCAAAAGGAATCACTAAGGACACCGCTACTTAATTTAATTGATAATATTTTTACAAATAGCCTACACTATCTGACTCTATTGATTCTGCTATAATCATTGATGACATGTCTGATCATTTTCCAATTTTTACCCAAACTAAGACCACATATTTACCAAAGGACAAAGCCCCACCCATAAGAAAATAATTATTAATATTTAACAATCTGCTGCACGTCGCTGCCGATTGGTCAGAAGTTTTCGAAGCGTGTGATCGTGGGAACCCAACTGTAACTTATACGGTAGCCTACATGTATGTATTTATCGAAAAATATAAGTCACTGTATGAAAATTCTTTTCCTAAAATAAACTATGTACCCAAAAAAAGACAAGAAATTAAACAGCCATGGAAGACGAAGGCCCTATTAAAAGAAGTATATTTGCACAGAGTCTGTGATATTTTCGTGAATAAGAAGTTGAATAAGAATAATAGTTATTTGATTTTCGTTCAGCAGAAGTAGAAGTAGGCCTAGGCCTAGAATAAAAATTATTTTAAGAACGAGAATAGAATAAGAAGTGAAATTAAAACCTTCAGAAGTGAATAAGAATAAGAAGCATAAATATTTTTAGAACGAAAATTAAGAGAATTTTAAATTTTAGGGGCCGTATTTTAGGGCTGTGAGGAAATAGGTTCCCCACAGGGGAGTAGGACATTTTACCTGCACGGCCTATACCTGGGGCTCATATAGCATTAAACTAGTTTAAACTGGCCTTCGGGGTTAGAGGCCAATAATATGCAAATTCTGGGTAAATGCAGCCATTGTGCAGGGCTGAGGGATGGCACCGGCCGTCTGAGGGAGCTAGCCATCGGCTGGCTGTCCAGTGGAGTGAGGCAAGATGTAATTGGCCAGTGGGGAGAGCCAAGGGTCAGGCACATAGGCCTATGTGACTTAGCAAAGGTAAGCCGCCGGAAAATGGAACTCTTTCTTGCTATGGCTGGCTGTGAAGGAGAGTGGTCGTCCTTGGTGTTAGGGAAGAGCGTAACACTGCCGTTTGAGAGAGAAAGCAAGAGAAGCGTCTGGCCGGGGAACGGACATTGAGTGTAGGACATTGTCCCCCTGGACATTGTCTGGACATTGTCCCCCCGGATATAATCGTATAATATTCTTGCGGAAATGCAGGAAAATTATGAAAATAATTGTTGGCCTAAATGGAAGTTTGATTTATAAGATGTATAAGTATTTCCGTAAATAGAAGTGCAACGACATTAACAATTTAATTGAACCAAAGACTTGTTAGTATAAATTTTAAGTTAAAGCGTCTAATGTATGACATTGTATTATATTTGAACACTTGTTATAGCGCCTCAACCAGATTTCCCATTCAGAGGCGCTAACAAGTCTTATTTTTCAGGGGGCGCTGCTTTTAAATAGTTGTCGCAGGGAGTAAATAGGGTGTCGAAAACAACCGATCACTCCACCTTCGACACTCGTTCCCTCGGAATTGGCGCGCGCGCGAGCGCTACCTCTCGATCCTCTGGCGCGGATCCCAACATGAGAAAAAATTCATAGACATTCATTGCCAAAACTATTAGGCTATGATAATTAAATTTTATATGACTGAAATCTGACCTTATTCTTGAAATAACAATTGCAATCGTCTGGGTTCTTGTCCAAACTGCGTTATCACTCTATCTATGAATCCGTCTTTGTTGTCTGAAATTTCTGTTCCGTTCACTACCAAGTTTCTTCTAAGCCTAAAGTATGAAGCTGATTACTTAGTCGCTGCAGCCAGTGTCAATTATATATGTTTATATATACATTTTATATATAAAAGGTTGTATATCATACACATATATACAACGTCCTGACTACGATCGAGGTTCACCAGCCGGAACTGTTATCTCGCAAGCGATCGGTTAAAACAACACAAGGAATACGATACCAATTAGCCGCCTACGACTGAAGGCTAAAACGCCGTCTCGGGGTTGACAATATGAATTTCCATATTGCCAAGAGAGAACTCTGTACCCCGGTACGTTAATATTTTTAAAATACGCGATTTTACGCCTAAGCAAAGATATAGCCTAGATTCCAATTGTAGAGCGTACCATATTTTAACGGTCGATGCACTACTATCTTACTAATTAATCTTACGCTTTCTGTGTTAATTTTAAATAACTACCACAGACAATGCCACAGACCCACGGACATTATCCTCTGGACATAATCCTTGGTTAATTCGCCCGGATAAAGCCCCCGAACAAAATCCCCCGGCTATGACATAATCTTTTCAGGGCAGCCTACAATATTATCGTGGTAATACAATAGTAGTCTGTCCAAAACGGTTACCAGCAGCAGGAAAATGACTAAAATAATTGTTGGCCTAAATGGAATTTTGATTGCTTAATTGTTGGCCTAAATGGAATTTTGATTGCAATGAAACTATTTGTAATTAATATAAAATTGTTTCAGTAAATAGAAGACGACATTAACACGACTTGACATTAAACCTAAATGACACTAACAAGTCTTAACTTTATAACTAAATAACCGATTGACATTAATAAGTTATAATTATCGAACTGAATGACACTAATAAGTCTAATTTAGGCCTACACCTGAATGTCCTAGCAAACAAAAACAGAGGAATTAAGGTTTATCAATGACATGCAGAAATAGGCTAATTGCAGTAAGGAGGTTTTGTCCGGGGGGATATAAATGTCCTCGAAAATCGGGGGGGATTTTGAAAAGATGCTTTTGTACAAGATTTTGACATGGGTTATGTCGGGATAATGTCCTACACTCACGTCTGGCCAGGGACTAGATCAAGGGGAGATGTTGTATTAAGAATAATTCTGTAGTAATATCTAAGGTGGCATTGGTATTTGGAGGGCAGAGGAAAACGGTTCACGAGAATTTACCTATGGTCGAAAATAGGCTTCGTTATTTGAAGTGGCAGTGATATTTTTTTGTGTGACCTTTAGCCTATTTAGTTGTATAAAAGATGAAGTTATTAGGATTGTACAGACACCGTAGGACTATTCCAGGGGTCTTCAAAGTAGGCCTCTGGCGGGCCAGATCCGGCCCGCTAAAGCCCTGGCCCGGGGCGTTGAATAAAGTTATTTCAACCGTTCAACGTGAGATAGATGTTTCTTCTCTTCATCTGTTTCTACAATAACTTGAATAGCTCCACCATCTTTATAGCGCCAATGTGAAGCAGTCTCCACTAGAGTATTAATTACTGACTAAGAATGCTCAAACAGATTTCTCTCGGAGTTTTGGACGTTTCTCATCTCTAGAATAATCTGCTGGATATTGGAGACCTCTGGCCTATGGTGTTGCAATTATATCACAACAATATCCCATTTTAGATTTTTCAGTCTTTGTATTTAAATATATAGTTTGATCAAAATTAATGTTGAACTGTTTCAGCCGGGTTGGTTCCTCGAAAAGTGAGCCTACTTATTAATGCACACTTATAGCGAAATATTAGTGTAAGGCTAAGTATTCATCGTACTCCACGTTTATATGCGACCGAGCCACCCGCATTTGTTCCTCTATTGAGCCACTTGATAGTTATGAAAGGCAGGGACATGAACTTCCTCGGCTCGAACCTGGGCTCACTAGCCATGGGTGCCTCTTGATCGTTGAGACGCGTATGCCATCAGGCTCTTGTGAAACCCATTCCCCCCTTGAGGTATTAGAACCCGGTTTTCAACATAACATCAGGGAACGAGTAGACGAGGTGGAGAAGACATTAGGTTCAATATGGTATTCAATGTATTGAAAGTATAGGGCTAAATGAGGGCTGGAGCCTTTAGACGCTGTCTATTGGCTATTAGTGACCTTTGAGACTTTGGAATGTGCGCAGAGTTCCATTAGGCCCTACATCTCGATGAATGGATCGTGTGACTACACACTGGGTCGAATACAGCATGCACGCAGAACCGTTGTACTTAGTAGGCCTAGGATGTAGGCTATTGCCCACAATTCTGTGATCGGTATGCCGGTATGGACTACAAACAGGCCTACGATTTTACAGCACTCTATAAGTCGAACTTCCTTTGTCCAAAAGCAGAGCTAAAGATGACATTGCGCTGGTAGACCTATAGGCTGGCATAGGCTATAAGATTACAATATAAATGAGTCCTGATATGTTGGTCTTTCATACACTGCTGATTGAGCTCTCGATGTGACTTGTGCTTTTGAGCTTCAGAAGTTTGAACGTCTTTGAGAAGAATGGCTTTCATCTTCGTTCAGATGTTGCTTGCGCTGTTGTTAGTAATTGCTCATGTCTGCATGTGCACGAAGCAAGATCTGGACAGTGGCAATATAGCCGTCAGAGTTGTACGTCAGATTGATACTTTGAAAGATAAATCCAGAGCTTTAGTAGATTCTGCTGTAGGAACTCTTGATGGAAGCAGGAACAAAAGGTCCCTTTCGCCAAGTGACAGAACCGAGAGCGTCACGACTATGAACAATCTACGAAGAGCAATTGGAGCCTCAAACATGCCCTACATGGTAAATTCATCGCATTTATTTACTCAACATAAAATCTTCTGAGTTCAGATTATGCCCACAGTAACAGCTTAGATCTACATGGGCTGAAAACTGGAAATGAAGATAATTAACCATAGTATTATCAAATTGATCAGTTATAGTTCTGAAAGTAAAAAGTTATTAATAGGCAAAAGCAGACTAAGCTGTCAGAAATGCGCAGATTTTTAGAGATAAGCAAAACAATCAATCGTAATTGTAATCGTAATCCCTGGAATGATTAAAACGCCCAGAAAGTTATAAGGAGTAGAAATCAGCTTTTTCATTGACGCTCATTCAAAAACATATCGACAAAGCAGGGTATGGTTTGGTTCGGTTCCATATTTCGGTTCCATAATATTATTTTTAAGCCAGAAAAATAGAAAGGCAAAACCAGTTCTGGTAGATGCGGTTGAATAAAAGCATGTGCCTTAATTTACTGCAGGAGGAGCACTGGAGCAGAGCTAGACTGAAATGGCTACCTGGGAATAAGCTTCACCGTTCGTATTTCAGAGTGGTCTAATAAGATTTTATGAAGCGTTTAGGTATTCAAAGTAGAAAATTTCAAAATATTATTCTCTTTGCGTGTTCTGGTTTAAAAAATTTTAAATTGAGTTTTGTAATATAATATCACACAACGTAATTCACCCTTCCTGAAAAAATTCGATGAACTTTATCCCAAGAATGTTAAATATAGAAACAAAGTCAACCATACGTAGGCAGTGGCGTAAATCATGGGGGGGACAGAGGGGGACTGTCCTCCCCAAAGTTTTGACTGGGGGGGACAGCAGTGTTGACTGTCCCCCCAAAGTTAAACATTTTTTCTAACAATTCTCAAAGAAACTCTCGTCTGTAATGTGGCTCGGAAGGTCTCTGTGTATTGCAAAGAAGACTAGCATAGCGCTCATCCATCAATTTCAAAATATCAAAGTTTAAAATGTTGTGTTTCTTGAACATTTAGTAAAACTATATCATGCCCTCAAGGCCGTAGCCAGGATTTTGTTTCGGGGGGTGTTTACTAATCCTTGAGCAAGCCGACCAGCAACCGAGTCAACCGAGTACAAAGGGGTTTGGAGGAGCGTCGTGAGCTCTCATAAGGGGTCCCGGGCGGCATATGTCCGTTACACACTGTAGTACAGTTGGTACCGTAGGCCTATTAATAATTCAAGAGCATCAATGTGGCACTTAATGCAGCTGCTCGTTTGATTGCCTGCCTTCATCGTTTCTCCCATATTTTGACTTTTATGACTGAACACCTTCATTGGCTTCCATTAACTGCTCGGATTCAGTTTAAAATTCTCTTTCTTACCTGTAAAACGTTTTTGGGTCATGCTTCACGCTACCTCTGTGATCTTATCACACGGCCAATCTTAGCTACTTCTGGACGTCCTCTCTGCTCTTTAGACCATCATGACCTTCTAGTTCCTCGGTCTCGGACTGCCACAGCACTGCATCGTGCCTATGCCTCTGTTGGCCCTTTGCTGTGGAATGACCTTCCTGATATATAACTCGTGCTACGATCTTATCTGCACTGCTATTTCTGCCCGTTCTCTTAAACTTTTCTTTTTCGAGGGCCCTTCTCACTGGAAGCTCTCTGTTATACTGTGAGAGGCGCATTATAACTACGTAAATAGAATAGAATATATAGAATACAATAGTATTGTAATGATCTAATATATTTGATCTAATATATTGTAATATGTCACATAAAAATAAAAACTCAAGCTATAATGGCTCAGTCTGTCAAGAGTTTATTCTGGTTGAGACACTGCATTTGGATACGTACTATACGTAGCCTACGTCTTCCTTCTACTGGAAAACTAAATAAAGACTCGGAAATCCAAGGCTCTGTAATCAAATTTGACATTAAACTGTCGTCAACGTCTGCACTGGGTACATTCAAATGGAGTCCTATGTCGTAGTTACTCATGGCTGTGAATTTTGAAGCAGTGGTCATTTCAGTCCGTTTACTTTCAGTTTCTTCACTTCACATGAGTGCACTTAGTTCTTACACCGTGTGTTAGTGAATGCATTATTTCATTTTTACATTAATTTCAGGGGTGTTTAAACACCCAAAACACCCCCTAGATACGGCCTTGTCATTACTACATGGCTTCTCGATAAGGTGGTTGAATCCTTCTTACTTGATTTGTGTACCTTATGTTAACTATTTCTGCTATCTGAGTCCTGGCAAGCAATTTGTTTACCTTTGCTCAATCTAGATCTTTTGCCTGCATAGGTCCCTCCCTATGGAATGGACTTCCTCCTTCTCGGCACTCTACAAACCTCTCTGGTAGTATCTCTAGCTATTTCTCTCCTTAAAACCTTCCTTTTCTCTCGGAATATCTCGCACTGGGGGCGCTTCTGAAAGGCTTATGCTGTGGGAAGCGCTTTATAAAGGATCAAATACAATACAATACAATACCTTAAGGCTTATGGCGATCTTGAAAATTGAACGTATTTTCTAGGTTTTATATTAATTTCATTAAATGTCTTGTTTCCTACTACTGTCTGCAGTCAAACTCAAACACGACTCAAGCAACATCTTATAGCTACGAGTAACATCTGTTTCCTTTCAGTTTTGAAATAATAGAGCAATTTGTTCACATGATAGCCTAAAATGCAACCATTGCAGTGTGGAAATTCAAAAAATTTTAAGTGGGGAGGGGCACATCCCCCTCCCCATACCCCTTCCCTGCTCGGCGCTGTGCGCCTCAACGGTCGTCCTTCGGACGCCCATTTACCCCCACCCCTTTTAAACTTTCTGGATCCGTTCCTGTCCCCCCCAAAGTTATGTACAGATTTTCGCCTCTGTACGTAGGCCTAGCCATATTGTCCGTTGTAACTGTTCACCTACAGCTTTCTTCCTGCTGTTTTTCTTTAAATAAACGAATATACACACATAACCTACAATACATACATTGTATATACACGGTGAACGGAAAAAACCGAACCTTTAAAAAAAGAGAAATTTACACCAAAAATGTTAACTGTTTTATTCCCCACAATAGACTTAACTAAATCTGGTCTGTGATGCAAGAAAAGGTTTACAAGACAAAGGTTCGCGATGTCGGAGAACTGCGTTAGCGCATAATACAGGCATGGGACGAATTTGATCCAGCTGTAATAGATTCAGCAATTAGTCAGTGGCGAGGTCGTCTTTGTGCGTGTGTGGAAGCCAAAGGAGGGAATTTTGAACACACATTATAACTAACAAATGATAGTTATCTGATTCATGTCCTATAAACTGAAGTTTCTCCATGTTTCATTAAAAAGTACAAATTATTACATAAATTATTGCAGAAATAGGAGAGCTTCGGTTTTTTTCCGTTCACCGTGTATATTGTGATATGAGTTTTACTGCAGGTCTATGCAGAAAGCATGCTGTTTTTCTGGAAATAAACGAATATACATACATAACCTACATACATACATTGTATCATTGTATGTATATATTGTGATATGAGTTTTACTACAGGTCTATGCAGAAAGCAGGACAAGGTCACAACCATCTATTTTTAAGTCTCTAAGAAACTGATTGAGTTTTATTTGCTTTAGACTAGGCCCTTATCTATTCTGAGTTTGTCAAAACAATGTTCTTCTTCGAATTCTATTCGTTAGAAGTAAACCCACGTATGTAATCGAACAAATACAAAACTATGCTATTTAAAAATTTTTTATGTAGCGCCAATGGCCCTACACAATGTCAAGCATAAAAGATGGTGCTAAGATTAGCGTGGATTAGCTCTAGGCTTCTGCACCACGGTTGTAAACTATTGCCTTTTCATTACCGGTACCTTGATTGGTCAGAAGATGGAAGAAGCCTCAAGAAGGCATTTGAAAAGAAATGAAATGTTACAAATACGATCCAACTCACTGGATAGCCTCTTCGAATCAGGATTGGCAATTTGGAGTGTCGGACATTATCCCCCCTGGACATAATCCCCCCGGACATTGTCCCCCCGGACATTGTCCCCCCGGACATTGTCCCCCCAGGGTAGGACATAATCCCCCCAGTCTAAGATATAATCGCATAATATTCTTGCGGAAATGCAGGAAAATGATGAAAATAATTGTTGGCCTAAATGGAAGTTTGATTTATAAGATGTATAAGTGTTTCCGTAAATAGAAGCTGCATTGATTAAACTAAGTTTTTATTTCATTGAACCAACGACTTGTTAGTGTCAATCGGTTTTTCAGTTATTAAGTGAAGACTTGTCAGTGTCATATAAATTTTAAGTTAAAACGTGTTAATGTATGTTAGTTGCTAACAAAAGTGTCTCATAGCTGAAAAATTGCCAACAATTCTAAAATCGGATGCTATGTCTAAGTCTAACTAGTCTTCACTTTATAACTGATTCACCGATTGACACTAACAAGTCTTAACTTTCGTACTGCTTTTGAACTGAGTGACATTAACAAGTCTTAAGTTTAGGCCTACACCTGAATGAAATAGCCAACAAACAAGGCAATTAAGGTTTATCAATGACATGCAGACAATAGGCTATTTACATAGAGGGGGATTTTTCCGGGGGATAATGTCCTACGCAAAATCAGGGGGGACAATGTCCGGGGGACAATGTCCTGGGGATAATGTCCGGGGGGATTATGTCCAGGGGGATAATGTCCGTTCCCCGGCAATTTGGCATCTAATTTCGAGAGAAACTGACATACATGACATTGTGTCTTTGCTTTGCCCAGAATATCCCAGTGGTTCGACTGTATGTAGCAAATAACCGAAAAAGGAAGACCCGATCAGAACTCTGTCAAGAACCATCATTAGGCTTACACGATAGAATCAGCAAAGCACGTTTACACCGTATTAGCAAGTAACGCGTCTTGAAACGCTTACTGCTCCGCAAGATAACAAAGGTGTCGGAGTTCGGAGCCATAACGTTGGAAGGACTAAGTCGTTTTAGAATAATCGAAGTGCAAAAAACCCTAATGGCAAGCCGAGCCAAACTCCGAAACGCAGCTTAAGTCGCAGACATTTTATGAACGTGTGTGGGGAGGGGGTGGTATAAAGGATAACATTCTTGCCTGAAGTTTCACGGACCCGGTTCGATTCCCGTAAGGTCCCCTTGGTTTAGCTCTTACCTTCATTTCCTAGGTGGCAGCAAAAGTACAATGAGCTTGCACCTTGCATGGCTGCAACTTTGTTGATTGATGTCTTCTGTAATTTGTGTTCTTGTGAAGTGTGTTTAATCGTCATAACTTGTGCATGTACAGCGCAGTGCGTTTGTCAGGCGCTTCATTAAAGAATAAATATTATTATTATTACATACAACTTGCAGGCAAGGAAAAGTACTACAGTAGGCTGTGTACGAAACCGACGAAATGAGTGAACATTCAGTTGAACAAGAAAGAACCAAGTCTAACTGCATAGTTTACTTAATATCGTTTATTTAACGACGCCGTCATATCGACGATGATTGGCGTTAACTGTTTAGTAGGCTGAGTTGTTGTGACATATCTAAGATGCAACTATCTGCTGTAATTTTATGGAATCTGCATTAAATCGGTTCTTAATTGTAGACTTACAGCGATGCTCAAGAAATCTACGCTGCACTATGGACAGCAGACTGCAACTATGATAAAACAGTCACTTCGAAAAAAAATATCTACTATCTAAGACACGTGACATCACACATGTCAGTTCCAATGATTCTTGCCGATGGATTTATGTGGTATACTCGACAAGTGAGTACCCAAAAACATTTTTTTTGTTTGAACATCAGAGTAGTTTATGTAAACGCTGTAAAGTCACTTCCTAACTCGGATTCCATAACAACAACAACAACAACAACAACAACAACAACAACAACAACAACAACAACAACAATAATAATAATAATAATAATAACAATAACAATAACAATAATAATAATAATAATAATAATAATAATAATAATAATAATTCATTCATTCATTCATTACGAAGTTTTATATAGCGCCCCTTCAAGGTTACTACTCAGGAGCGCTCCCGAGTCCGACCCGAGCACGGCTGAAAAGGACAGTTTTGAGGCAAGTATAGAAAGATTCAGAGTGGATTCTGGGATGCAAGCGCAGCGTCAAAGGGAGCCCGTTACAGAGGGAGGGGCCAACCACTGAAAAGGCCCGATTCTGCTTAGTAGCTGTGCGGGCAAAAGGGACAATGAGCACGTCCCGCTCAGTAGAGCGGAGAGAGCGACGACCCGGAGCACCCAGGGTAGGGCAGCAGAGATCGCGTAGATAGGCAGGGGCTAGGCCCAGCAAGGACCGCCAGACCAAAGCGATGATCCGATACGAGATCCGCTGCAATAGGGGAGCCAATGAAGCACATCCAGCATATAACCTGAGACGTGGCCAAATTTGGGAATACGTCCGCAAAGGCGTGCGGCAGAGCGCAGGACCCGGTTCAGGCACCCAACCGACCAGCTGGGAGGCCAACATAGAGTGAGCAACAGTAATCAAGTCGGACTGTGATAAAAGTAATAGGCCAATAATAATAATAATAATAATAATAATAATAATAATAATAATGATCCAGCGGTTCAATGCGGTGGCTTTCCGCGGTACTTTTGCCACACTGGACCTTGACGACGATTAGTGCCGTTCCAGACGAATTTTATTGTTCTTAATTAATATTAAGTCCCCGGGGATCATTTATACCTCGGGGCATAAATAAAAAATAAATAAATAAAAAATAATAATAATAATAATAATAATAATAATAATAATAATAATTATAATTATAATTATAATAATAATAGTGACAATTTCTAGGGCGCCGTAACACACCACTTGCCGTTACAAGGGTGCCTATGACTTCCAACACGTAAGCATAGCTAGATGTAAGTCTTAATATTATTGTAGGTAGGCTATAGATACGTAGAACTATAGCCAAGAGCTTATAGATCTATAGGTATTTTTATAAACAGAAATTCTGACGGTTTATTCACATTTTTCTAAATTTGGTTTGCATTTGAAATATATAATTTTATGCTGTGCCTCTATAGAAACCAATAACGATGCGATGGTTAAACTTGTTTAGTTTAGCTCAGCTTATCTGAAACGTTTTGGATGCGACCAGAGGAAATGCAGGAGCTTAACCAAAGACGGGGTACACTACACAGACGCAGACTTAACGTTGTGTGCTTTTGAAGCTGAAGAGTATGTACTTAAACTAAACTTATATAGTTATTTGTATTGAGAATATTTCTAACTGGATAGTTTTTGGTCAATTATATTCTGTCATTTATTTGAAACAAAAGTGTATGACACCACAATCCCTGAACCGCTCTGCATTAGATAGCAAGGCAATGTATCGGATAACTCGAAAATGTAGATGAAACCCTCTTCTAGAGGGCAGCAACTGGAAATCTGAGAGGACACAATCTGAATCTGTATCATTAGCGAGTGCGAGTAGACATTAGAATCTTTTTTAGCCAAAGAATTGTGGATGACTGGAACCGAAATGCACCACAGTAATTACCAAGATTGAGCACTTTCAACTTGTGTTTATCTTTTGGCTATACTTGCAAAAGTTACTTCGCGGTGCTTGTATAAGATACTATGTGCATGCACTGTTGTGTTAATATGTCGCATAATTGCTAACGTTAGGTGTGCTGTTGTCAACCTTGTGAGGAACCTTAAGGTCCCAGTAGAATTAAATATTGACACTCTATGATGAGCCTCTATCATATGACTGTCGTAAGGTGCATTGTATTACATGGTGACCATCAATATATATACTAACTGATTAATGATTGATGTAAATCGGGCAACCCCGTTAGCGGAACCATTATGTTCCTTTGGGTTTACCAATTGACACCCTGCATACGATTGCTTGAACTATATGTGCCTGTATTATTATCATTGGTTGATTTATTGAAACTGGATGGTTCTTTGGAACGATATACGACATAGGCACTAAAGCTCATTTATCTTACTTAGCCTACATGCATACCCTAGTAACTGTGAAGACAGCCTGCTACGTGTGTATAATGCATTCTGTCGTATGCTTAACAAAATGTATGTGCGCCCGGGGGCGGCCGCCCCCTCTACCCCCCTCGTTACGCCACTGGTTAGGTGTGCTGTTGTCAACCTTGTGAGGAGCCTTAAACTCCCAGTAGAATTAAATATTGACACTCTATCATAATTATGACTGTCGTAAGGTGCATTGTATTAAATGGTGACCATCAATAAATATATACTAACTGATTAATGATTGATGTAAATCGGGCAACCCTGTTAGCGGAACCATAATATTATGTTCCTTTGGGTTTACCATTTGACACCTTGCATAAGATTGCTTGAACGATGTGCCTGTATTATTATCATGGTGGTCAATATATAATAAGCTATATTGATTGGTTGATTTATTGAAACGGGATGGTTCTTTGGAACAATATACGACATAGGCACTAAAAGCTCATTTATCTTGCTTAACCTACATGTAGCCTAGTAACTGTGAAGACAGCCTGCTACGTAATACATGAATAATGCAAATTATTATTGTTTTATTATTATTTTATTATTATTATTATTATTATTATTATTATTATTATTATTATTATTATTATTATTATTTGAGATGCGGTTAGTTAATCGCTAGGTGAAATGCAAATACAGTTAGATATCCGGTAACCCGAAAATTTGGAGCCGAAAATGCGGAGCATGACATTTCGGAGCAGGCACAATTCGGCGCAATGCACATCTGCGTCTTTATCAATTGATTTGAAATTATGTATGACAGCTTACAAGAACGTTTTTCACTTCATTGGCAAACAGATTCTAGTCAGTTATTGGCCAGTTATAAGCCTATAAGTTAAGGATGTGACTATACATCCGCAAGTATAAGACTATACTTCTCTGGGTCTCTCGCACTGGGAGCGCCTCTGATTCGTGCGCTCTGCGAGAGGAGCTAAATAAAGTGATAGTTTATATAGATATTATACAATACAATGCAATAATCACGATTTTTTCCTAATTTTTTATCACAATTCGCAATCGTCCAACCAGATCTCGGTAGTTTTGCTTTTGCACTGGAGGTGGTCAGCCAGCGAGGGTTTTTTCGATCGTGCAAATTTCCCAATGAAGATTGCGTTATTGCTCCATTTAGCTCATTCGTCTCTGTTGCATGACGTTTACGCTAGCACGATCTTAACTTGCCTGAACTTGGCTGCTGATGCTGCGTGGGAATGCTCAAAAGGGTCTTTGATAACATTTCCTTTGGCCATAATATTTATAACATTGTCGTTTAATGAACGTTCGGTACATATCCATATTTCTTTCTGTGCAATTCTCTTTTCGCGTTGATAGAAGTATTCATTATGAACTACCAAATCTTTATGTTCTCTGACTGCATGAGTCGCAAGGTACTTTACACGATAGAAAGGTATAATGGTATAAGTTACAAGATAACCGCAATGGTGTGGCACGGCGGTCGATTGATTAGAGTGCTTGGCCTGTAACGCGGAGAGTACGGGTTCGAGCCGAGGTAGTTGCTGTGCAGGGACCTTGAGCGAGTCCTTCACTCACAGTTGCTCAACGCCACCGATGCTCTGTCGTATGGTCCAGTGCACTTCTGAACTTTGTAAAGAGGGCAATATCAAATACATTTGTATTGCGACCTTTCAGCTTGGTGTTGTGAATAAACGAAATTGATTGATTGATTGTATTATGGTTACCTTTCAACGTCTCAGTGTCACGAAAGAGAAAAACTGGACTGACTTATTCACTACAGGAAAGGTAATAGATAGGTCGGAAACACTGTGCACTTATCTAAGACCTGTTTTGAATTACATATAGGCCTAATTGCGAACATGTAGCGTTGCCATATTGACTATATTGACCAATAATTATATAACATTTATATCGACAAAATACGGCTCTGCTCGCAAGATGACGGTATCACGACGGATCACCTTATCTAACCGAGTAACTTCATCATTTCACCACGCTCTGGCTGTTTTCAATAACTTGAATTTATTTAAAAAATCCATGCCAGCTCTCTTATTAAATGTGTAATTGTTCAAATTGCTGTGTTGCCATCGCTTAGTTAAGTTTGTTTTGATTTCAAATTGCTGTGTTGCCATCGCTTAGTTAAGTTTGTTTTGATTTCCGTGTATTTTCTGTTGTTGGTTCTCTGTACTCGAACCGTCATTATCACCACATCATCTGGTACCTAGGTAGCCCTAGTTAGTGGGTCCTGTGACCCTTCAGGGCTCTCCGTTTGTTTCCTAAATTACACTCGTGTGATAGTTGTTTTTTCTGTTATTATGATGTGGAACAATAAAACTTTTTGAATTGAATTGAATTGAATTTAAATTTAGCTTGCAAATTAGTATCGATAAAGTTACTATTATCAGATTTAGCTAAATATGTTACCATTAAATAGGCAATTTCCAGCGTCTTCGTGTCTATGAAAAAATTGTGGCATAACATTATTTGGGGGCCCGATAGCGCATTGGATAACATCTGGCGAAGAGAGCGAGAGGTACCGAGTTCGAGCCCCCGTAGGGCGGATATGCTTTGTAGGCTGCTATTAGCGCCGTTGTATTGCAGGCTGTCTGTTCTGTTAGTAGTTAAGATTTAAGATTTAAATTGCATAACATGTAAATGTACAGCGCAGTGCGTTTGTCAGGCGCTTAATAAAGAAAAGATTATTATTATATATTTTGGAAAATATAACATGTTTTCTAAAAGGTGCAGCTCTTGCCCCAGTCTTCCTCCCTTCAACGACAGCGTGATACAGTATAAGCTTGGAGAAGCATGTACAACCTGCCTTTCTGGTAGTTACTGGTGTGACAACGGATTGTGTAGAGGTGAGTAAAACATGACCTGTACATAACCAGGTTTGTTTGCATACAACTAAACATTTCTATAGTGCGTTCTAAGAGCCTGTCGAAGGCGCTCCGTGTTGTGAAAAATGATGTTAGAGTCTGAATTAAGCATTGTTCATCTGTAAGCATAATTATGACGAATCGACGATCGAATAGCCTATCTAAAGAAGAAGTCGTCTCTAGCAGGTTCTCGCACAATGTATACAACCCAACCGAAGGAGTCCCATCTACATTAACGATTAGGTCTGTAGACATCATGTTCAAAGTTCCGTGTTCGTGTTGCGTCAGAGTGTATAGGATCCACGAACTGCATGAATTCAAATGCCGGACACACTATGTTTAAATGGATACCGAACTTTGCGAAGGCTAGTTGACTATCTCATACTGTACCTGTTGGTGCATCAAGAAGGCAAGACAGGACAACCTATAATAATGCTGCCGATTGTAAGATCTAAACTTTTGATAGTAGTTTTGTTATTTGATGTATCTGCTTGTGACCTAGATGTTGTCTTTAACTCTACTAGGCTATATCACATACCAAATATGTCAGTGGTAGGCCTATCTATAAATCGTCATACATGCACATTCGTGACATATTCGTCGTCATGTCCCTATGTCTGTTAATTTAGATATCTCTGGGAAATGCATTGGTCTTCGGTCGTCTGTTACTCGCTTCTTACTGGACTTCGGATTTCGGGGAGTCGATTTGGGATCTGGGGATTTTGCATAGCAATCTTGGGATTTTTCTGAAGTCTACAGACTAGTTTTTACTGTATTTTCAACAGTGGCAGCGAATGAGATTAGAAAAAACTCGTTCAGTGCTGAAAGACTTGTTTATAATTGTTACTTGTAAACATCGAAATTTGTTAATTCAATGTTATGCTCTGGTTTTTTCTATGCGGTTCTTAGCTAGGCATTTCTGTGAAAAATTGTGATTGTTAAAACGCATATCATATTTCACCACAACTGTTTCCTTTTCGGTAACTTGGATTTTTGGTAAACTTTTGGCCAATCTTTCGATTTTTCTGGGAAGAGCTTGGGATTTCAGCAAATGGAGAATAGTCGTACTGCTGACTGCGTATGTTATCATTTTGGCTCTACCTTACGATTCTAGCAACGCAGAACACATCTTCAAACCATAGCATTGCTGTTGAGCCAGAAATTAACAACAATTTACGATATTGCTAAACTAAATGTAATCAGGGAAATGATCATCTGTATAAACTTGAGATATTCTTTGCCTTTCAGACGATTGCACAAGCCAGATGTCAAATTGCTGTGAGTAACGTTCGGATTCTGAATCTTTCTATCTATGCATAAATTAAGGACCTCCCAAAGACGCTGACATCTTACTATTTCATAGATATCAAAAGATGTTACTTAGCCTACATACGCTGATTTATAGGCCTATAGTAACTATATATTGAGCTGTTTCTTGTGAAACTGTGGAATTTTCATGAACTGTTCCAAAAAAGACGTATAAGCGAGAAGCTGTATAAGATAAGGTCAAGACAACCACGATGTGGAGCTTCAACTGAAGTTAATTGATTTGAAACACATCTATTATTACCTAGTTTGCAGTTATTTTGCTATTCAAAGAACTTGCTCTAATTTATTTATGTTCAAAAACCAATTGTTCCAACTAAAGCTAGTACTTTCTTGACACTGCCTCGATTTGTTTCAAGAGAAATTAGAATCAATTAGACCACTGTGAACTAAGTCCTTCGAAAGAAAATAGAATTCCTCTACATTGTAATTGAGATTGATCATTTCTACGATTGATAAATGCAAGATCCAAGTCGCTAATATCTGCTTATGAGATTTTCTAATGCCACCTGTTCTCAATGCATCCAATTTATTCTAATCCATTTCAATCACGCGCTTCACAGTCATCAAAATTAATCAAAGATTGCAGTTTTCCTGGACTATTATAATCTAGTCGTCACATCATGGATAACCCTAAAACTGTCCTCATTGATATTTCGTGCACCTTTTTCGTTGTTGAAGCATTCTCAGTGTGATTTTCCTTACAGGTTTTATTTTAGTTATAGTTATAGTTATAGTTAATGATTTTTTATTTTAGTTATAGTTATAGTTATAGTTAGTATTATTTTTAGTTATAGTTATAGTTATAGTTAATGGATTTTTATTTTAGTTAATTTTAGTTACTACTTAGTTACAATAATTAAGTCTATAAGCAAAATTGTGCGTATTAATACGCTGTTTCACAATTTACTCAGAGCTATGAAAACCTTTGAAGCATGGGTACATTCAGCTTCATCAATACACGAGTTTCCAAAGTAACTGACAAATTTCACAATAAAAATTTCGCATTTTCGTTCTCATTTATGTCGTATCGTCCATATTGCACTTCCTATTTTTATTTTTTGTATTAACGAAAATAAAGATGAATTTTCGTTAGTGTTATTTTCGTTATAGTTATAGTTATAGTTAATGATATTTTTTAGTTATAGTTATAGTTATCGTTAACGAAATCATTTTATTTTCGTTAACGAACATTTTCGTTATCGTTATCGTTAACGAAAATCACACTGAGCATTCTAAGTCACTTATTGTTTACAAAGTTGTTATGGTTCCTATTCCAAACGTAAAACAATGACTCTACTCTCAATGGAAATATCGTTACGGCGCTAAATAAATATTGACCTTCTATAACCTAATCGTTACATAGGCTACATGTGGTTAATTTGTGTTGCAGCTTGCTTTTCTGGCTGCACTAAGTGTCAGGACTGGAACAGAGGATCCTGCACATGCCCAAGTGAGTTAATTTTAAACGGCTTCAGTATGAAAAACGCGGTTTTTGACAGCCTCGTCGTATGGCAGCCAGAGTTATTGCCTAACAAGGAATCAATATGTAAAACGCCTTTTTATACTCAAGCCAAGAAATATCACAAGAGAAACCGTGCAAAATGACTATGAACACTTGAGAAGTTCAATGCTTACACATTACAAATATACAATTTTAACCTCATTTTTATTTAAAAAACCTTAGAGTAGGGTTTCATTCACTTTATAAAATGCAGAGTAAGGGCTCAGGTTACAACTTAAGTTGCCCTTAGATAGCTCTAGCCTTTGTATGTGTGTAGCCTAATTGTAAATTTAAAATAGTGCCACTTAGCAGCCACTTCAAGAGCAAACTAGGCCTAATCATGGACGCTCCTTGCTCTGGTCTTTATGATGTTAAATATAGCTACGTACTGGAATATCTGGGACTCGGTGGTGTAGCGGTATTGTATTGTATTGTATCTATCAATGTATATAGCGCCTCTCGCAGTGCACACCAATCAGAGGTATGATCCGTGCCTTGTAGCCTGAGGGTCGCAGATTCGAATCTAGCTCGAGCCACTGCGTATACATAGCGACCCTGGACAAGTTGCTCACCCACAATTGTCTGTGAGGAAGGCAGCGGGAAACCACCTCATCTCAGTCTCATCCCCCGGTGGCATAAAACGCCAGTGGACCTGCCTTCGGGCAGAGAACTCATCATCACTGGAATTTCCTGAATATGCAAAATGCACAGAAAACTAAATGTCTCCAGTGGCGAGCCCACGCACATACATTGAGCATAACCAACGGATTCCCGTCCACAGTTGACAGATGCGTCATTTTTGTGTGTTTTAGGAGTTCTGTGAATCATGTATAAAATTAATATTAACCAAACACATAGGCCTATAAGGTTGGCTTGCAGAAGGAAGCCATTCTATGGGAAGGTTTCTGAGCTGGCAAAGGACGGAGATTAGAAGTCAGCGGCCATATATTCTCAGTGAAGAAAAATCTTCTACCATATAATTATATGTCGTAAAAGATAGGATGTTTTGTTCCATAACTATGCAATGTGGAATTCTCTGGGTGATATTGATTCTTGAGCAGTGCTGAGGCTTTCAAGCAAGGTGGAAATTGTGTGTTGTAGAATAACTATCGAAGTATGAAAGAAAACTAAATTTTAAATCTAGCTTCTACTGCGTGACCTTTCCAAACGCCGTCGGAGTAAAACCGCTTAGCCATTAAAATTTAAGGGAACTTCTGATTGGTTGAGAGACTCTGCTCGAGCAAATTCATTGTTTTTTCGAAATATTCAGGCTGGCAAGGGTAACTGCTATTGTCCATACTTTGGTAGTGCCAGTGACAAGCTTAGATCAGGAGGACGACGTCGACAACCCTGGGAACCATAACATGTCGCTAAACACTGGAAACTATAATGCCGTTGTCACGAAATAGAGTATCCCCCATACATGAGTATCCCCCTTAGCGAAATAAAGTATTCGGTTTAGTTTGCATTTTTGGCGGTTTCTAAGTGTATTCAGTCGCACCGTTTGGATTTACTGTACGCATAAAATATTTTAAGTTGCGTATCTTTAGTTCGTACGTCGACCTGAAATTAATTTACTCAGTTTTCGGTGATTTTGACTGGATTTTGGTCTTGGCTATCGTGATGCGTATGACGATGGGGGATGGAATGGTTTATCACCCCGGATACTCTAAACCGGTTTATTCCATCCGGGGGATATGCTATTCCATCCGTGGGGATATGCTTTAGGGGGGATAGAATATCTCGGGACACCGGCAGCAAAATCGTTTAAAGGCCTAAAATCCTCGTATTGCAATGATTTTACCAGATCATATTCGATGGCAAGAGTTGCAAGACCGTTCAGTACAGATCGTTGAACACTTTTAATTTGCTTGAGCTTATAATATTTTTTCATAAGTTCATTGCGTGTCCAGCAAGGGCCCTAAAAGTTCGCAGGGCCTTCGGTCATTTGCCCATCCTGTCCCCCTCTCGACAGGCCTGCGGCAAGGATAGAATTGTAATAAAATTATCAAAGGGCTCATGACGAATGAGTGAGCGAGTGTCACTTCAGCTGTAGTTAGTTTCACATTTTAATTAGATTGTAATCAGCATCTCAAAATGTTTCTTAATCGGTAATAAGAACTGCTTTCTTTGCACTTAAACAGGTCAACCAAACGCCGATTCAGTTACACTTAACTGCTACAATAAAGGGGAGATGGCGTTCAAAGCAGAGGTCTCAATGGCTATGATCATCGTGTCGACTCTGTTGCTGTTTGGTCTGCAGTAAACACAGGACTTCACTTAACGTAGAAAGAACGACGGCAACTGTTGAAATCTACTCTACTTGCTGACAGTTAATAGCCTAATAAAATGGTTAATAGGACCTAATCTAATAGGTTGCTAATATATTCTAGTGCATTTGATAGCGCTGTTATCGTTATGCACGTAGGTCTTTCGTTCACTTCAAATTGCGCAGCTGTTACTCGTGGACTATTATTTTCTACCGTCTACATTGAGTGAAGTCTGCACTGTCTACATGTTGCTGCTGACTTTTTCTGTTGAGACATGTGAACGATCATTTTGAATGAAGCTCATCAAAAACTATCTACGAAATAGGGGAAAGGTGCCTAATATGAGCACACTAAGACCGTTTGCTCTCTGCATCGGCTCCTAAAGCAGTTGCAAATTATATTAAAGTTGTAATGGGTCTACATCTATCAATAAGTAAAATCCAACTGCCCTGTGGCATTAAAATTAAATTATGGATATGAAGCTTAACAAAGTGTGGGCACCTCTGAACATCTCATCTTAAGACACGGGGTTCCTAACATGAGCATCATCATCATATATTCGTTTATTGTGTCAACAACAGACATAGCGCTGTAGGTGTACATAGAAAAGCTAGATAGTATAGTATAATATTGTATAAAGTAATAGCTTAGTAAGAGTTAGGGAATAACATTCGAGATATAAAGTCTCGTGAGTCTTTGTCACGGAGGTTAAAGTTATGTGGTCTGACCCTGAGAAAATAGGGGTTGAAATGTTGGTTGGGGGAAAAGGCATCTGAGTGAATGATTCTCATTAAACAGCTTTTAATAACGGTCTGCTTCATTAGCAAGAACTTTCGCAGAAGGGAATCTGCAATTTAGCAAGAAACTGCTAACTGTCTGGATGACAATTATCTCATCTTAGGCATCAACACAACATCTCATCTTAGGCACTACAACCCTCCGCTATATTGGCTGTGCCTAGCAGCAGACGCCATTATTCCTGAACACCAATAATCACTAGCGTTACGGTCAATAAAGCACTCTTACGATATGAAAAGTTTTACACACTACACTTGCTTTCTGAATGTGACATTAAGAAAAGAACGGAAACTCAAAATGATAAGAATCGAGCTGAAAATCGTTTCGACTTTTAATTGCAAACGATCTCCTGCCCTCAAAACGGAAACAGCAATCAGACATCATCAAGGTAGAGGGATCTATCATAAATTATTGAATACCATAGACGATAGAGACCTTAGACCCATCATCCCATCTTAGCAACCATCTCGTCTTAGGCACCTTTCCCCTACCCTGTCAGAAGAGCGACTGAATGACCTGGCAATGTTGTCAATAAAAATCAACATGCCAAAAAGCTTTACACTTTCAAACTGCTGAATATTTTGCCAAAGAGAAAGAGCGCAAACAAACATGTTCACTTCAAGGATGCTTCTTCTTAGACTACCTTAGACTATCGACACTTGTGACCTGTTGAATTTGATTATCTGCCCTTATTTGTGTTGTATGCAACACGGTTTGAGAGGATGGTGGATTTAGTGCGAGGTCTGAAGCTGAGCGATATAAATTTTTCCTACATGTTACTTGTTACAAGTTGCGACCTGTCAGCTTGATGTTGAGAATAGACGAAATTGATTGATGCATAAGGGCTTCAATGTTTACGAAGTAGTTGCGGCGAAAGGACTGAGAGACGGGATCTGGACGAGGAGTTATAGGCATGTTAAGACGTGTGAAAATGGGGCAATGATCGGAAGGTGTATCGAAAGAGAGAGATGTCCGGCGATAACTTACAGAGAGAGAAGATGTACACATGTAATTAGGTCAAGTGTGTGGTTGTGACACTGGATGAGGGAAGTTGACATATTGGACCAGGTGTTTAGAATTTTAGATGATAAGAGCGTGAGGAATTCGGAGGCAAATGAGTCAGAGGGATTGTCGACATGTGTTAGGGAGTTTTACAGTGACTGATGCACATTCAAAGGATCTAAACCAGTAGCCAGGTGAGTTAAGGACGGTGGAAGGTTCTCGGTTCAAAAAAGCAATGCTTCCGCCAGTTGTGTTCGAACCGGCTGGTGACTTTGAGGAGCGAGGGGTGCTGTGTACATGATGAGCAGAGGGGATACAATCTTGGTATTGGACATGGGTTGTGTTAGAGTTAAACCATGTTTCCGTTAAGGTAAATAAGTCCAGATGGTGAGCGGAGCTGACCAAGTCTCTAATTTCTTGAGTGTGTATAGGATGGATAAGTGAACGAATGTTTAGGGTGCATAGTACAAATCTGATTTTGTTTGTGTCCTAAGATGCTGTGATAAGCGGAGGAAGAGGAGGAGGAATAGAAAGAGGAAAAGGAGGAAAGGAGGAGGAGGAGGAGGAGGAGGAGGAGGAGGAGGAAGGGCAGTAACAGTAGCAGTAGAAGGAGGTGGAGGAAGAGGCGGACGAGAAGCGGAATACCTATAAATAGGACCGGGGTTAACGTGTGTATCTCCAGAAAGCAGGATTTCCATGGTGAAGAAACTATGATGGGTTGGAAGCTGGAGTGGTCTATTGCGTCTAACTGTAAGGAAAATCGACAAAGGACTGTAGGACATGTAACCATTTTGTCTTGTTGTCGTGACAGAAAAGGCGACGTTTTGACTTTTGCATCATTTACTCGAAGATTTTGAGTTTGTATCGACTGCCGTTATTGTGATCTGATGGTGTTGATGCTTTGTCAATAAAATGGCTTACTAATACTATAAACATGCCAGTCATAGCATTGTATTATGGGTGAAGGTGATGAGGTTTAAATGAGCATACTGTCTTTAAATTATTTCTGAATTCCGTTAATCTTTGTCATACTTTGCAAGTACGTGTAGGCCTACTGATTCGAAGACTTTGGGAAGAGAAACAAGTAAGTTAGTGCGGTGTCACAATTAATTGAGTTCCTGTCTCGGAACGCCAAAACTGCTCTTAACAGTCAGTGGGATCTGTCAGTACCAGGAACTTCATTGTTGCTGATGCACTGAACTCTACCCATGCAACAATCTTCTATTGAAATTGGAACTCTTCCGCGAGAAAGAGTTCAAGAAACATTTGCCACCTTAGATTATGACTTAGTGTTGTCTTCTTAATCTATTAGATAATTCTCTGAGTAGATAGATAGATATTCGTTTTATTTTCTGACAGGTTCACAGACCGCAACCAGTTACAATAGAAATGTGTTAAATAATGAAATCAGTATAGGACAAAAACAAACAAAAAACAGACAGGCGTGCAGTCAGGTGAGACCTAGGGCAAGCGTTTGTAAAGTACACATGGGAATGTCTTTAGAGGTTAATCAAACGTTCTACATAAATGCTCAAACAAACACTAGTAGCAAACTGTCTGTTACAGAATGCACTATTTCAATTAGGAATTAAATGAAAGACATGAATTGAAAATGAAATGAAAGACATTTCAATTAAGTGAAAGCCATGCGTACAATCAGATTCCTTGGCGATGATTACTTAGTTCAATCCCTCTCAGAAATAATAATACACAATATGCCTATCATAGAGCTTCTCAAACGGATTTAAACTACGATTTCACTTGAAATGGACGTGAAGACCAATTGCATTATGATAACGGCGATACAGACTCTACATTAGATTATCAACCTATTGGATTATCAACCAGCTTATTAGATTATTAACTGTTAGGCTGTTAGCAAGTAGAGTTTATTTCAATTTTCAACAGTTTCAGTCGTTGTTTCTACGTTAAGTGCAGTCCTGTGTTTACTGCAGACCAAACAGCAACAGAGTCGACACTATGATGATAGCCATTGAGACCTCTGCTTTGAACGCCATCTCTCCTTTATTGTAGCAGTTAAGTGTAACTGCACTGGCGTTTGCTTGACCTGTTTAAGTGCAAAGAAAGCAGTTCTTATTGCAGATTCAGAAACATTTTTAGATGCTGATTACAATCTAATTAAAATGTGAAACTAACTGCAGCTGAAGTGACCCTCGCTCACTCATTAGCCGTGACCGCTTTGATTATTTTATTACAATTCTATTCTTGCCGACAGTCCTGTCGAGAGAGGAGCAAAATGTCCAGGACCCAGCGACTTTTAGTGTTCATATAGTCATCTTACACGGTTGCTCTTGTGATCTTTCTTGGCTTGAGTATAGAAAGGCGTTTTACATATTGATACAGTGTTAGGCAACAACTCTGTCTGTCATAAGATAGAAGTCAAAAACCGCGTTTTTCATACTGTAGCCGAATTATTTAAATTAACTCACTTGGGCATGTGCAGGATCCTCTGTTCCAGTCCTTACACTTTGTGCAGCCCGAAAAGCAAGCTGCAACACAAATTAACCACAAGTATGTAGGCCTAGCGATTAGGTTATAGAAGGTCAATATTTATTTAACGCCGTAACGATATTTCCATTGAGAGTCTATAGAGTCATGGTTTACGTTAGAATAGGAACCAAAAACAACTTTGTAATCAATAAGTGACTTAGAATGCTTCAACTACGAAAAAGGAGCACGAAATATCAATGAGGAAAGTTTTAGGGTTATCCATGATGTGACGACTAGATTATAATAGACCAGGAAAGCTGCAATCTTTCACATTATGACTGTGAAGCAAGTGATTGAAATGGATTAGAATAAATAGGATGCATTGAGAATAAGTGACGTTAGACAATCTCCTAAGGATTATTAGCGACTTGGATCTTGCATTTATCACTCGTGGAAGTGACCAATCTCAACAATGTACAGTAGAGGAATAATATTTCCTTTCGAAGGACCTAGTTCACGGCAATTGAATCTAATTTCTCTTGGAACAAATCGAAGCAGTATCAAGAAAATTATAGCTTTAGTTGGAACAATTGGTTTTTAAACATAAATAAATAAGAGCAAGTTCTTTGAAAAGCCAAATAACTGCAAACTATGTAATAATAGATGCGTTTCAAATCAATTAACTTCAATTGAGGCTCCACATCGTTGTTGTCCTGACCTCTTCTTATGCAGCTTATCGCTGATAGGCCTACGTTTTTTGGAGCAGTTCATGAAAATTCCACAGTTTCGCAAGAAGCAACTCAATAAATAGCTAGTAGGCCTATAGTTCAGCGTATCTAAGTAACATCTTTTGATATCTATCAAATAGTAATCTGTCAGCGTCTTTAGAAAGTTCATAATTTATGCATACATATATAGACAGATTCAGAATCCGCACGTTACTCACAGCAAGTTGATATCTTGCTTGAACAATCGTCTGAAAGGCAAACAATATCTCAAGTGTTTGCAGATGATCATTTGCCTGATTACATTTAGATTAGCAATATCGTAAATTGTTGCTAATTTTCTGGTTCAACAGCAATGCTGTTTGAAGATGTGGAACTATTATTGGTAATATTTAACTATGTGAGTAGGCCTACCATTAGGCCTATTTAAAAGAGAATGCAGCCACCATTAAAAAGCTAATGGAAATACATTCTTTTTTCATAAGCAACTAAATTTCGTAAAAGGTCGTAATTTGTAATGAAATCTCATGAAAATCGGAAACCATAATTGTTAATTTTTCTTGACTTAACGATGATCCCCAAAAGAATTGTGAAATCGTCAAATAATCTGTATCAGTGTAAAGAACGCACTGAGCCTAGATAAAGAATAAGTGTCAACTGCTACACACAAGAAATGACACATGCAAAAATGAAGCAAGTAGACGACAATACTTAGTTACTACATAGACCCTTTCATAATCTAATGCGCCGAATGATTTAGCCAATTAATTATCCAGCGTGTGATGCTTGCATTTCTAGTGTTCTGCCGCTCTGCGTTGCTAGAATCGGTGTCACGACAATTCGTCTACAGACTTTTCGTCTACGACACTTCGTCTACAGACATTTCGTCTACCGACATTTCGTCTACAAAGTTATTTGATATTGTCACTTTAAAGTGGAATCTAGATTGATGAAAAACTGTTTCCCTAAATGGAAGTGATATTGATGAAAACATTCCTGTGTTTAGGCCTAAATAGAAGCTGGATTGATCGAAATAATTTTTCCCGTAAAAAGAAGCTAGCTGGAATTAAAACAAGCTGGATGCATGGATGAAACTAAGTTTCTATTCAATGGAAGCTGGATTGATGAAAATAATCTTTTCAGTAATTAGAAGCTGGATTCCTGAGAATATATAGCACGTTTTGGCGAAACTATATGAAAGCGGCCTCTGTTGATTAGCCGTAATGGATACAGATACACTTGTAGACGAAATGTCTTTAGACAAAGTGTCGTAGACGAAAAGTCTGTAGACGAGTTGTCGTGGAACCGCTAGAATCGTATGCTGTCGAATGCTCACTCACCTCTACACAATCCTCCGTCACACCAGTAGCTACCAGACAGACAGGTTGTACATGCTTCTCCAAGCGCATACTGTATCACGCTGTCGTTGAAGGGGGGAAGACTGGGGCATCCGTAGTTGCACCTATTAGAAAACATGTTATATTTTCCAAAGGAGGCCTATATATCATTCTCATTAAATCACCATCCTTATTTTCCGTATAACTGTTGTAACAAGTTATTGTCAACTTGATTTCAAATAAGCGAATTTGATTGATTGATTGATTGATTGATTGATTGATTATAACATTATGCCACAATTTTTTCGTAGACATGAAATCGTTGGAAATTGCCTATATAATGGTAACATATTTAGCAAAATGTGCAAAAGCACAGACTGAAAATGATGCCACTCTTACCCCCACCACTTTGGGCAAACATGGCATATACTGCCACGCATGCCTTAAGTGGTGGGGCAAGTCTGGCACGAAGACAGTGACATTAGTAGGCAATCGCAATTATTTTTTTTGATAAATGACATCAGTAGCCAAAAAAGTATTCAAACTGTCAGTGTCAGCCGTATTTGTTATCTTAAATAATAGAAATTGTTAGTTTAAGACAGCAATCACAATTCAATTGCTTGTCGCTGAGCTCAATTTAGTCGCAGCTTTTATGACTCTAGTACGTGTATAGTGTATCTTCTTCTTCTCTCTCCTCCGTCAGGCGTGTGCCAACGATGAGTCCTTAACATGACATCTCCAAATCTTTCTGTCTCTGATTGTATCCATGGCTTCCCTCATGTCCATGTTTTGTGCCCTCAAATCCTCCATTATATTGTCCATCCAGGTCTTTCTTTGTCTTCCTCGACTTCGTGTTCCCTCCACATGTCCATAAAGAGACGCGGCTGGGAGCCTTTTGTCGTTCATTCTCGTCACATGCCCGAACCATGTGAGCCTCCTTTTCCTGATCTTATCCACCACTGTCTCCCTCTGTCCCAGCTCTTCTCGGGTAACCTCATTTCGGATCTTGTCTCTCCTACTTCTGCCCAGTATTCTTCGCAGCCAGCTCATTTCCGCCACCAGCAATCTCCTCTCATCCTCTCTGCGCATGCACCAGCACTCGGATCCATTCAGCAGCACTGGGATGACAAAAGCTCCATACAGTGTATACTATATAAGCATTGAATCAACGTTTCTTTGGGTGGGTTACTGTAAAACTCTGCAATAAATACAACGGAAGCAGGTTTCACTCTCCGCTCTGGATTTCTTTATGACACTCTTCTGTTGCTGGTTCTGCTTCTGGTTCTTCTGGTTCTGGTTTTATTCTACTTCTGGTTCTTCTGCTTCTGCTTCTGTTCTTCTGCTACTGATTCTGCTTCTGTTTCTTCTGCTGCTGGTTCTGTTTCTGGTTCTTCTGCTTTTGGTTATTCTACTTCTGATTTTTCTACTTCTGTTTCTGGCTCTTCTACTTCTGGTTCTTCTACTTCTGGTTCTTCTGTTTCTGGTTCTTCTATTTCAGTTTCTTCTGTTTCTGGCTCTTCTGCTTCTGGTTCTTCTATTTCAGTTTCTTCTGTTTCTGGCTCTGCTGCTTCTGGTTCTTCTCCTTCTGTTTCTTCTGTTTCTGGTGCTTCTACTTCTGGTTCTTCTACTTCTGGTTCTTCTGTGTCGGTCGCTGCTTCTGATTCTGTGACTGCTGGATGTGATTCTTATTGTTGCCTTCTGGAAGGTTTTTCATCTACATTTTCGAGTTATCCGATACATTGCCTTGCTATCTAATGCAGAGCGATTCAGGGATGGGGCGTCGTACACTTTTGTTTAAACTAAGTGACAGAATCTAAAATGACTAAAAACTATCCAGTTAGAAATCTTCTCAATACAAATAACTATACGGAAGTTTAAAACATACGTTTCAGCTTCAAAAAGACACAACGTTAAGTCTGCGTCTGTGTAGTTTACCCCGTCTTTGGTTAAGCTGCTGCATTTCTTCTGGTCGCATCCGAAACTTTTCAGATAAGATGAGCTAAACTAAACAATTTTAACCATCGCATCGTTATTGGTTTCTATAGAAGCTCAGCATAAAATTAGCACAAATGCAAACAAAATTTAGAAAATGCGAATAAACCGTCAGAATTTCTGTTTATAAAATACCTATAGATCTATAAGCTCTTGGCAATGGGCCTGCGTATATACTATATAGGCCTACAATCATATTAAAGACTTACATCTAGCTATGCTTACGTGTTGGAAGTCAAGTACTGTGTTACGGCGCCCTAGAAATTGTTATTGTTATTATTATTATTATTATTATTTTTTTTTTTTTTTTTTTATGCCCCGAGGTATACAGGATCCCTCAGGGACTTAGAGATTACTATATGATGTAATTTGTCTGGAGATGACCCTACTCGTCGGTGTCCTGGTTGGCGAAAGTGCTTTGGAACGCGATTGCGTTATAGCGTTGTATTGTTAAGGAGACACGCTGGTAAAGAAATGACGTTTCACGTGGGTCCCCAGTGACCGCACTGAGTTTTTTCCTAGGTCAGAGAGAAAGGCCTGGCCTTCGTGGTTTATTGGACCCATGGTCTCGAAAGCCAGAGGGATGAAGAAGTGCGTAGCAGATAGCGGTTGATATTTCTCATGTTTCCGAACTGCTGCTCTTTCGGCCGCCGCTCCAACCGTCCGGGAAGTGTCCGACAAATAAGAAGCGGCCATGGTGTCAGTCACGGTCGCATCCCAGACCAGGCATCGGCCCACCCGCCACGGGACCAGTGTAAGACCATCGGGTCTTCCGCCGTCAGATCTCATCAAACCTGCTGGTTCCTTGGTTGACGGAAAGCCCGCACGGATCAAGCCTCGATGGACCAAGTCATTCAAGGCTGCGTGTCTAGGGAGTCTGCCTGGGCCCAGAACACAAGAGAGCCCGTGTAGGCCATCATCGGCCACTGGGGCGCCACATGGGCATTTGTGTGGTTCGCCCAGGGAGATCCCCAGCCGAAGGCCGACCGCCACCCTGATTGCCTCATCGTCCAACCTAAGTCCGCAATTGGCGATGGGCAAAGCCAGCAACCAGTCGCCGGCGTGTGGGGCCGCAGTCGCCCCAAGGCGTGCCCTGTGACCCGGGTCAGAAAGTCTTTCTTGAAGGTCAGATACAACTCTGTCGAGCATAGGCCTGTCCCATGCCGACTGTCTATGGGCAGCGCCAATTTCCGGGCATTGCACCGGGCCGATTTCCAGCCATCGGGCATATGCCGTCTCACGTTGTGGATCAGGTGAGGCCATTTCGCCTAGCATGGTGGACTGAAGCCGATCGGTGCCCGCGGCCGAAGCTAAAAAAGCGGGAAGTGCGGGAAGTGCCAGCTGTATTATTATTATTATTATTATTATTATTATTATTATTAGTAGTAGTAGTAGTAGTAGTAGTAGTAGTAGTAGTAGTAGTAGTAGTAGTAGTAGTAGTAGTAGTAGTAGTAGTAGTAGTAGTAGTAGTAGTAGTAGTAGTAGTAGTAGTAGTAGCAGTAGTAGTAGTAGTAGTAGTAGTAGTAGTAGTAGTAGTAGTAGTAGTAGTAGTAGTAGTAGTAGTAGTAGTAGTAGTAGTAGTAGTAGTAGTAGTAGTAGTAGTAGTAGTAGTAGTAGTAGTTTTATTATTATTGTTATTATTGTCAACATCATCATCATCATCATCATCATCATCATCATCATCATCATCATCATCATCATCATCATCATCATCATCATCATCATCATCATCATCATCATCATCATTATTATGGAATCCGAGTTAGGAAGTAACTTTACAGTGTTTATATGACCTACTCTGATGCTCAAACAAATATGTTTTTGGGTACTCACTTGTCGAGAATACGACTTAAATCCTTCGGCAAGAATACTTGATACTGACAGGTTTGATGTGACGTGCTTTAGATAGTAGGTGTTTATTGTCGAAGTGACTGGTTTATAATAGTTGCAGTCTGCGGTCCACATTGTAGCATAGATTTCTTGATAATTGCTGTAAACCTGCAATTAGGTACCGATTTAATGCAGATTACATAAAATTACAGTAGATGGTTGCATCTTAGATTTGTCACAACAGCGCAGCCTACTAAGCAGTTGGAATTGGTTGTTTCCTGTTTAACGGATGGTTTACTCTTTTCGTCTGTAGGCCTATCTTACACAGTAGAGGACTGCGGGTAGAGCATTTTTGCTACCCGACCCGTACCCGTAATACAGGACCGTTACCCGTACCCGTACCCGACCCGTGGTCAAAATTACTACCCGACCCGACCCGTACCCGCGGGTATACCCGTTACCCGTACAATACCCGCCACGTCATTAGCACGCCTTCTAACAGCCCCAGTCCCTACCGGGCTAATAGGCTTACACCTCAGTATGAAGTAATAATAAATTGACTGATGATGATAGTAGTAGTAGCAGCAGCAGCAGCAGTTAGTAGTAGTAGTAGTAGTAGTAGTAGTAGTAGTAGTAGTAGTAGTAGTAGTAGTAGTAGTAGTAGTAGTGGTAGTAGTAGTAGTAGTAGTAGTAGTAGTAGTGGTAGTAGCAGCAGCAGCAGTAGTAGCAGCAGCAGTAGTAGTAGTATTAGTAGTGAGTAGTAGTAGTAGTAGTAGTAGTAGTAGTAGTAGTAGTAGTAGTAGTAGTAAGTGAGTAGTAGTGTAGTAGTAGTAGTAGTAGTAGTAATAGTAGTGGTGGTAGTGGTAGCAGCAGCAGCAGTAGTAGCAGTAGCAGTAGTAGCAGCAGCAGCAGTAGCAGTAGCAGTAGTAGTAGCAGCAGCAGTAGTAGCAGTAGTAGCAGCAGCAGTAGTGGTGGTGGCAGTGGTAGTGGTAGCAGTAGCAGTGGTGGCAGCAGCAGCAGCAGCATTAGTGCTGCAGCAGTAGTAGTAGTGGTGGTGGTAGTGGCAGTGGCAGCAGCAGCAGTGGTGAGCAGTGGTGGTAGCAGCAGCAGCAGTGGTGGTAGTGGTAGCAACACCAGTGCAGTGGCAGCTGGTGGTGGTGGTGGCAGTAGCAGCAGCTAGCAGTGCAGCAGCAGAAGTGGTAGTAGCAGCAGCAGTGGTAGCAGCAGCAGTAGTAGTAGTAGTAGCAGCAGCAGCAGTAGCAGCAGCAGCAGCAGTGGCAGCAGCAGCAGTAGCAGCAGCAGCAGCAGCAGTAGTAGTAGTAGAGGCAGTGGTAATGGTAGTGGTAGTGGTGGTGGTGGTAGTAGTTGTTGTAGTTGTAGTAGTAATAGTAGAAACTAGTTGTAGTAATAATAGTAGTAATAGTAGAAATAACCAAAAATTATTTTTTAATAGTAGTAGTAGTAGTAGTAGTAGTAGTAGTAGTAGCAGTAGTAGTGGTGTGGTAGTGGTAGTGGTAGTAGTAGTAGTAGTAGTAGTAGTAGTAGTAGTAGTAGTAGTAGTAGCAGTAGTAGTAGTAGTAGTAGTAGTAGTAGTAGTAGTAGTAGTAGTAGTAGTAGTAGTAGTAGTAGTAGTAGTAGTAGTAGTAGTAGTAGTAGTAGTAGTAGTAGTAGTAGTAGTAGTAGTAGTAGTAGTAGTAGTAGTAGTAGTAGGAGTAGTAGTAGTAGTAGTTGTAGTAGTAGTAGTAATAGTTGGCGTCAGCAACTCATGGTGATTATGACGATGATGATAGACTTCTACTGCTATATACTAAAAAGAGGAGGATGTGAATAGGAGCAGGAGAAGGGGAAGCAGGAGGAGGCAGAGGATGAAGAGCGGTTCGTTAAGCTAGCCCTGATGAGGCAGCCAAGAGTATGAAGTGTTAGCGACTTCATTATCTTAGCCTTGGCATATGACCCCTGGTGACCAGGTCTCTCCCTCGCCGTATCATCTATGCTAAATTACTACGGTTTAGAAGCAAAACAATGCACAGTAGATAAGAAAAAAGAGCCACCAATGGCGGGTTCACGCACACACGTAATAATTATTAATACTCATAATAATGTAATGTAAGTATAGGCCTACTTTATTACTTACATCTGACGTAGATTTTGTCGTTTGCCATTATTTGATGTGAGAAAACTCAGAGTTACTAATAATATCGTCCAATTTAAAACATTACGACGGCCTTCAATACGGTTAGATGTGCGAAAGCAAAAATTATTGACGTATCAGTATAGAACTCTTAAAAACAACCGTATGCCTATTTACTGGCAAGCATTTCTGTGTATGTATGTATATATGTATGTATATATGTATATAAATGTATATATGTATATATGTATATTTATATACACGCATACATGTCGTCTTCTTTTGGTTCTCTGCCTTCCTAGGCAGGTTCGTATACGTCCAATGTTGCCATTCGTCTCGCTGTCTGGCCTTCAAATAGCTGTAATCCTACTCCATCATCCAGTCCAACAACATCATTCTCGGTCTTCCTCTTAAGGCCACCCAGCCAGTATGGAATCAATCGTCTTATCTCTCCAGTCATGCATAGTACCGCTAATTTAATAGTCTAAACATTTCACAGAGGGTATAGGGATGAGAAACTCTGAAATATATCTTCCTGAACTGCCACAACCTGTTGTAAGAAAAACAAAGCTGTTTAGCCCGGGTCTCCAACGTTCCTGCCTGACTGGAAAAGCTTTTAGACCGTGCTAATGGAACAAATCACTTCACAACTTCAATTTGACAACTATCAATAAATGCCACGTTCACAAGAACGTGTATATATGTGCAAATGTATATATGTGTGTAAAAGTGTATTATGTATGTGTGTATGTACAGGGTGGCCCAATAAAAAATGTCCCACCGGATAAAATGCAATTTCTCCGCAATCAATTGAGATCTTTCTATCATATTTTCAGGATTTACAGGGGAAAGATTATTTAACAATTCTGAAAATTTCACTGAAAATATTTCATTTCTTCAAAAATTACAGCTGTTTAAATATTCAATTCCGTATTTTCAAATTTACAAATAAAATTTGAACAGTCGCTTTGTGATTTTCAATGTCAAATAACATCATCTTTCATTAAGAATTCAAAAATCTGTTAGACAGTTTATCTCAAAGCATGTTCAAAGTGCACGCCCCAGCTTTCGCACAAGCTCAGTCTTTTGTGAAGCTCAGCATGGCCTCGTTGATTGAGTCACTGAAGAACTGAACACTTGTCGATCGTCTGTTCATTTCTCTGCATTGTGTCCTATTCCATCTCGGATCATCTCAGAATCTGTCGAAAACTGTTACCTGAACCCGGCGGTTAACCCTCAGAACGACTGCGTTTGGTCTGCCGGCAAGAGGCGCGACTTTCGCGAAAGTCACCTGGTGGTTGAGAGAGCCAAGTTTTCGAAGCACTTCATGGTTTCTGCTGGCGTTTTTTACAGCAGTAAGGAAGGTGTGCTGTCTTCATTCCAGACAAGGCTAAAGTAGACATTAAACTTTACGTTGAAAATTTGTTACCCAGACTGATTGACGAAGTCCTGCAAGTCTGTTCTACCGCCTGGTTACATTTTCCAGCAGGATGTTACGCCTGCTCAAACGGCAAATTATAGCTCAAGACTATTGCCATCAACTTCCGTTAATTAATTGGCAAAGACGAATGGCCAACACAGTCGCCAGACCTTAACCATCTTGGTTACCACGTCTGGGGAGCTATGCTTGAATGCTACCAGACATTTCATCCCAAGCTGAAGAACACTGACGAGCTGAAGAAAGTCTTGCAGTTAATAGGGCCTATTATGGGATCAGCTGCCACAGGACTCAATTACAAAGACAATACTGAGGTTCACAAAAACACTTTGAGATTATGTGAAAGCTGGTGGTGTACATGTTGAACATGCTTTGAGATAAACTGTCTAACAGGTTTCTGAATTCGTAATGGAAGGTGATGTTATTTGACATTGAAAATGACAAGTGACTGTTAATTTTTCTTTGTAAATTTGAAAATACGGAATTGAATATTTAAACAGCTGTAATTTTTGAAGCAATGAAACTTTTCAGTGAAAGTTTCAGGAATCCTTAAAATATCTTTCCCCTATATATCCTGAAAGTTGTAGAAAAATCTAAATTGGTTGCGGAGAAATTGCATTTCATCTGGTGGGACATTTTTATTGGGCCACCCTGTATATGTGTATAATATGTATATATGTGCAAATGCATTATGTGTATGCATATATTTGTATATTTATGTATATGTCTATATTATGTGTAAATGTATATAACTATATATATATATGTATATGCATATATGTGCAGGCATATGGCATTTAGATTTAGGATGTGCCAGTTAGACTGCATGTAGTAGATTTAGGATGTGCCAGTTAGACTGCATGTAAGTAAGTCTTTGCCGGTGCAAGATTCACTATTATATGCAAGGCGACATTGTAGCCTATAAAGTTCACGTCTGTACGGGTAAAACCGGGTATACCCGTACCCGTGATGACCCTACCCGTACCCGACCCGACCCGTGAAATGCGTACCCGACCCGTACCCGACCCGCGGGTACGGGTCGGGTACGGGTAAACCCGCGGGTACGGGTATACCCGCAGACCCCTATTACACAGCCTACGTACTTTCCTTGCCTTCAAGTTGTATGTAATAATAATAATAATGATAATATTTATTCTTTAACGAAGCGCCTGACAAACGCACTGCGCTGTACATGTACAAGTTATGACGATTAGACAGACTTCACAAGAAAACAAATTGCAGAAAACATAAATCAACAAAGTTGCAGCCAACAAGGCGCAAGCTTTTTACTTTTGCTGCCACCTAGGAAATGAAGGTATGAACTAAACCAAGGGGACCTTACGGAATCGTACCGGGTCCGTGAAACTTCAGGCAAGAATGTTATCCTTTATACTATCTCCGTCCCCACACACGTTCATAAAATTACCTGCGACTTAAGCTGCGTTTCGGAGTTTGGCTTGGCTTGCCATTAGAGTTTTTAGCATTTCGATGATTCTAAAGCGACTTCGTCTTTCCAACGTTATGGCTCCGAACTCCGACGCCATTGTTATCCTGCGGAGCAGTAAGCGTTTCAAGACGCGTTACGAGTCGCTAATACGGTGTAAACATGCTTAGCTGATTCAATCGTATAAGCCTAATGATGGTTCTAGAACATAGTAGTTCACAGAGTTTTGAGGGATTATCCTTTTTCGGTTATTAGCTACATAAAGTCGAACCACTTGGATATTCTGGGCACAGCGAAAACACAGGTATCTCCGTTACTATCGAAACTGGGTTCCAAATTGTCGATCCTGGAGGCATAACCATCCAGTGTATTAGATCGCTTTTGCAACCTTGCATCCGCTTTTTTATTGCCCTGTTGAGGTTTCTTCCATCTTCTGACCAATCAAGGTATACAAAAAGGCATCAGCTTACAACTGTCAAGAAGCCTAGAGCTAATCCACGCAATTTCTTAGCGCCATCTTTTATGCTTGACATTGTGTAGGGCCACTGGCGCTACATCAAGATTTTAAATAACATTGACTTGTATTTCTCCGATTATGTAGGCCTATGTAGACTTAGGGGCCTACTTCTAACGAATAGAATCCGAAGAACATTGTTTTTACAAACTCAGAATAGATTAGGGGTGAGTGCTCCAAGATGCCTTAGCTAAGGAAAATTGTGAGTTCCTTCTGTGTGGATTGGAAGACATGTTTGTTTCCAATGCAAAGATTGATCATTAGTAAAGCAACTAGAGTAACTATAGAAGTTAATTCAATAGGATCATATCTGTAAATTTAAAAAGTAGATGTCTTCAAACTGGGCATCTTAGGAACCCCATACTACAAGACGCCCATAGGTTGGGCATCTTGGAGCAATGGAAAATTACTTAAGCACTCAAGTGGTGTGACAATCATGCATTTTATAGACTAAAGAAGTACACCGTATATGAACTAAACAAACTGAACCATAAACTAAAATACCCTAAAGCTACTATGCAAATTAGTTGTCTTTTTTGGTTGGGGTTCCAGGACATGACTTCTTGCTTTTCTTGACTGCACGTAGGTCTGTTTTTATTCTTTAGTTCCTTCATTTTGTTTTTTGCTGCAAATGTAGTGTCTTTACAGCTTGCCACAGATTTAGTCTGTTTCGGCATTGTTTTCACCTTTGTCTTTCCTGCTGTTCTAGTGACTTCTTTTTCTATGATGAACTCACTGAACTGGTAAAGACCTCAGACGTCTGTTTTCCTTTTTGTACTCTCAATCTCTTGGTCTTGGGCAATGGTGAAATAGATTCAATAACCACTGATAAATATGCTAGAACCTATTCTTGTTCAGTTGAAGGAGGCAATATGGCTGAACATCTTGTAATCTCTATGCTTCCTATACATTCAAGACGACCATGGGCATCTTGTAATCTCTATGAGTCCTATACATTCAAGACGCCCATGTGCATCTTGTAATTTCTATGAGCCCCAAACATTCAAGACGCCCATGGGCTTCTTGTAATTTTCGAGTTCTTCTCTACTCACGCCATTTTATTTAACTATGTCAATGTTTACAAGTTTGATAAAACCTTAAAAACAACTAAAAATGGATCCATAATGAACGTCGAAAAGCGCGCCTTGGCAGGGCATAAGGTTAAAAAGGAAATTAGTCATATTCATAAATGTGAACTTACGCAAAAGTAGTAAAAATTTAGAAAATGTATTAATCACGCCAATATCTCGAATATTGAAACTTTACCGCTAAGGAAGGTTCGCACGATGTCGCTGCATGCAAAGACACAAATTTTAAAATACGAATCTGTAGGCCCTATCGTTGATTCGTTGTATACGTTTTAAAGGGGTTGGCGTCTTATTCACCCTGGGCATCTTTTTAGCACTCTCCCGTAAGTCAAATAAAACTTAATCAGTTTCTTAGAAGAGACTTAAAAATGGATGGTTGTGAGCTTGCCCTGCTTTCTGCATAAACCTGTAGTAAAACTCAGATCACAATATATACATACAATGTATTTATTTATTTATGTATGTATGTAGGCTATGTATGTATAATGGATATTCGTTTATTTCCAGAAAAACATCAGGCAAAACCCTGTAGGTGAACAGTAACAATTGACAGTACTTATTGTTGACTTTGTTTCTATATAACATTCTTGGGGTAAAGTTCATCGAATTTTTATCAGGGAGGATGAAATTTTGTGATATTATATTACAAAACTCAATTTCAAATTTAAAGACGAGAACACGCAGAGAGGATAATATTTTGAAATTTTCTGCTTTTGAACACCTAAACGCTTCATATAATTTTATCACACAACTCTGAAATACGAACGGTGAGGTGAAGTTTATTCCCAGGTAACCAGTTGAGTTCAGTTCTGCTCCTCTTTCATTCTAAACAGAAAACAGCGTTTAAATCCCGTCTTAATGCTTCCTTTTCTGTTTTCAAAGTTGTCTCTGCTCCACTTCCAAACCGCATCTACCAGAACTGATTTTGCCTTTTTATTTTCCTGACTTTAAATCTGAAATATTGAATCGAGTCAAACCATACCCAGCTTCGTCGATATCTATTTGAATGAGCGTTAACGAAAAAGCTGATTTCTACGCCTTAGCTTTCTGGGCGTTTTAATCAATCCAGAGATTACGATTACAATTACGACTGATTGTTTTGCTTATCTCTAAAAATCTGCGCATTTCTGACAGCTTAGTCTGCTTTTGCCTATTAATAACTTTTTACTTTCAGAATTATAACTGATCAATTTTATAATACTATGGTTAATTATCTTTATTTCCAGTTGCTACTGTGGGCATAATCTGAAATCAAAAGATTTTATTTTGAGTAAATAAATGCGATGAAGTTACCATGTAGGGCATGTTTGAGGCTCCAATTGCTCTCCGCAGATTGTTCATGATCGTGACGCTCTCGGTTCTGTCACTTGGCGAAAGGGATCTTTTGTGTCTGCCTCCATCAAGAGTTCCTACAGCAGAATCAACTAAAGCTCTGGATTTATCTTTCAAAGTGTCAATCTGACGCACAACTCTGACGGCTATTCTGTTCGGATCTTGCTTCGTGCACAGACAGACGTGAGCAACTAACAACAGCGCAAGCAACATCTGAACGAAGATGAAAGCCATTCTTCTCAAAGACGTTCAAACTTCTGAAGCTCAAAAGTACAGGTCGCCTCCAGAACTCAATCAGCAGTGTATGAAATACTTACATGTATATCAAACCTCATTTGAACTATGCTTGAAGGATATTGCAATTTTATAGCCTATGCCAGCCTATAGCAACGTAAGGCCCGTTTTAACTCTGTAAATAGACTTGAAGGATATTGCAACTTTATAGCCTGTGCCAGCCTATAGGCCTACCAGCGCAATATCACCTTTAGCTCTGCTTTTGGACAACAGAAAGTTCGACCTTGTGTGCTGTAAAATCGTACGCTTGCAAAATGTGTAGTCTACACCGAGAGGCCTACCAGTCACAGAATTGTGGGCAATATATCTATTAAATAATCGCAGCTAAACCAAACCTATATCGTATCGATAGGCCAATATCAATTAAAGAAAATAAATGATGGTTGTCCATCAAGCCAGTACAATCTTGAGATAAGACTACTGAAGCATTTGCTGAACCACGGAATTATTCGACTAAGAATGGAATTTGCTCACGGAGTTAACAAAAGCAATAAAAAGTTTATTGGTTGACTTTAAAGTGCAGACCACCATAAAAGTTAGTTGTAGCTCAAGCTTATTTCTGCATCGGCTTACGTGATCTCAACCGATTCAATATTAGTTAGCCTAGTACATGTATATAGGCATATTGGCTATAAGTTGCTTTAGTAAGTATTCCTTTGTGAACAGTTTAAAATTATTTTCAAGATGAGACTGAATGTGAAGCGTTGTTTCATTACATCATCAAAAAAGAATATACAGCGACATATTCTAAAGACCATAAATGTCTTCTATGTCAGAATTCTGTTTCATTCTTAGTCAGTAGTAGAGACTGCATCACATTGGCGCTAAATATAGAAGAATTCAAGTTATTGTAGAGGATGAAGAGAAGAAACATCTATCTCACGTAGAACGGATGACAGAACTTTATTCAACGGGAGATTAAATATTCTCTACCCGACATTTTGTTTTAAAATATAATCTCCGGGGGCGAATTTATTCTGAAAGAGATCCGCCGTGGAGAGAATCTACTTCGAGGCAAATTATCCAGAGGAGACTTTTTATCTCCCTCGGAGACTCTGTTGCGGGACACCGTAGTCTCCCAGCGCTGTTAAGGCTCTCGTGAGACATCTGACGACAACCGATTGCTGTCTTCTACAATCTTTTCGACTGCCTTTCGACCTACCACGACCGACTGGTGCATGGAAGCGGCTGGGATTTATTCATACCCATTTTAAACATAGGAAATTAATTAAGTAAATTGATATTTAATATTGTAGGCCCTATATGTAATGTATGCATATGCGAATACACTTATTTATACGGCGTTTAAGGCTTCTCAAAATATGTTATTATACTGTTAATTTCAATGTACTTTATGAAATAATTGTAATTTAAATGAATATCTTATTAAGTTATTATCTTGTTGTTGCAGAAGCCGTCAGCACTTCTGTTATATTATGTTATATGTTATATTACAAGGCAGACCTGAAAAGAATTCATCCGTGCTACCAGAAAGCGGTATTTTTCACCAAGATTAACAGCCGTATAATTGTTCTGTGCAAATATACTTCTTAGTTCAGCACACGCCGTTGAATGCACAAGACACCTCAATCGTTACAGTCAATGGCGTTTCAATATTTAAGTGAGGGAAATTCCTGCTGCAAGAAGAATGACAAAGTCCCGGTGTGAGAAAATACGTATGACCGGAATTGTTAGTAGGCCTAGGCCAACGCTTTCAAGTGAGTATTTTGACGACGAGTCAAGTAGGCCTATAGCAAATAAAGTACTGCAACTGGCAATTGACGCTAAGGCTTAATAAAACACGTGCTATAATGCCCTGATCACGCAGACTTGCGCTTCGGATTGACTTTGAGGGTTAAGACCACGTTTTAAGGCTTATTTAACTGATTGCTCCTGATTTTTTGTATTGATCTTGTTTCGATTGTGTCGCAAAGCGATGTTGTGCCATTGTTTACTGCTCATCCAAATTTAAAATACTTGACTGAAAATGAGTCCAGAAGAACTGCTCGCCTTCATAATCTTTCAAGATGAATTTCATGACTTCTTTGACACTGTCTGCCAACGTCTTTGCATACATAGTGTTACTGGTGGCTAACTAAGTTTGCAATGTCGGCTCGGCTCAAAAAAATGTATGTATGTATGTATGTATGTATGTATGTATGTATGAGCACTTGTTATAGCGCCCCTGCAAAATTTCTACTCAGAGGCGCTCCCGACTACAGTGCGGACAGTGAATCGGAGTTTCACGCCGAAGCGCATGAGCAATTGCGAGTGAAGGACTTGCCCATGGTCCCTACGCGGCGGCTTGAGGTGGATTCGAACCCGCAACCCTCCGGCTGCAAGGCACCGAACATACCCCTTCACCACCGCGCCCCATGTGACTGTCCTGAGACCGTTGTGTCACGAGTGCTTGATGAAGCCACACGACGGCGAATTACAGGAGAGCGCTGGTTCTAAGAAATGTCTCATCAAGTAGTCTAAAGTAACCTAAATTTTATGCTTCTCTGCTTCGTGCATGGCTTTCAAAAGCAGATTGGCTTTATCATTTACAAGTCGACTACCTGAATAGGGCCCGTCTATATGAGACATCTTTGGTTGCACTTAACATAAATTTTATGGAAATATAGGCTATGCATTATAAAAACCTTCTTTAGGGCCTATAGGTTATGAATCACATTAAAAATCCAGATATTTTTCATTTGCATATCTAACAAACAGGTTCATGTTGGTCCTACGCACATGAATTGTGAATATTAAACACCATAGTACACCAGCCATTCAAGACCTGGGCTCAGACAGAATAAATTGCCGAGCTTCCTTTACCTATGCACCCGGCTTAGATTGATTTACATACTATTTTTATGGTTGCTAAAATTATCGACAGAGGAATCTGTCATTAAAATTGTTAATAGCGATAGAATTGACCTAAACATAGTTCTTACTCTGGCTGCTTATAAAATTATAACATCAATGAAAGGCAGTGTATACAAGCTGAAATTCTGACGCAAGTCCTCCATAAATCTGTGCACACTTCTGGTTCCTGAGAGAAGTTGGAAAATCTTAGAATAGAATGGCTATCGTCGTTCGCATGTTGTTGGCCTTCCCGCTTGCATACGTCTGCGTGTGCAAGGCAGGAGAAGAAGGACAGAGCCATTGGGCTGTGGCCATGGGAATAAAGCATCAGGTTGACCGTGTGGAAAGAAAATCCGACGATGGAAAAGATTCTGTTAATGCAATTTCGACTGGGAACAAGAGAAGAAGATCTCTTACGCCAAGTGACAGAACTAACAGCGTCACGATGATGAACAATCTGAGGAGAACAATCGGATCCTCGAATATGCCATACCTGGTTAGTTCATCAAAGTTACTAATTAAGTACGAAATATTAAAGCATCAAACAGCGCTAGCAATTAAAGTAATTTGCTGACATCATTGGCCGTAAAATTATATGACGCGAAAAATAAGATGGAAACAAACTATAAGGAGCATAATGTGTGCTATAGAATGCACTATTTGAATTAGGAATGAAATGAGAGACATGCCGTACGTAAAGTAAGAATAGTCTTTATTTGACTGTACAATCAGATTCATGGCAATGATTACTCAGTGTATCCCTTTAAAATATAATAAAAAGTATGCATAACATTGAACTTCTCAAACGGATTTTGACTTTAAACTACGATTTCACTTGAAATGGACGTGAAGACCAATGTGCATTCTGATAACAATAATAATATTTTATTTATCGAAACAATCCGGTTGACAAACCGAAACCGGTTACAGTGTACAATTATGCAATTGAAACAATTCACAGGAACACAAATGACAGAAGACATAAATCTTAACTACTAACAGAACAGACAGCCTGCAATACACGGCGCTAATAGCAGCCTACAAAGCATGTCCGCCCTACGGGCTCAAACTCGGTGCCTCTCGCTCTCTATGCCAGTGTGTTATCCAATGCGCTATCGGGCATCGCTAACGGCGATATAACAGACACTAGATTAGATTAGCAATCTATTGGATTATTAACCAGCTTATTATATTATTAACTATTAGCAAGCAGAGTTGCTTTCAACAGTTTCAGTCATTGTTTCTTGGTTAAGTGCAGTCCTGTGTTTACTGCAGACCAAACAGCAACAGAGTCGACACGATGATGATAGCCATTGAAGCCTCTGCTTTGAACGCCATCTCCCCTTTATTGTAGCAGTCAAGTGCAACTGCACTGGCGTTTGGTTGACCTGTTTAAGGGCAAAGAAAGCAGTTCTTATTACAGATTAAGAAACATTTTTAGATGCTGATTACAATCAAATTAAACTGCATCGGCGTTTGGTTGACCTGTTTAAGTGCACAGAAATCAGTTCCTTATTACAGATTAGGACAAATTTTTATAGGCTGATTATAACCTAGTTAAAATGTGAAACTGGCTACAGCTGAAGCAATATTTCTGAAACACAAAATAAAATTGCTCGCCCAGAGTCTCCCAACCAATCAGGAGTAGCCATAAGTTTTAATGGCTAAGCGCTATTACTCCAACGGCGTTTGGAAAGGTCACGCAGTAGAAGCGAAATTTAAAATTTAGTTCACTTTCATACTTTGGTAGTAATTCTACAACACACAGTTTCCACTAACTGCATGCTTGAAAGCCTCAGCACTGATGGAATATAATTATATGGTAGAAGATTTTTCTACACTGAGGGTGAAGGCTGATTTCTAATCTCTGTCCTCTATCGGCTCAGAAACCTTACCATAGAATGGCTTCCTTCTGCATGCCAACCTTATTATTATAGGCCTATGTGATTGGTTAATATTTATACGTGATTAAAAAAATCCTAAAAACACACAGTACTGATGCATCTATCAACTGTGGACGAGAATTCGTAGGCTATGCTCTATGTGTGTGCGTGGGCTCGCCAGTGGTGACACTTAGTTTTCTGTGCATTTTGCATATTCAGGAAATTCCAGTGATGATGAATTCTCTGCCCGAAGGCAGATCCATTGGTGTTGTAAGCCACCCGGGAATGAGATGAGTAAGGTGGTTTCTCACTGCCTTCCTAACAGACAACATGCGCGCAACATGTCCAGGGTCGCTACGCAGTGGTTAGAGGTAGATTCGAACCTGCGCCAATCTGCCTACAAGGCGCAGAACATACCGCTACACCACCGCATCCCAGGAATTCCGGTACATAAGTGTTTAGCTATATTTAACATCATTCAGACCAGCGCAAGGAGCGTCCATGATTAATTTGCTCTTGAAGTGGTCCTATTTAAAATTTACAATTACACAAATATAAATGGCTACAGCTATAAAAAAAACTATAGCTTAAAACATAACTTGAGCACTACTCTGCATTTTATGAATTGAATAAAACCCGACTGTAAGGTATTTATAATGTGCAAGCATTCAACTTCTCAAGTGTTCATAGGCTAGTCATCTTACACGGTTGCTCTTCTGATCTTTCTTGGCTTGAGTATAAAATGGCGCTTTACATATTGATACATTCTTAGGCACTAACTCTGTCTGTCATAAGATAAGGCTGTCAAAAACCGCGTTTTTCATACTGAAACCGAAATGTTTAAAATTAACTCACTTAGGCATGTGCAGGATCCTCTGTTCCAGTCCTGACACTTAGTGCAGCGCGAAAAGCAAGCTGCAACACAAATTAACCAGTATGTAAGAATAAGGTAATTATAGAAGGTCTATATTTATTTAACGCTGTAACGATATTTCCACTGAGAGTAGCGTTATGGTATTACGTTAGAACAGGAACTAAAACGACTGTGTAGACAGTAATTGACTTAGAATGCTTCAACGGAGAAAAAGGCGCACGAAATATCAATGAGGAAAGTTTTAGGGTTATCCGTCTTGTGGCCACTAGATTATTGTCCAGGAAAACTGCAAGCTTTCACAGTTTGACTGTGTAGCCAGTGATCAACTGGATATTTAAATAAATTGGATGCATTATGAACAAATGACATTAGAAAGTTTCTTAAGGCGATATTAGCGACTTGAATCGTGCATATATATAAATCGTAGAAGTCATCAATCTCAACAATGTAGAGAAATTCTATTTCATTTCGAAGAACTTAGTTAAGAGCAATTAATTCTAATTTCTTTTGGAACAAATCGAAGCAGTAACAAGACAGTTATAACAATTCGGTTTTGAACATAAATATATTAGAGCAAATTCTTTGAACAGCAAAATAACTGCAAACTAGATAATAAGCTGCTTTGCAATTAACTCGAATTGAGGTCCCACATTGCAGTTCTCTCTCTCTCTTATGCTGCTCTCGAGTAGGGCTTACCGATACGTCCTTTTGGAACAGTTCCTGAAGAAATTCCACAGTTTCGCGAGAAGCTGCTCAACATATAGTAGGTCTATTAAGCCTACCTAAGCCATATATATTTTGATATCAATCAAACAGTAATCTGTCGGCGTCTTGGGAAGGTCCTTTATTTATGCATACATTGAAAGATTCAGAAGCCGAACGCTACTCACAACAAGTTGATATCTGGCTTGAGCAATCGTCTGAAAGGCAAACAATATTCCAAGTTTAAACAGATGATCATTTATCTGATTACATTGTTTAGTTTAGTAATATCATACATTTTTACTAATTGCTGCCTCAACTGGAATGCTAGCCTATAGTTTGAAGATATATGGCACTAATTAGTAATATTTAACCTGGTGAGTAGATCTACCACTGTTTGAAGCAGGTAATGCATCCGCCGTTAAAAGCTAATTGAAATGCGTTCCTTTTTCACAAGCAACTTAATTCGCAAAAGGTCGTAGTTTGTAATGAAATCTCATGAAAATCGGAAACAATATTCATTTTGCTTGACTTAACGATGATCCCAAACAGCATTTGTGAAGTCGTAAAATAATCTGTATCAATGTAAAGAACGCAGTGTGATTCTCCTTACAGATTTTATTTTAGTTATATTTACAATCAATCAATCGTTTATTTGTAGCCAAACAACAATAAACAATAATATTACAAATCAGATTGCACTTTTAAGTATGGATTGTTGAATGCCACAAGGGAAGGCCCTGAAGCGATCAAAGATCCCGCTAAGTAGGGACACCTCTATACAATTTCAACATAATATGTGGCGACCGAAAGATGCTTTACATAGTATAACAGTTGTTGACTTGATTAACATAAAAATCTTAACTAACCTTAACTAATTTAAACTAAATATCGAAAGTAAAATGAATGAGTGGGAACTGGGAAGTACAGTTAAACACATGGAAATAAAAGATTAAAACAATGAAACAATAAGGCAATGAATTGATATGTAGGCCTACTGGTTACATGGGGTCCAGAAGGGATCATGGATCCCGCTAAATTACAGCCAGTCGATACTTAGATTGGAATAAACAAACAAAAACATAAGAAGAGACCATTAAACGACATTAACAAAACAATATAAGCTACAATCTTAACTAAAATAGCAGTACAGACAAATACAACTAAGTTAAGTCAATTAATTCATTAACTAGGAGGGAGCGTAGCTTTTTTTGAATATCAAGAGATTAGGTGAAGAACGAATAGCTAGAGGGATATTATTCCACACCAAGGTACCAGTAAATTTGATAGAGAATAAACGAGTATTAGTGTGAGCATAGTCACGACGATAGGAATTCGAACCTCTCGTGTTGTAAGAATGGATGCTTGAAGTACGACAAAAGAAGCCTTTGAATACCAGTGGTAACAAGTCATGATCATAGCGATACATAAATTCCCCGATTTGAGCGATCCTGATCAGTTCGACCCTTAATAATCCAAACTCAGAAAATAGTTGCTTTGTGTGAGAACCGTATGGAACACCTGTTAAGAAACGGACAGCACGTTTTTGCAGTATAGTTAAGCTATGGAGCCGAGATTTATAAGTTGAGGCCCATACTATATTGCAGTAAGAAAGGTAGGGGTAAATGAGTGAGTAGTATAGAGTAGTACGAGTGTAAGATGGTAGCAGATAAGAAATACGAGATAAAATTTCAATATTCTTAGCAATTTTTGATGAAATATTTCTTATATGCTCATTCCATGTTAAGTTTTGGTCTACATAAACACCCAAGAATTTAGTTGATTCAACTTGAGTAATAGGAACACCATCAATGTACAGATTAGGGCAATCAGAGGGATAGCTTTTTCGATGAGATTTGAAGAGAATGTAGTTTGTTTTATCAATATTGAGTGTTAGCTTATTAGCACAAAACCAGTCTGCAACAAGGGTTAACTCAGAATTCACAATTTGGAATAACGTGTCCAAAGAACCATGAGAATAAAAGATATTGGTATCATCAGCAAACAAAATAAAAAACATGATAGATGAAACATTAGGAAGGTCGTTTATGTAAATGAGAAACAACAAGGGACCTAGATTCGAACCCTGTGGAGCACCAAAATTAATTGCATGCATAGTAGAAAATACACCATTGCAGCAAACAAGCTGCATGCGATTCTCAAAATAGCTAGCGAACCAGTCAAGTTGACTACCTCGTATACCATAAACACTTAGTTTCTTTAATAAAATACTATGATCCACAGTATCAAACGCCTTGGCTAGGTCAAGAAAAACTCCCAGAGAGTATTCATTATTCTCAATTGCATTAGAAATCTTATCTTGCATACTCAGTAGGGGCATGAAAGTGGAGTGTCCAGATTGGAAACCATGTTGAGATGGGAATAGGATATTAGCTTTTGTAATAAAATTACTAAGACGTTCATACATTAATTTTTCAAAAATTTAGAAAATAAGGGGAGAACAGAGATGGGTCTATAATTAGATACTTCGTCTTTCCCTCAGTTTACATTTTACAGTTATAGTTAATGTTTTTTTTATTTTAGTTATAGTTATAGTTATAGTTAGTATTATTTTTTAGTTATAGTTATAGTTAATGGATTTTTATTTTAGTTAATTTTAGTTACTACTTAGTTGCAATAATTAAGACTATAAGCAAAATTGTGCGTATTAACACGCTGTTTCACAATATGCTCAGAGCTTTGAAAGCCTTTGAAACATGGGTGCATTCAGCTTCATGAAAACAAGAGTTTGTAAAGTAACTGACAAATTGCACAATCAAATGTCGCATTTTTCGTTCTCATTTATGTCGAATCGTCCAAATTGCACTTCCTATTTTTATTTTTTGTATTAACGAAAATAAAGAGGAATTTTCGTTATTAGCCTACTATTTTCGTTATAGTTATAGTTATAGTTTATGATATTTTTTAGTTTTAGTTATAGTTATCGTTAACGAAATCATTTTATTTTCGTTAACGAGCATTTTCGTTATCGTTATCGTTAACGAGAATCACACTGAAAGAACGTAGGCCTACTAGATAAAGAATGAGTGTTAAGTGCTACACACAGGAAATGACACATGCAAAAGTGAAGCATTAGACTCCTGTTATGTAATATTTCAACAATTTAAAAAAATTCGAGCAATAACCAGGTAGGCCTATGTCGGAAATTATGAGTTTCGGGAAAATGGCTTCAAAGATCTGATACTTCAAACTGCTGTATCTAAGCTATTTGACGACATATCGACAAGCTGTTTGAAGCACCATGTAACTATTATTGTCTTTTACAAAATTGGTACATGAAGCAATGCTAAAGTTAATATTATTGTTTTTTACACGATATTTAGCTTCATACCCGGTTATTGACATAAACAACACTTAACCATCGGTATCATTTCGGGTGCAGTAACAGATTATGTGGACAAAGTTTGTTCTCTGGCAGCTGCAATACCACACGTAATCTGGTGTTAGTCGATAGACCTTATTATTGCACCAAATGGTCACACCATCAGTATCATTACAGGTGCAGTAACAGGTTATGTGAACAAAGTTTGTTCTCTAGCAGCTGCATTACCACACAGGTCGTCTGGTGTTAGTCGACAAACCTTCTTATTGCACCAAATGGTCGCTATTACACAGTGCGAAAATCATGCAAGAAGCGGGTTTTTCAAATAACCTGAGTGTTGCTCCGTTGTCATTACAAAGATTACAAGAAAAAGGACAGTCTTGTTATCATACCTGGATATTGCAACGGAGTAATGGTAGAAAACTGTCGGATGCACAATAGGCCTACTATATTATGTTGACATAACTTTTTTCAAAAATAACAATCATAAATATTTAGATCTATACCAAATTCGCAGGGGATATAGATTACTTTATTACAATCACGCTAGTGGTTTTGCTGCATGATTATGCAAGGTCTCCAAAATTGGTACTCTTCAGACATTTCCGTGACTTATGGCCGCAAATCAATCAGACCAAGTATCGCACCTTCGCGTTGCAACAACTGAGCACCCCGGTACTGAATACCACTGAGACGACTACAAAGAGCAACTAGCAATCATTTTCCTAGAAGGAATTCCACATAAATGAATAAAGTTCAGGTACCCAAGGGCATGTCACCGCGCGCATTGGATGGAACGTGCGATCTATGCGATCAACATGTGGGTTTCATAGAGCAGTTTCCCATTCAGCAACGCCAATGCACAGAGAGGGTATCTCGATATACCACACTCAAAAGGTGTAGAATCAGTTACCTCGAGTGTCACTTTTTGGGGCGCGGTTGTGTTGGGTTATGTTCGGTGCCTTGCAGCCGGAGGGTTGCGGGTTCGAATCCACCTCAAGCCGACGCGTAGTGACCCTGGGCAAGTCCTTCACTCGCAATTGCTCATGCGCTTCGGCGTGAAACTCCGATTCAGTGTCCGCGCTGTAATCGGGAGCGCCTCTGATTAGAAATCTTGAAGGGGCGCTATAACAAGTGCTCATACATACATACACTTTTGTGACAACTTACGAGACGTACTGGTTTACCTGTACATCTCCCAATGAAACTCAAAGGAACAAGCTGCAACTATCGAAGGCAATCCATATTTACCCAGACAAGGAAGTCACACAGGCGCCGTTACAGCATTTAACGACAGCATTTGGATTTTTTTCTCGGACCCTGGTTGGCATCAGCCTTTCTGACAATACAGTCACCGTCGACAAAAGCAGTGCATGGCCTATACTATAGTATAGACCATGCACTACTGAACTGTTCATCAGATCCCTGATTGTTGCGCATGCTACAGACTCTATAGTATGCGCAGCAATCAGGGATCTGATGAACATCCAAAGAAGCTTCCTCCGATACATTATCACCCACAAAAGCACAGCCCAATTTCTTCACCACTTCTACCACCAAAATATTCCAGATCATTGGATTGGATGATTCTTTTCTTCATCGGGACCCGCGACAATGGGAGTCAGAACAATCATACAGTGAAGCAAACGACATCATATTCGCCCCAAGAGTGACGAACGATTTGACGGAGAAAGAAGTAGCTCTCTTGCAGTCCTTCCCCTACAGCGTAATTCAGACTCTAACATCATTTTGGCCAACACGAAACGCCTTCATTAGGCTCCTAGAACGCTCTATATAAATGATAGTTGCATGCACACATACCGGGTTATGTTTAGATAATGTTTTACTCACCTCTACACAATCCGTTGTCACACCAGTAACTATCAGACAGACAAGTTGTGCATTCTTTCCCCAGCGTATACTGTGTCAGGTTTTCGTTGTAAGGGCTGTTATACCATCACAATTTAGTTACTGCCACTAATTATTAATAACTAATTATTATTACTGATATTATATTATTGAAATTCATTTATAATACATCTAAATTAAACTACCATACGTGACAAAATGATAACAGAGGTTATACAATTAGATAATGCGGTTTCTTAAGACATCGCCTCAATGTGCAGCCCTACACTGTTTCTATTATCTTACTTACCTAATGGTGTTAAATCTCACACGTGGCTGACAACAATTAAGTGGGATACGGTAGGCTATTACCAATAATTTCGTCCTAGTTCATTCTAGGTCTGAAGTTAGAAATTGTGCTGATCCAATAATTTTTAACTGGACATCAGATCAGAGGTTTTGTTTCCAAAAAACTTCTGGATGTACCTTATGGATTTTGGGCTGCTGATGACGAGCATGACTTTGAAATTTGTTTATCACGTATAGTTCCTTTGAAATGCACTATTTTTGAAATTTTCTTTCACATTTTCAGTCTCTTGATATGTTACCCACAAAGTAGGCCCCTAAGCTGATTTGTGTATTCCAGGCATGCCTGGACATGCACTCAGTGCAGGCTTCACAGCGTGCAATGTAAATGGCAAGGCTTGGGCATGCCTGGGCATGCTTAGTCAAGATGTATGTTGGCAGGACAGGTCATAAAAGAGGCTGACACACACAGACACGTTGATATCAGTTTATACGTTTGTTGATGTTCAATCGGCATAAATATCATGCTGTTTACTTAACAATAGCATTTAGTGTCTACAGAAGTCTATATTGATGCTGATTACCAACCACTGAAGTGCTGTGATTTGATAACTCAACCTGAGCTAAATTACATAGTCAGGGACTTAATTTATCAAAAAGTCCAGCGGAATTGCTGGGCTCTCAGTTTCCGGGATGGAATCTGCTGGCACGAGGAATTAAGGTTTCTGTACTTCGAAAGCGCCATGGCGAATTCACTCAGCTTTTTTAAACGATACTTTATGTTTCTGCAGATGTTGAAGGATTGTTTAGTACACTTGGATGTCACTTTGATTCACAAGAATGGCGACTGTTCATCAATTCATCGTGTTAAAGTCTTAAAGCAGTGTAAATGCACAATGGAAGTATGTATCCATCAATACCTGTAGGGGATACTGTTCACATGAAAGAGAGGTACGATACTATAAAACTGTTACTGTCATCTATCCAGCACAGTAAGCATAACGGGAATCTGTGTGGTGATTTGAAAGTTGTAGCTCTTCTTGTTGGAATGCAACTAGGGTTTCCAAAGTATTGTTGCTACATATGTTAGTGGGACGGTCATGCAAAAGATTTCCACTACATCAATAAGGACTTTCCACGTCGCAAATGTTTGATACCAGGCCAGAATAACGCTCATCACGAACCACTTGTTTATCCCAGTATTAAAGGCTTTCTTGCCACCTCTTCACATCAAGCTTGGACTAGTGAAGAACTTTGTCAAGGCATTTAACAAAGCGGGAAAGCGGTTCAAATTACTTGAGAGATAAGTTTCCTCGCATCGGTGAGAACAAGATACGAGTAGGCATATTTGTTGGTCCACAAATCAAGGAACTGATGAATGACATTTACTTTGACGAACTCCTGAATAGAGTTGAGATGATTATCTGCTCGTGAGTTTTTGAAGGACGTTGTAAGCAACATGGATTGCCGGGCTTTGCAGCATATTATGTCACTGTGTGCCTCAAAGCCAATCCGATCAGAGATGGTGACATCTAGAAATCCATCTCCTGGACTCTGTCGATGCCCGGGACTGGGGGAGGGAGGGCAATAGGTTTGGATCTCGGTCGTCTGAAGATCATTTATCTGGTCTTCTTTCTTCTTTCTTTCTCCTCCGTCAAGTATTCGCTGACGATGAGGCTCTAACAAAACTTCTCCATTTCGGTCGGTCTCTTGCGAGTTCTATTGCCCTTCTTAAGTCCCATCCTCTGTCTTCTATGTCCTCCAGTTCGTTATCTATCCATCTCTTCTTCTGACGTCCTCTGCTCCTTGTTCCCTCCACCTCTCCGTGCAGCGCCTTTGCCGGCATTCTTCCGTTCTCCATCCTGATCACATGTCCATACCATGTTAGTCTTCGTTTCTCTGGTCTTAGCATGGCTTAATTTAAGATTGCTAATGGATGCCCGCTTAGAGATATGATCAAGTTCAGAAAGAGTGCTGTCAATGCAGGAAGCAGGGATGAGTAATAATAACCTAATGTGAATAAGCATTTCACCTAGCGATTTACTAAACCATCTCAAATAGTAATAATAATACATAAATGCACGCGTGCGTGCAGACATACGCAGTTACGCACATATCTACATACACATTTGCATACATTCATTATACACACATAGCAGGCTGTCTTTACATTTAATAGACTAAGTAAGATATATGAGCTTTTAGGGCCTATAATATAGACCCTAAAAGTATATTGTATTTTACTCAAAGCGGGATGACTGGAACCGAAATGATCAAGTAAATAGTATCACAGTCAATAAACTGGATAGCTTGGATGGAATTATATTATTATCATTCCATCCATCTATCCAGTTTCTGGTTGAAAGTGCTCAAGCTTGTTACAGATACTATTCACTGTGGTGCATTTTGGTTCCAGTCATCCAGAATTCTTTTGGTAAAATACAATTTTCTAATGTCTACTCGCACCCGCTAATGATACAGATTCAAATTGTGTCCTCTCAGATTTCCAGTTGCTGTCCTCTGGAATGAGTTTTTTCATTTACATTTTCAAGTTATCCGAAACATTGCCCTGCTATCTAATGCAGAGCGGTTCAGGGATTGTGGAGTCGTACACTTTTGTTTAAACTAAATGACAGAATATAAAATGACCAAAAATTATCCAGTTATAAATCTTCTCAATAGGAATAACTATAAGAAAGTTTAAATCTTACGTTTCAGCTTCAAAGAGACACAACATTAACTTGACGTCCGTGTAATTTGCCCCTTCATAGGTCACGCTGCTGCATTTCTTCTGGTCGCATCCAAAACTTTTCAGATAAACTGAGCTAAGCTAAACAAATTTAACCATGGCATCGTTATTGGTTTCTATAGAGGCACAGCATAAAATTAGCTCAAAATTAATGCAAATAATTTTTTTCAGTGTGAATAAACCGTCAAATTTTCTATTTTAAAACTATTATAATAAGCTCTAGGCTTATGGGATCTTCGTAAATAAATAGGCTATAGGCCTACTACACCTAGCCTTGTTTGCGTGTTGGAAATCATGACTCATACAGTACTGTATTAAGTGACTTTACAGCGTTTACATAACCTACTCTGATGCTCAAGCAAATATGTTTTTAGTACTTACTTGTCGAGAATTGAACTTAAATCCTTCGATAAGAAAACTTGGTATTGGCAGGTTTGATGTCATGTACTTTATATAATAGCCTTTTGTTGTCGAAGTGACTGTTTTATAATAGTTGCAGTCTGCTGTCCACAATGCAGTGTTGCTTTCTTGAACATTGCCGTAAATCTACAATTAGGTGTTGATTTAATACAGATTCCATAAAATTACAGCAGATAGTTACATCTTAGATTTGTCACAACAGCACAGCCTACTAGGCTACTATGCTGTTGGACTCGATTTTTTGCTGTTGAATGGATGGTTCGCTCTTTTCGTCTGTAGCCTACGTACTTTCCTTACAGTTTAGTTCAGGCCTCAAGTTCATGCTTTTTTTCTAATAAAACAATAGGCTAAACAATAATAGATGTACTGCACGCGTACTGTTAACTAATCATTTATCATTTTATAAGTAATTTATCATAATCATTTAAAAATTATTTTTTAATTTAGGTTGCACACCTTGCACTTTACAGAACTCAGTATGTTACTAGTCCTGCTGTACTAAGATGTAATGTAACTGAGTGTTATTAGTTATTACCAATACGGTAATACCAGATCAAACTGCAAGCTGCACTAACATATCATAAAGTCGAAACTTATAACTTGTTACTTAAATGGAACTGAATAGACTACTTTACAAGCTAATAGAGTAAATACATGAAACTGCATTTGTATAATTATTTTAGTTTCGTTACCTTCGGTGCACATAACCAGAAGATTATTTACAGAATTTGCTTCAACTTCTTCATCAGTTTTTGACTTCACCGTTTCGTCCGACGAATCTAAGTCATTAGGCCTACTAGCAGTAGGCTATCAGTGGTTTCGGTTGCACTCAATGCACTGATTGTAGCCTACTCTTGTGCTCGCAGAGGTAGCGCTTTAAAAAAACTCATGTAGTTTATGGAGATGCCCATCATGTTCTCTTTCTCTAAAAAGTTGTTTTTCGTTCTTTTTTCATACCTACATGGATTTGACCGCTTCATTATATATGTCACTGAAGGTTCACTTTTCAGAATGTAATATAATAATGCTTCATGTTATTATGCTCCGTTATACTGAAATAGGTAATTTCATAATTTTCACCCGCTTGCGCCCGGATACCGTGCCACCAATGTGTCAATGACTGTGGTCGACCCAGCGTGGGAAATATTAGTTTCGGTATTGAGCCTTTGACATCAGTTCTGCCATCCGTCTCTGGGTCGCATGTACAGACTGTGAGTGTGAGTCTGGTCAGTATTCAGTGAGTAAGTAGTAACTAATACAAACTCGCGCTAAAAAAACTTTCAGGGTAAAGCGCTAAATTATTGAAAACTACAAAATTAGGAATTTGCTACAGGAATTTGATTTAATTTTTCAGGATATGGGCCCTTAAAAGCTTCCGGGGCCCTAAGTCATGGCTTATTTGGCTTATGCCTTAATCCGTTATCACGAAATAGAGTATCCGTCCTAAGACTATCCGGGGGATGAATGAATTTGTCACCAACTCTTCTTTCTTAGTGACCTATCTCAAGCACTTTTCCTTACCTCTAAATATAAATCGCTCAACGTTTTCTAAACTGTTGTTAGAATTAAATTATTAAGTTATTTGGAATGTTTCTTCTTTGCATTGGCTTCCTGTTCAGCAGAGAATTCGTTTCAAACTGGGGCTTATAGTATATAAAACTGTAAATTCTGGCCAACCACAATATTTAAAATCAGTTCTTATTCCCCAGACTTATCATTATTCAATGAGGTCATCTGATCATCTTTGTCATCTGGTCATGCCAAAATCAAGAACTGTTCTTGGCAAACGAGCTTTTTCAGTATCTGGACCTACTTTTTAGAACTCTCTTCCTGTGTCTGTACGCTGTGCTCAGTCGCTTGGGTCATTCCGTTCGAGGCTGAAAACGTACCTCTTTCAAATTGCTATAGGCTGTCTCTCTGTCTCTTACGGACTGATCTTTTGGATGTTGACCTGATTACGGCTTGGTTTTGGTGTGCCATCGGTTGATGCCTTGTGCATTAGACACTGGCGCAATAGAAGTTGCTAATTACATTACATTATTTCAAACACAGTTGTTTAAAACTCAACAATTCAATGCCATCAACACAACTCAAAGGTAACTCCTAACATTTTCTTCTTTATACATGCAGCTCTCTCTACTGCATTAAAACAACTGTTATAATTATCAGCAATTTCAGTTTTCCGCGCGCTATTCGGGGGCTCTAGGCGCAAACATTTTTGGGGCCCTTCTGAACTTCGAAGAGTCTGAAACTCTGGTGATGTTTAGGCCTACCTCCTTCCTTTATCGATATGTTTTTTAAATGAGCGTCAACGATAAAACTGATTTCTACGCCTTAGCTTTTCTGGGCGTTTTAACCAATCCGGAGATTACCATTACAATTAATACTGTTTTGTTTGTATATTAAACATCGTGCATTTCTGACAGCTTAATCTGCTTTTTTCTATTAATAACTTTTACTCTCGGAACCATGACTGATCAATTTTATAATACGATGGTTAAAATTCTCTTTATTTCCAAAGGCGGCGCCAGGATGTCAGGTTTGGGGGCTAAAGCTCAGAAAACCTTCGCTTTGTCCCCCTGCTCGCTGTGATTTGCAGTGATTTCCCACTTTTGGGGGCTGAGCCGCAGTTAGGGGGGCTAAGCTTCCCCTAGCCCCCTGGCGCCGCCACTGTTTATTTCCAGCTTCCAGACCATGTAGGCTGTTACTGTGGGCATAATCTGAACTCAGAAGATTTTATGTTGAGTAAATAAATGCGATGAAGTTACCATGTAGGGCATGTTTGAGGCTCCAATTGCTCTTCGTAGATTGTTCATAGTAGTGACGCCATTGGTTCTGTCACTTGGCGAAAGTGACCTTTTGCTCCTGCCTTCATCAAGAGTTCCTGCAGCAACATTCACTAAAGCCCTGGATTTATCTTTCAACGTATCGATCTGACGCACAACTCCGACGGCTATATGGCCACTGTTCAGATCTTGCCTCGTGCACCAGACGTGAGTAAGTAACAGCGCAAGCAGCATCTGAACGAAGATGAAAGCCATTCTTCTCAACTTCTGAAGCTCAAAAGCACAGGTCGCCTCTAGAGCTCAATCAGCAGTGTATGATAGACCAACATATCAGACCTCATTTGAACTATGGTTGAAGGATATTGCAATCTAATATCCTATACCAGCCTATTGCAACGCAAGGCCAGTTTTAACTCTGTAAATAGACTTTAAGGATATTCAGTGGCGTAGCTATCATGTGTGCAGGTTGTGCAAGGCACACGGGTCCACGACCTCCAGAGGCCCACAGAGATAACAAAATTATTAATCTAGCCTAAGTCACAATGTCATTCCTGCTAATTTTGTGACAGATGTAGTTTTTGTGAGCACACTTGCAATACGTACTTTACTGACGCAAAATATGGAAATTCATATTGTCAAGCCTGCAATGCCTTTAGTCGTCTCGACTAATTGGTATCGTATTCCCTTTAGCCCACCAGCGGCTTTTTGTTGTCTTTAGCCGATCTCCGAGAGATAACAGATCAGGACGTTATATATATATATATTTATATGTATATATTCACACACACACAAGTATATATAATATACAAACATTATATAACTGACTCTGGCTGCAGCAACAGTCTCTGACTCTGACTAAGTAATCAGCCACCTTTGGGATTGGGAAGCGACCAATATAGGTCGATGTTTTGAACGATGGCAAAGATTAAAGAATGCTAGTAATACAGTTTTAAACACTAAGCGGATTTGCAAAACGCAAGTGACTTCAGCAGATTGAAATAGAAGCAAGGAAATTGCCAAAAATCTCCAGTTTCATTGTCACTAAGGCTGAAGTTGAAACGTCAATTTCTGGAACTGGATCAACAGACTGCACAGACAATAAAGATGTCAGTGGCCATGCAGACTGCATGGCCACAATGACTCTGCTGATGGTGATGCTGCAGGAGTACGTTACTTAAGACCTGTGGATCATGACATAGGTAGGATATTAATTTTGGTCTGGTCAAGTACTACTATAATATAATACTAGTTTATTGGCAGCTCTTTGCCCCATCGTATGCAAATGGTAAGGGCGTGCCTATGCTATCGTTTAGGATAGGTGTGATGATTCATGTCTGTCCATCTGCAGGGCCAATGAGAGGAGTCGTTGTTGCCCTGAGGCCCAGTTCTAGGGAAGTGTCTAAACTATTGCGAAAGTGCATGTATAGTTCTTCATGTTTAAAAAATACAGTCGCTAATCTATTCGTTTACTTGTAAACAAAAAACGACCTGTCACGTTCCTCTATTGTCATTAAACAGTGCTCCACAGAAACTTCATACTACATGTAGGCACAGGCATGCTCAGGCATTCCCATCATCTGATGGATATGGTTACAGTGGCGACCTGACACCTCTCTCAACTCCTCTCAGGTCTCACCCCAAAAATCAGAGAGACGTCAAATGGTGCAGGGGTGGATCAGGGTCCCAGGAATCATGTATTTGCTCTATTTTTTAACTTCATGGAATATTGCTAAATTTAATTTAAGTACCACGACGAATCGACGATTCTTTGGTTTGCAAATTGAGATCATGGACCAGAATTGATAGCTCGTCATTTGGAGCCTGATTTTCAGAATGACAATGAGAAAGCTTGCGTTGACTGTGCTAGTAACACAGTTTCAGGACAAAGATGATTGACATTTTTGCTTAACAGAAGTCTAGAAAGAAAACTCAATAATGCAATTGCTTTAAGTACTAGTACTATAAGTGAATAGGTATGCACCGTGATACGTGTTAAATTCGATTGCGAAATCACTGCAATTATAACATTGTAATATATATGTCTCATTTTTGCAGCATTCATGTTTATTCTGTTAGTAGTAATGTGATTTTTATTGCATACTTAAATATGAAATGTCATTGTTTAGTTTTGGTAATCTTGATAGTAAGAACGCAAGGGTACAGGTCTTACAGGGCCAGAGAGGAAGGGGCCCATGCGGGACCCCTGCACACGGGCCCATGAAAAGCTTGCTACGCCTCTGAGGATATTGCAACTTTATAGCCTGTGCCAGCCTATAAGCCTACCAGCGCAATATCAGCTTTAGCTCTGCTTTTAGACAAAAGAAAGTTTGGACAAAAGAAAGTTCGACTTCGTGTGCTGTAAAATCGTTCGCGTGCAAAATTTGTAGTCTACACTGAGAGGCCTACCAGTCACAGAATTGTGGGCAACATATCCATTAAATAATCGCAGCTAAACAAAACCTATTTCGTATCGATAGGCCAATATCAATTAAAGAAAATAAATTATCGTAGTCCATCAAGCCAGTACAGTCTTGAGAAAAGACTACTGAAGCATTTGCTGAACCACGGAATTATTAGATAAGACTACTGAAGCATTTGCTGAACCACGGAATTATTCGACTAAGAATGGAATTTGCTCACGGAGTTAACAAAAGCTATAAAAGGTTTATAATTGGTTGACTATAAAATGCAGACCACCATAAAAGTTAGTTGCAGCTCAAGTTTATTTCTGCATCGTCTTACGTAATCTCAGCGGATTCAATATTAGTTAGTATATAGGTCTATTGGCTATAAGTTGCTTTAATAAGTATTCCTTTGTGAAACAGTTAAAAATTATTTTCAAGGATGAGACTGAATGTGAAGCGTTGTTTCATTATATCACCAAAAAAAATATACAGCGAAATATGCTAAAGATGATAAATGTCTTCTATGTAAGAAATCTGTTTCATTGTGAGTCAGTAGTGGCGACTGCATCACATTTTCGCTAGAGATAGGAGAATTTAAGTAATTGAAGAGGATGAAGAGAAGAAACACCTATCTCACGTTGAACGGTTGAAATAACTTTATTCAACAGGATATTAAATATTCTCTCCCCGACACTTTGTTTTAGAATATAGTCTCCGGGGGCGAATTTATTCTGAAATAGATCCGCCGTGGAGATAATCTGTTTAAGAACAAATTCTCCAGAGGAGACTTTTTATCTCCCTCGGAGACTCTGTTACGGAACGCAGGAGTCTGCCAGCGACGTTCCGGCTCTCGTGAGGCATCTGACGACAACCGATTACTGTCTTCTACCATCTTATCGACTGTCTTTCGACCTACCAGGACCGACAGGACCTGGTGTATGGAAGCGTGCTAGAATTTATTCATACCTATTTTAAACATCTGAAATTAATCAAGTAAATTGATATTTAATATGTAGGCACTATAATTAGCATATGTAATGTATTCATATGCGAAGACACTTATTAATGAGGCGTTTAAGACCTCTCAAAATATGTCATAAAACTGCTAATTCCAATGTACTTGATGAAATAATTGTTTTTATAAATGAATATCTTGGTATTTTGTTGTCGCAGAAGCCGGCAGCTCTTCTTTTTAACCACTTACATGTTATATTACATGGCAGACCTGAAGCGAATTCAGCCATCCTACCAGAAAGCGGTAATTTTTCACCAAGATTAATAGTTCGTAGAATTGCTCTGTGCAAATAATTATACTTCTTAGTACAGCACACGCTGTTGAGTGAACAAGACACCTCAACCGGTACAGTGAATGGCGTTTCAATATTTAAGTGAGGGAAATTCCTGCTGCAAAAAGAATGCCAAAGTCCCGGTGTGAGAAAATACGTATGAACGGAATTTTTAATAGACCTACGTTTTCAAGTGAGTATTTTGACGACGAGTCAAGCATAGCAAATAAAGTACTACAACTGGCAATTGACGCCTATGCCTAATAAAACACGTCATTTAGGCTAACGGTCTGATCACGCAGGTGTCCGCGTCCGATCGACTTTTAGAGTTAGGACCATGCTTTAAGGCTTGTTTAACTGATTGCTGCAGAGCATATTTTAACTGTATAACTACTGGGACAACTGTTTCACTGCGTCACAGTCACTCCCATCTTCATTAACTTATTTATAGCAATTATTTTGGTGGTATGGTTGAACCAATTATATCATATTTTCAAGCTACTATGCACGACTTCAATAGGGATATATGTAAAATAATAAAGAGCAAATTTGGTAAAATAAAGTGGCTAAATTGGGCTCCATTTGACAGCAAATACTCTTCGCACCAAGAGGAAGTTTGGAAATCGTGCTTTTGCTGTCTCTGGACCCAGAGAATGGAACAGTCTCCCAGCTACAATCCGTCAATCTTCATCTGTTACGCAATTTAAATCAAAACTAAAAACTCATCTATTCTCATTATACTATGATTAAGAACACAGCGCAAACGTGCTTTCGTGCAAGACTTGTCTTGTTAAAGCGCGCTATGTCTAATTGTATTGTATTGTATTGTAAAATGCATTGTCGTCGGGGCTCCGCCCCAGATCCCGCTGGGGAGCTTACGACGCTCCCTCAGACCCTAGTCGTGGCGCACTTAATTTATCCCAGTAGTATACAAACCCGTTAACATATGCAGTGGATTGCTGACACCAGGTTCGCAATGGGGTCCACGATTCTCCTGATTATTTAGTATTGATCTTGTTTCGTTTGTTTCCCAAAAACTGTGTTGTGCCATTATTTACTGTTCATCCAAATTGAAATCACTTGACTGAAAATGAGTCAGATGGATTGCTGGCCTTCATAATCTTTCAAGCTGAATTTCATGACTTCTTTGACACTGTCTCCTAACGTCTTTGTTCAATGTACATACACGCATAGTGTTATTGGTGGCTAACTATGGGTGCAATGTGAATTCGGATCAACAGATATGGTTATCCTCAGAACGTTGTGTCACAAGTGTTTGATGGAGCCAAACGCCGGCGAATTACAGGAGCGCGAAATGTATTATCAAGTAGCCTAAAGTATCCTAAATGTTATTATATCTCCGCTGCTTGCATGGCCTTCAACAGCAGCCTTGTGGCTTTATCGTTTACAACTCGACTACCTGAGTAGGGCCCGTCTATATGACACGTCTTTGGTTGCACTTAACATTTATGGAAATATATTTATTATAAAAACCTTCTCTAGGGTTATGAATCACATCAAGAAGCCTGAAATTTTTCATTTGCATATCTTACAAACAGGTTCATGTTGGTCCTATGCACCTGAGAAATAAATATTAAACACCATAGAACACCAGCCATTCAAGACCTGGGCTCAGACAGTTACTGTCCAGCTTCCTTTACCTATGCACCTAGACTGATTTACAGACTATGCAATTTTATGGTTGTTAAAAGTTATCGACAGTGGAAGCTGTCATTAAAATTGCTAAGAGCGATAGAATTTAACTAAACATAGTTTTTGTTCTGGCTGCTTACAAAATTATAATATCAATGAAAGGCAGTGTATACACGCTGAAATTCCGAAGCAAGTCCTCCAGAAATCTCTCCACACTTCTTGTTGCTGATGCTTCCTAACAGAAGTTGGAGAATCTGAGTAGCGAATGGTTATCTTCGTTCGCATATTGTTGGCCTTCTCGCTTGCATACGTTTGCGTGTGCAAAGCAGGAGAAGAAGGGCAGAGCCATTGGGCTGTGGCCATGGGAATAAAGTATCAGGTTGACCGTGTGGAAAGATAATCCGACGATGGAAAAGATTCTGTTGAAGCAATTTCGACTGGGAACAAGAGAAGAAGATCTCTTACGCCAAGTGACAGAACTAACAGCGTCACGATGATAAACAATCTGAGGAGAACAATCGTATCCTCGAGTATGCCACACCTGGTAAGTAACTTCATTACAGTTACTAATTAAATAGGACATTTTAAGCATCAAACAGCGCTAGCAATGAAAGTAATTTGCTGGCATCTTTGGCCGTAAAATTTTATGACGCGAAAAATAAGATGGAAACAAACTATAAGAAGCATACTGTGTGCTATAGAATGCACTATTTCAATTAGGAATGAAATGAAGGACATGCCTTGCGTAAAGTAAGAAAAGTCTTTATTTGACTGTACAATCAGATTCATTGGCAATGATTACTCAGCGTATTCATTTAAGAAATAATAAAAAGTATGAGGAATTCGGAGGCAAATGAGTCAGAGGAATTGTCGACATGTGTTAGGGAGTTTTATAGTGACTGAGGCGCATTCAAAGGATCGAAGCCAGTAGCCAAGGACGGTGGAAGGTTCTCGGTTAACAAAATCAATGCTTCTGCCAGTGGTGTTCGAACCGGTTGGTGATATTGAGGAGCGAGGGGTGCTGTGTACATGATGAGCAGAGGGGATACAAACTTGGTATTGGACATGGGTTGTGTTAGAGTTAAACCATATAATATAATAATCTAATCTAATCTGAACATTTGTAAATCGCTTCTCACAGCAGAGCTAGTCAGAAGCGCTCTCAGCGTGACAGGCCCGAGAAAAGAGAAAGGTCTTTAAGCAGCGGAGAGATGCCAGTGAAATCCCCTCCAGAATCCTGCTACGAATTGCAGGAGGAAGGTCATTCCATATTGAGGGACCCACTACAGCGAAAACCCGATGCTGGGTTAATGAGGTTCGCGACCGAGGTACGAAAAGATCAAGCCGGTAAGCAGAAGGAGGAGGGCGAGAAACCATGTTTCCGTTAAGGCAAATAAGTCTAGATGGAGGAGAAGCAGTAACAGGAACAGAAGCAGTAGAAGGAGGTGGAGGAAGAGGCGAACGAGAAGCGGAATACCTATAAATAGGACCGGGGTTAACGTGTGTATCTCCAGAAAGCAGGATTTACATGGTGAAGAAACTATGTTGGGTTGGAAGCTGGAGTGGTCTATTGCGTCTAACTGTAAGGAAAAACGACAAAGAAATGTACGACATGTATAACCATTTTGCCTTGTTGCCGTGACAAAAGAGGCGACATTTTGACTTTTGCATCATTTACTCGAAGACTTTGAGTTTGTATTGTATTGTATTGTATTGTATTTGAACACTTGTTATAGCGCCCCTACCAGATTTCCCATTTAGAGGCGCTCCCGACTACTGCGCGGACGCTGAATCGGAGTTTCACGCCGAAGCGCATGAGCAATTGCGAGTGAAGGACTTGCCCAGGGTCCCTACGCGGCGGCTTTGAGGTGGATTCGAACCCGCACCCTCCAGCTGCAAGGCACCGAACATACCCCTATACCACCGCGCCCCAGTTATATTGTGTTGTGTTGTATTGTATTGTATTGTACTCCACGTTTATAATGCGACCGAGCCACCCGCAGTAAAGATCCGAGAAATTAATCTCTGATAAACCGACCGACCCGGAATCGAACCCGGGCCGCCGGCGTGGCGAGCGGGCTACCAACCCACTCGGCCACTCAGTATTGCCTGCTGTTAGTGTGATCTTATGGTGTTGATGCTTTGTCAATAAAATGGCTTACTACACTCTAGACATGCCCGTCATAGCATTATATTATGGGTGAAGGTGATGAAGTTTAAAGGAACATACTGTCTTTAAATTATTTCTGAATTCCGTTAATCTTTGTCATACTTTGCAAGTACGTGTACTGATTCGAAGACTATGGGACGAGAAAGTTAGTGAGGTGTCACAATTAATATTGAGTTCCTGTCTCGGAACGCCAAAACTTTTCAAAATCAAATCTTTTTCAAATCATTTTATTTTGTAACCAAACCAAACAATCATCTTACAATTACAGAGTTACAAAGTACACAAACGATAGGAGATGGCCACAAGGAAAGGCCCTGAAGGGATCATTAATCCCACTAAGTAGGACCACCTATGTACAAGTTAAACAAAAAGATGCAACGGCCTAGAAATGTTTACTAAGTATGACAGTAGGTAGTTTCTATTACTTGATAGAATCTTAACCAAATTACGCAAATCAGAATCTTAACTAAATTAGGAAAACCAAAAAAGACATAAATGAATCATTGCAAAAGAAAACATGCGTGGCAGCGTGGGAGGTAAGTATTATGCATAGACATTAAGATTCATCCAGAAACATTATTATTAACACCAATCAAATACGTTCGTAGCTTTTTTAAACAATACTAATGACGGAGATTGCCTAATTCCTTGTGGAATGTTATTCCAGATTGAAGGTCCAGTAGCTCTAACTGAGAACAGACGGGAGTTAGTACGAGCAAAGATGTATCTATAATTCCTAGAGTTTCTTGTAGAATGGGAATGTATTTCTGAAGCAAGACTAAAAAGCCCTTATAAACAGCAGGAAGCAAGCCATGGTCATAACGGTACATGAATTCACCAGTTTGATCAAGCTTGATTTGTTCAAATTTTAGTATGTTAAACTTGTAGAATAGTGGGGCAGTATGTGCAGTATCCATATGCAGCACCAGCCACTATGCGAATTACCCTTTTTTGCAGTATTATCAGTCTATGCAATCTAGTGGTGTAGGTCGATGCCCATATCAGATTACAGTATGCTAAGTATGGATATACGAGTGTATAGTATAATTTTATGCGAACAGAGGGTGGTAAGAGGTATGCAGTGCGTGCTATGATCCCAGTATTTTTAGCAATTTTTGAAGAGATACATTTTATGTGGTCCTTCCATGTTAGATGCTGGTCTACATAGACTCCCAGAAATTTTGTGGACTCAACTCTGGAGAGGGGAGTTCCATTAATGCTTAGTATAGGGTACTGCGAGGGACAAGGTTTCCTATGAGACTTGAATAAGATATAATTCGTTTTATCAAGGTTCAGGGTAAGTTTATTGGCACAGAACCAATTTGCTGCTAGTGTGAGTTCCTCATTTACTATTTGAAACAGGGTTTCCAGAGAACTGTGGGAATAAAAGACATTTGTGTCGACTGCAAACAATATAAAGTACAATTTAGAAGAAACATTGGGGAGGTCATTTATATAAATTAGAAATAGCAGGGGCCCTAAGTTAGACCCGTGTGGTACACCAAGTTTGATAGTTTTTAGATCAGAGAGAACTTCTCTTAACAGTCAGTGGGGATCTGTCAGTACCAGGGACTTCATTGTTGCTGATGCACTGAACTCTATCCATGCAACAATCTTCTATTGAATTTGAAACTCTTCCGCGAGAAAGAGTTCAAGAAACATTTGCCACCTTAGATTAATTATGGCTTAGTGTTGTCTTCTTAATCTATTAGATAATTCTCTGAATGTCTTTAGAGGTTAATCAAACGTTCTGTATGTATGTATGTATGTATGTATGTATGTATGTATGTATGTATGTATGTATGTATGTATGTATGTATGTATGTATGTATGTATGTATGTATGTATGTATGTATGTATGTATGTATGTATGAGCACTTGTTATAGCGCCCTTTCAAGATTTCTACTCAGAGACGCTCCCGACTACAGCGCGGACACTGAATCGGAGTTTCACGCCGAAGCGCATGAACAATTGCGAGTGAAGGACTTGCCCATGGTCCCTACGCGGCGGCTTTGAGGTGGATTCGAACCCGCAACCCTCCGGCTGCAAGGCACCGAACATACCCCTTCACCACCGCGCCCCATAAATGCTCAATTGAACAAACTCTAGTAGCAAACTGTCTGTTACAGAATGCACTATTTCAATTAGGAATTAAATGAAAGACATGAATTGAAAATGAAATAAAAGACATTTCAATTAAGTGAAAGCCATGCGTACAATCAGATTCCTTGGCGATAACTACTTAGTTCAATTCCTCTTTGAAATAATAATACACATTATGCCTAACATAGGGCTTCTCAAACGGATTTAAACTACGATTTCATTTGAAGTGGACGTAAAGCCCAATGTGCATTCTGATAACGGCGATATAACAGACACTACATTAGATTAGCAACCTATTGGATTATTAACCAGGTTATTAGATTATTAACAATTAGCAATCAGAGTAGATTTCAACAGTTTTAGTCGTTGTTTCTACGTTAATTGCAGTCTTGTGTTTACTGCAGACCAAACAGCAACAGAGTTGACACGATGATAATAGCCATTGAGGCTTTGGACGCCATCTCCCCTTTATTGCAGCAGTCAAGTGCAACTGCACTAGCGTTTGTTTGACCTGTTTAAGTGCAAAGAAAGCAGTTCTTATTACAGCTTAAGAAACATTTTTAGATGCTGATTACAATCTAATTAAAATGTGAAACTAACTACAGCTAAGGGAGATACTCATTTAGGGGATACTCAATTCGTGACACCGGCTCAGAAATCTTCCCATAGAATGTCTTCATTCTGCAAACCAACCTTATAGGCCTATGTGTTTGGTTGGTATTTTATGTGATTCACAAAAAAATCCTTAAAATACAACAATGACGCATCTGTCAACTGTGGACGGGAATTCGTAGGTTATGCTCTATGTGTGTGCGTTGGCTGACCACTGGTGAAACTTGGTTTTCTTTGCATTTTGCATATTCATGAAATTCTAGTGATGATGAATTCTCTGCCCGAAGGCAGGTCCATTGGTGTTTTCTGCCACCCGGGAATGAGATGAGTAATGTGGTTTCTCACTGCCTTCCTAACAGACAATTGTGGGCGCGCAACATGTCCAGGGTCGCTACGCAGTGGCTAGAGGTAGATTCGAACATGCGCCAATCTGCCTAAAAGGGTTAAAACATACCGCTACACCACCGCGTCCCAGGAATTCCGGTACTGAAGACCGCCTCCTCCAGTCCATCATCTGGAATGAGATGCACGTCCTACGACGCTTCTTTCCGCCACCTGTGCTGCGACCCTACGCTCTCCGGCCTCGTGCACATGACTTTGTACTTCCTCCAAAAGACTCTAAGAACTTTATACCTAGAGTTCTGTACAAGCGAATTCTTAAGCCACCACGTTGACCAAATCTTAAAAACTAACATTACTCCCTTTTTTTCTTTATAGTAGCCTTTGTGTATACTGTATATGTAAGTTGTGAAGCGGTGTGTCTTCCTGCTTGATATATAAACGAATATATCATCACATAAGTTTTTAGCTATATTTAACATCATACAGACCAGCGCAAGGAGCGTCCATGATTAATTTGCTCTTGAAGTGGTTCTATTTAAAAATTACAATTACACACATATAAATGGCTACAGCTATAAAAAAATATAGCTTAAAACATAGAGCACTACTCTGCATTTTATGAATTGAATAAAACCCGACTGTAAGGTATTTATAATGTGTAAGCATTCAACTTCTCAAGTGTTCATAGTCATCTTACGCGGTTGCTCTTGTGATCTTTCTTTACTTGAGTATAAAATGGCGCTTTACATATTGATACATTCTTAGGCACTAACTCTGTCTGTCATAAGATAAGGCTGTCAAAAACCGCGTTTTTCATACTGAAACCGAAATGTTTAAAATTAACTCACTTAGGCATGTGCAGGATCCTCTGTTCCAGTCCTGACACTTAGTGCAGCGCGAAAAGCAAGCTGCAACACAAATTAACCAGTATGTAAGAATAAGTTAATAGAATGTCTATATTTATTTAACGCTGTAACGATATTTCCACTGAGAGTAGCGTTATGGTATACGTTAGAACAGGAACTAAAACGACTGTGTAGACAATAATTGACTTAGAATGCTTCAACAGAGAAAAAAGGCACACAAAATATCAATGAGGAAGTTTTAGGGTTATCCGTCTTGTGGCGACTTGAATCGTGCATATATAAATCGTAGAAGTCATCAATCTCAACAATGTAGAGAAATTCTTGTGGCCACTATAAATTATTGTCCAGGAAAACTCCAAGGTTTCACATTTTGACTGTGTAGCAAGTGATCAAATGGATATTTAAAATAAATTGGATGCATTATGAACAAATGACATTCGAAAATTTCTTAAGGCGATATTAGCGACTTGAATGAATCGTGCATATATAAATCGAAAAGTAATCAATCTCAACAATGTAGAGAACTTCTATTTCATTTAGAAGGACTTAGTTAAGAGCAATTAATTCCAATTTCTTTTGGAACAAATCGAAGCAGTAACACGACAGTTATAACAATTCGGTTTTGAACATAAATATATTAGAGCAAATTCTTTGAACAGCAAAAATAACTGCAAACTAGATAATAAGCTGCTTTGCAATTAACTCGAATTGAGGTCCCACATTGCAGTTGTCTCAAGCTCTGATGAAGCTCTCGAGTAGGGCTTACCGATACGTCCTTTTGGAACAGTTCCTGAAGAAATTCCACAGTTTCGCGTGAACCTGCTCATGCTCAACTTAGGCTATAGTAGGTCTATTAAGCCTACCTAAGCCACATATTTTTATATCAATCAAACAGTAGGCCTAATCTGTCGGCGTCTTGGGGAGTTGGGGAGGTCCTTAATTTATGCATAGGACCTACATTGAAAGATTCAGAAGCCGAAAGCTACTCACAACAAGTTGATATCTGGCTTGAGCAATCGTCTGAAAGGCAAACAATATCTCAAGTTTATACAGATGTCATTTCTCTGATTACCTTATTTTAGTTTAGCAAAATATCACACATTTGTACTAATTGCTACCTCAACTGCAATGCTATTATAGTTTGAAGATATGGCACTAATTAGTAATATTTAACCTGGTGAGTACCATTGTTTGAAACAGATAATGCAACCGCCGTTACAAGCTAATTGAAATGCGTTCATTTTTCACTTGTAGGCCTACTTAATTCGCAAAAGCTCGTGGTTTGTAATGAAATGTCATGAAAATCGTAAACAACATTCATTTTTCTTGACTTAACGATGATCCTAATAGGGAAGTTGAGAAATCGTCGAATACTCTGTATCATTGTTAAAACGCAGACCTACTAGATAAAGAATGAGTGTTACCTGCAACACACAATAAATGACATATGCAAAAGTGAAGCAATTAGACGCCAATAATATTTTAACATTGGTTACTATAATAGGCCCTATTGCAATCCAATGGGCGCAAAATTATTTAACCAATGAATTATTATCCAGCGTGCACATGTGTTGCTTGCATTTCTAGTGTCCTGCGATGCTAGAATCATAGAATAAAGCCACAACTTTGCCGAAAGATGGTCTGCCTTTGTGGCAGACCATCTTTCGGCAAAGTGCCGTCAAAAATGTTATTAATAATTAGTTATTTGTATAGCGCTCTGTTTTGTCCTAATGCACGAGGTACCAAGCGACGGTACTAGAGGTCTGCGGGTAGAGCATTTTTGCTACCCGACCCGTACCCGTAACACAGGACTGCTACCCGTACCCGTACCCGACCCGTACTCGAAATTGCTACCCAACCCGACCCGTACCCGCGGGTATACCCGTACCCGTACTGTACCCGCCACGAAATTAACAGGACTCCCCATAATTCCAGTCCCAACCAGTCCAATGGTCATACAAAGCATGTGGTAGTAATAATAGTCTGACGATCATGGTGATGATCACAGTAATAGTAATAATAATAATAATAATGATAATAATAATAATAATAATAATAATAATAATAATAATAATAATAATAATAATAATAATAACTTGTTTCGGGGGACCCGCAGGAGACAGCACGCCTCTTTCAGCGTCTTTCAATTTGCACACAACGATTCAGCTTTTCGTTGCACGTTTACACATTTGACCGGTGAAGATGACCTTTAACTCCAGAACGACAAAACATTTCCGATAGTTTCTTAGAGCCTGAAGGATTACACTTACCCATGGCGATTAAAAAATAATAATAAAAATAACTTTTATTCAGCCAGCCATAACACGGGAGTTTGGAACAAAATGCCGCTATTTTAATAGTTTATTTCTCAGAGGTAAAGGGATGACGGACTTGGTGTTTCAACTATTCCTAGCCTCAACTACTGTAACTGCATCAACCTGTTTTAAAGAAAACACGGCTGCTGAACTGCCAGGGTCGGCGTCAGCGACCTCTGACCGCGATTGTCGGGCCTGAAACTCGGATGAGATGAGATTATATGTAAAACACTACGATTAGATTGTGCTAATTGAAACAAGCCATTTTGTAACTTTAATTTGAGCATCTATAAATGAATGTCAAGCTCACTAAGGAACACGGACATAGGTCAAAACAAGAATATGGTACTTAGACTGGATACCGCCATTATGATAAGTCTTTGAAGGTGCATGACTCACAATTACATGTAACGCCAAAACTTCAGTTCGGTACGGGTAAAACCGGGTATACCCGTACCCGTAATGCTCCTACCCGTACCCGACCCGACCCGTAAAATGTCTACCCGACCCGTACCCGACCCGCGGGTACGGGTCGGGTACGGTAAACCGGCGGGTACGGGTATACCCGCAGACCCCTAGACGGTACACCATACCCAAGTAAGTTTGCCAAGGCAGACAGACAGCCTACGGCAGATAAGTAATTTGAAAAAAATGGGTTTTCAGCTGAGAACGAAATTACAAACCGTTGAGCAGAATGGACATAGTGACAGAATTCCAAAATTTTGGTCCAACAAATGAAAAGGCTCGCTCACATTTGTAGTGTTGCGTATGACCAGGCCTAATCAGACGACCTACAGAGGCGCGTTTACCAGTAGGCGAAATAGGCGCGCGCCTAGGGCCCCCAAATCTTGAAGCGGCCCCCAAACGAATGAAAATATTTTTTTTCAATAATAAAAAATAACATTTTAAAATTTAGATTATTTTAAATATATTTGTTTATATTTTGTACAGCTTGGCATTCAGATAATTTCGTAAAAGTAATTATTATTGTAATTGTAAAAGTATCTTTTGTCTAATTTAGTAATTTATAATTGCTTTGTTCATATGGGCAGCAATTGGGCTAATAGTTCATTTTTGTGTAAAATAACATCAAACTTATTACCAACAAGCAGAAACCAGCGTCTGCTGCAGTTTAGGCCTATGTGTGGAAACCTGATAACTCCGTCATTTTATGGTGTTTAAAACTTTTATTAGTTTTGATAACCAGTAAGTAATAGTAATTGAAATGTTAGTAATGTCAAATATTTATTAAAATCTGACGCAATGAAACGTTGCTAATTTTCTGGAGCTGCAAAGCGAAATAAGATAGCTCTAATGACAATATCTTGGAATTAGTTGCAATCAATCAATCAATTTTCGTTTATCAAAATAAGTTGACAACAACGCAACTTATAAAAATAATAAATGCTGCAAAGAATAAACCAGCAAATTTCTGCACGATTATGTTTGTTGAATTTGAATTATTTAATTATTTAACAATTTTGCTCAAAACGTCAGAGAAAATTTCCACAAAATAGAGACGGAGGGAAAGCTGAAACATGCATGCATGGTATTGAAAGCGATTATGACATTGCAAAAGAAAACGTAGGCCTACTTTGCTTTTTGACAAAACTGCCTAGAATGACTTCATAATGAGAGGCCGAGAAAAATTCATTGTTGGCACCTTAAAAGGCGTGTGTGACAAAAGCGGCTACAAGTTCAACTTAGTAGGTTCTTGCACATGAAAGGCTAAACACCACCAGAGTTTCAGACTTCGAAGTTCAGAAGGGCCCCAAAAATGTTTGCGCCTAGGGCCCCGTTTTCTGTAAACGCGCCTCTGACGACCTAGTTGAATAACGATAATTCTCGAAATAAGCAATAGCCTAACTTCAACTATTGTGTTTGGCTAGAGCTCAATGTATAAACAATGAGTCCCAATTGAAAGTTTGCTGATCAGGAGGTCTATGCACAAATTTAAGAGCAAGGGTTATCTACTCATATCTTGATGCATTAGTTACAACTATGCCCAAGAAGTCTGAATTCTTTGGAACTTCCGCAAATTGGACTTACGAGTAAGAATCGAGTAACAATATTCCAGGCGACTGAAGACTGATGCACTTGCCAGAGATATCCTAACAGAGATAGGGACATGACGACGCAAGTGGTAAATATGTATGTATGACGATGTATAGCTACATGGTATGGGGCAAAGTAGAGTTAAAGTCGACAGCCAGGTTATAAGCAGATACACATATTTTCAAAACTAATGTCAAAAGTTTAGATTTTACAATCGGTAGCATAAAATGGTGTCCTGTCTTGAACTAGAGCTTCATTCAGACGCTACCATCATTTTGGACAACATAGAGCGCCTTCGATAGGCTCCTGAACGGCGCTATATAAATAATCGTTGCATGCACACATACCGGGTTAATGTTTAGATCATGTTTTTACTCACCTCTGCACAATCCTCCGTCGCACCAGTAACTACCAGACAGACAAGTTGTGCATTCTTTTCCCAGGGTATACTGTGTCAGGTTTTCGTTGAAAGAGCTGTTTTACCATCACAATTTGCATGTAGTTATTGTTCACCAATTATTCTTAATTAATTATTATTACTAATTTTACATTACTGAAATTAATTTACAATACATCTAAATGAAACTAGCCACACGTGGCGATATGATAACAGAGGTTATTCAATTAAATAGGCCTAATGCGATTTGTCAAGACATCTGCTTAGTGTGCAGAGCTTCTCTGTTTTCATTGTCTTAGTCACCTACTGGTGCTTAACCTCACGCGGCTGAATAGAACAAGGCTGAATAGTGGGGTACTCTATTACAAAATTTGGCACTGGTTCATTCTAGGTCTAACGTTAGAAATTGTGCTGATCCAATAATTATTTTTTCACTGGAGAGCAGAGATTTTGTTTCCTAAAACCTTTTGGGTGTACCTTATGGATTTTGGTCTTCTAATCATGAAAATGATTTTGACACTTTCCTATCACGTACAGTTCTTTTGGAATCACCTATCTTTGGAATTTTCTTTCACATTTTCAGTCTACTTATATGTCTTCCGGTTCTAGGACGAAACGTCAACGGACGATTCGTCAACGGACTGTTCGTCAAGCGGAAAGTTACCTAGCATCTATGGAACTAAACCAACCATTAAATGAACAACCGAAATGTTTCATACAGAAAGTGTTATTTACCTGTTATACCGGTACCCCAAAGACTCGATACCTTTATGTCATTTAAATTTACTCTCTCATTCTGTTCATTTTCACTCTTTCTCACTTAGTCTGACTGTGTAAAGTTGAGTTTGAGTTCTGTTATGTGTTGAATATGACAAGAAGGTAGAGTAGACTGCGCTGTTTATAGCAGACAAAGGTAATCTATCGTTTTAGCGTCCCAAATTAACACAACTGCATGGATTTTAGCGCTGGACGAATACAAGTTGGATTGACGAAAAGAATTCTTGCTAAATAGAAGTGGGATTGATGAAAACAAGTTTTGCTTAAGTAGAAGTGGGATTGATGAAACGAATTATTGCCTAAATAGAAGCTGGACTGTTTAAAAAAATTCTTGCTTAAGTGGAAGTTGGATCGATGTAAAATAATAGTGCTACAATGGTTGAACAATAATAGTTGATTCCGTTTGACGAACAGTCCGTTGACGAATCGTCCGTTGACGAAACGTCCGCATACCATGTTTTCCACAGAAGGAAGCTGTTTCTTGTATTCAAGGCAAGCCTGGACATGCACTCAGGGCAGGTTGCACAACGTGCAATGTAAATGGTATGGCTTAGGCATGTCTGGGCATGCTTAGTCACAATGGATGTTGGCAGGACAGGGGCCGTCCATAAAGTACGTCACGCTATTTTTGACCATTTTACCCCCCCGCCCCCTGTCACAAACTGTCACAAAACTTGTCACACTTTCGAACAGTGATTAAATAATAAAAAGGAAACAAAACAATTTGACTAAAAAAAGAATAGATTCACAAATTATGTGATAAACTCTTGTGCTATACTGAATCTGTTTATTATGGGCCTGTGAATTATGTTTAATTCAAAAATATTCACTGGACATCATCCATCCATGGTGAAGTGAAGTGTTCATCCATAGTTACGACTGGCAAGAATGATTAAATTATTATAAATATTACCTCTGAATCCTCAAAATTTTGTATTATAATAATTACTATATAAATATGTAAAAATTAAATTCAGAATTTATCGATCAGTGACATAATTATGCAGCGGAGAACATAGAAATAATAATACTTCCGAAAGCAAGGCTAATACATAAACAAGGCTTCGCAACAGCATTATTACTAGCGCTCCTAGCGAGAGGAATCGTGAAAAACACATTCAGGAGATATGCATTTCATGCTATTTTGACATAAAACTAATTAAAATGTTTCAGAAAATTTTTGAAAATTATTTTTAAAGCCATGAAATTCTACTAAAAAAATAAAAAATAAATTATAAATAAAATAAAAAGAAATAAATGTGTGACGTCACACATGGCCTGACCCCCCTACCCCTGTCACAAACTGTCACACTTTCTTAAATCGCACAGGCTACTAAAAAAGGCTTGCATTCGCAGACACGTTTATATCAGTTTGTACGTACATGTAACTATGCTGATGTAAAATATCATTCCGTTTACTTAACAATAGCATTTAATACAGAAGAATGTATTGATGCTGATTTCCAACCACTGCAGTGCTATTAGCCTCATTTGATTACTCAACCTGAGCTGAATTACCCAGTCAGCTACTTAAAATTATCAGAGTCCATCGGAATTGTTGAGCCGAGAGGCTTCAGGGATGGAATCTGCTGGCACAAGGAACTAAGGTTTCTGTATTTCGCAAGCGCCATGGCGATTTCATACAGTTTTTTAAATATGTATATTATATATATATATATTTCATGTTTTGGCAAAGATGATGAGGGGTTGTGACTAGAATCTTTCTGCGAATAAAGTGAAAAACGTTCTTGAAAACTGTTACTGAAAACAGCTTCACTGGTTTTTTTTTACAAATGAGCACTTCTGTACGATTTCAAATCAATCGATAAAGACGCAGATTTGTCTTTGTGCCGAATTGTGCCTGCGTCTAAATGACATGCGCCGAATTATCGGTGCCGTATTGTCGGGTTACCGGATATCTAACGGCATTTCACCTAGCGATTTACTAACCGCTTCTCACATAATAATAATAATAATAATAATAATAATAATAATACATAAATACAAGCGTGCGTGCAAACATACGCACATACATGCATGCACATTTGCATACATTCATGCATTATAAACACAGCAGGCTGTATTTACAGTTATATAGGCTAAGTAAGATATCTTAGCTTTTAAGACCTATATCTTTCCATCCAACTATCCAGTTTCTGGTTGAAAGTGCTCAAACTTGGTACAGATACTAATTACTGTGGTGCGTTTCAGTTCCAGTCATCCAGAATTCTGTGGCTAAAAAACAATTATCTAATGTCTAAAATCGCAGCCGCTTATGATAGTTTCAGATTGTGTCTACTGAGATTTTCAGTTGTTGCCTTCTGGAAGGTTTTTTATCTACATTTTCGAGTTATCCGATACATTGCCTTGCTATCTAATGCGGAGCGGTTCAGAGATGTGGTGTCGTACACTTCCATTTAAAATAAATGACAGAATATAAAATGACCCAAAATTATCCAGTGAGAAATCTTCACAATAGGAATAACTACAAGGAAGATTAAATCTTACGTTTCAGCTTCAAAAATACACAGCGTTAACTTGGCTTCTGCGAACTTTACCCCTTCATAGGTTACGTTGCTGCATTTCCTCAGGTCGCATCCAAAACTTTTCAGATAAACTGAGCTAAGCTAAACAGTTCCAACCATTACATCGTTAATGGTTTCTATAGAGGCACAGCATAAAACTAGCACAACTGCTAGCAGAATTTAAAAAATGCGAATAAACGGTCGACATGTCTGTTTAAAAATACCTATGTAAGCTCTTGCTATGGGGGCCTACGTATATAGGCCTACAATTATATTACACCTAGCGTATACACACATAGCAGGCTGTCTTCAGAGTTAAAAGGATAAATAAGACATTATGAGCTTCTAATGCCTATATCGTTCCATCCAGCAATCCAGTTTCTGTTTGAAAGTGCTCAAGCTTGGTACAGATACTATTTACACGTGTTGGAAATCATGAATATGACTTAGGAAGTGACTTTACAGTGTTTATATAACCTACTCTGATGCTAAAAAATATATGTTTTCGTGTACTTACTTGTCGAGAATAGTTCTTAAATCCTTCGACAAGACTAGTTGGTAGACCTGCTGACAGGTTTGTTGTCACGTACTTTAGAGAATAGGAGTATATTGTCGGAGTTACTGGTTTATAAAAGTTGCAGTCTACTGTCCACAATGAAGCTTCACTTTCTCGATCATTGCTGTAAACCTACAATTAGGTACCGATTTAATGCATATTCCATAAAATTACAGCAGATGGTTGCATCATGGATATATCACAACACCGCACTCTATTATGCAGTTGGACTTGGTTCTTTCTGGTTCAACTGATGGTTCACTCTTTTCGTCTGAGGCATATCTTACACAGCCTACTTAACCTTCATGCTGTGTGAATCACACAGTTCATAAAACTTCTGGGATTTAAGTTCGGCTTGTCTTAAGGTTTTTTACATTTCGATGATTCTAAAACGACCAGGACAGATAGTAAATCTATTGATAAACCTCTACAACTAGCAAAAGGCTAGAGTCAGGGTGGCTGGAGTACAATCCAACGAGTTTGAGTCCGACGCGGCGTACGACAAGGATGCGTGCTTTCACCATACTTATTCGACATCCTGGCTGAGTTCGTGATGAGAGATTTTGGACGGTTATGTTGGTGGAGTCAGGATTGGTAGACGAACAGTAACAAATCTGCGGTATTTTGATATCATGCTCACTGCTCAGAGGCCAACTTGTAGGAACTTATGGTTCAACTAGACAGCGCCAGCAAGAAATAAGGACTGCTGATAAACGCGGACAAAACAAAAGTCATGACAAAAGCGAATACAAAATGACGTATCAGCAAATCAAATCAAAATCAAATCATTTTATTTGGTGACCAACCAAGAACAGTAGTACACAATCAATGAGAAAATTGAGTCACACAGGGGACCCTGAAAGGGTCTTACGGCCCCGCTAAGTAGGGCCCCCTAGGTTTGCAGTACAGCCTCATAAGGAAGGCCAAAATATTTGACTGGTCTAAAAAAGCGTATTAATGAACAAAAAAAGATAAATCTTAACTAAAGACTCAACATCAAACATATCATGTTAACAGTCAATTTGTGTGAGTAACTATGACACAATTTGGCTCACATTAATCTCATTTTAAAGCTGTGGATGGGGTGGATCAGTAGCTGCTGTTGTATCAATTATTTAGGTCCTTGGGAGCCTGGGTCAGTTATTATTTCCAATTAGAAGGCGACGCATCTCTCTTTTGAAGAGGCATAAATTAGGAAGTTGTCTAATAGACAGTGGAGTTTCGTTCCAAGTTGATGCCCCTACATATCTGACAGAGAATAGTCGGGTATTTGTGTGGGCAAAAGGTTTGTGGTATAGATTAGAAGTTCTAGTCATATGAGAGTGGATGTCCGAAGTGTGACGAAACAATTTATTAAATACTGGAGGTAGGAGGCCACGATCATATCTGAACATAAACTCCCCTATCTGAGCACTTCTTATCTGGTCGATTTGCAGGAAATTAAGTTCTTGGAATTTATTTTTGGTGTGGGCCCCGTAAGGGATTCGAGCCACATATCGAACTGCTCGTTTTTGTAAGATAACTAATCTTGTAAGACTGGATTTATAGGTTGAAGCCCAAACTATATTGCAGTATGTTAAGTAGGGGTAGATGAGGGTGTAGTATAGTGTTTTTCAGATTTCCGGTGGTACTAGTTGTGAAGTGCGAGACCAATATTTTTAGCTATTTTAATAGATATATTTTTAATGTGTTCTTTCCAGGAAAGGTGCTGATCTATGTAAACCCCTAGAAACTTGGTCGTTGTTACTTGGGTGATTGGGGTACCCACTATACATATCCTTAAATGTTCAGGAGGACTGCCTTTCCTGTGGGATTTAAAGAGTATATCGTTGGTTTTTTCAAGGTTAAGAGTTAACTTATTAGCATGGAACCACTCAGTTACAGATTTTAACTCTGTATTTACAGTAGTGTACAAGGAGTCTAGAGAGGTATGGGAGTAGAATACATTAGAATCATCAGCAAATAGTATAAAGAACATGATGGAGGAAGCATTTGGTAAATCATTAATATAAATTAGGAATAATAGGGGGCCTAGAATAGACCCCTGCGGGACTCCAAAGCAGATATTCCGTAAGCCCGAGAGGGAACCATTACAACTAACTAATTGGGACCTGTTCATAAAATAACTGATAAACCATTCAAGCTGGGTACCTCGGATCCCATAATTGTTTAGTTTTTTTATTAGGATAGCATGGTTTACAGTATCAAATGCCTTGGCAAGATCGAAAAATAGTCCAATGGAGTATTCGTTATTTTCAATAGCGTTTGAAATTTTATCCTGCATACTTAGTAGAGGCATATAAGGGGAGTGACCAGGTTGGAACCCATGCTGTGAGGGAAAGAGAATTTTTGTTTTCGTAATATAACCAGCGAGGCGTTCGTACATTGCTTTTTCAAAGAATTTACAGAAGTACGGTAGCACCGAGATAGGTCTATAATTAGAAACTTCGTCCCTAGCCCCTTTTTTAAATACTGGGACAACCTTCGCAATTTTTAGGGCTTCTGGAAAGACCCCAGAGTTAAACGAACAATTTATTAATTCTGGTAATGGGTAATGTCAAATATGGCGCTGTGTTTATCTGCCGTGTGTTTAAATGTCCTTGTGTTTATATGTCCTTGTGTTTATCTGCCGTGTGTTGAAGTGTCTGTATTTAAGTATCGCGTAATTATGTGTCGTGTGTTTAAATGTCGGCAGACCCTGAAGATGACGCCTGACTCTCAGAGGCGTACGGAGCCGAAATGCCGCCCGGGCGACGGCCAAAAATGCCGCCCTTGGCTACTTAATTTTGGATACCCTAGTTTCTCTAAGAGATTGCAGTTTTCATTACGATCGTCGATCTTATTACATATACGCCTACAATTTTATTTTATGAAGTTGGTAGCTTGTCTGGATTTATCACTTTTCACTGCATATTTTAATAATCCGTTTTAAGAATAGCCTAGGCCTACATTTTCAACTTACTAAAATCTATATCAGTAGATAATAAAGCATTTTATTGCATGAGTTGCGAATGTCGCTGACTCGCCGCTTAAGTTGCGTATGTAGAAGAAACAAAATATCGGCGCATAGGTGCAGCACCACCTACTTGGATTTTTTAAATTTTCTCTGCGCTTCAGCCCCAAATTTTCAGTGTTTTTTTTTCAAAATTCAGCCCCACTTAGTTCAGCCTATTACTCATTTTCATTCGTAATGAATGAATGAATAAATATTGCGAGTGTCTGTAAGTTAATATGCGTTAGCCTATTTAACAATAAGCCTTATTATAGTATCTCACGGTAAAACTCTTAAAGTTATTATCTCATTAGTTACAGTTAAAAATAATATAGTGCGACCCAAACGGAACCATGGAATTGAAATTAATGAATTAAAGACAGACACCAATGTTTAGTTACGAAAAATAATACTATTTAACATTTTTTAAATTTGTTTATGTCGTAATATCGCGGAAGCAACGTACAGGAATCTGTTATAGGCCTATAGGCCTAAAAGGCAAGACACAGCACCGCATTCTTCAAAGATTATTAATAACCGTTAATCCTCTGTACAGTGACGGTGCAAACACGGCTTACAGCGCGCAGTAGAAGTTTCACATTTAATAACAATAAAAATCAAATTAAACGATGAATTTTATTTACTGGATTATTTGGATTATGGATAATAATATAATATGCTAATATTTAGTAAACCTTACAAAGAAACTACTTCCTTTTCTACAATTATGTTTAGTGTTTGAGGTAGACCTCTCAGAGTGATGCCGCTCCTAACGAAGGCTTAGGGGCGGCATCGAAAGTCAAGCCGACTTGACCAAAGTGACGGTTTATTTCTTTCCTTCCTTCTTTTCTACTTTTCTTTCTTTCTCACCTCCTTTTTCATTTTTTATCCAACATTCAATCCTTTTTTTATATTTCTTCAACCCTATTTTGCCGCCCCTGCACAAGTGCCGCCCGGGGCGACTCGCCCCTCTACCCCCTTCGGTCCGCCACTGCTGACTCTTGAGACATTTATTGTATTGTATTTGAACACTTGTTATAGCGCCCCTACCAGATTTCCCATTCAGAGGCGCTCCCGACTACTGCGCGAACGCTGAATCGGAGTTTCACGCCGAAGCGCATGAGCATTGAGCAATTGCGAGTGAAGGACTTGCCCAGGGTCCCTACGCGGCGACTTTGAGGTGGATTCGAACCCGCAACCCTCCAGCTGCAAGGCACCGAACATACCCCTAAACCACCGCGCCCCAGTTGTATTGTGATGTGTTGTATTGTGTGTTGTATTGTACTCCACGTTAATAATGCGACCGAGCCACCCGCAGTAAAGATCCGAGAAATTAATCTCTGATTAACCGACCCGACCGGGAAGCGAACCCGGGGCGCCGGCGTGACGAGCGGGCTACCAACCCACTCGGCCACTCAGGATCCTTATCGCACGATAACAATAATAAGCAGATAAACGGAACATTATTACAAGCGCTACAATTTTTATTTTTATTTAAACATTTTTCAAATTAAGTTTATTCAAACTGGTGTGTTTATGTACCAATATGGCAGAAATCTCCTCCCTCTTGCTTTTCTCTCCTATTTCAGCCCAATTATGCCTATCAATGACATTAGAAGCAATAGAGAATACTCATGCATCTTCGCAAGAACCAACTCACGTAAGTTCTCAATCAAATACCAAGGCCCTCTCGTTTGGAATAACCTTCCTCGGGTCATTCGTGAGGCTAAAAGCCTAATTCATTTTAAACACTTGATCCGTGCGTACGCAATGAGTATTATTATGTAGTTCTTAGTGCTGTATCTCATTCTACTGATTGCCCGTTTCGCTGTTCAATTTAAAGTGTACTGCCTGATACAATTATAAGTCTGTAATGCTTGTTACACTGAATGTTTTCTGTCTTGGCAGTGCCTTGTTGTTTTTATGTTCTCATGACAGTGTTTAGTTTTGTAAGCATTTGAGTTTGGTTCTTTCTGTTTTTGTTTCATTTTCTTGATTAAGTTGTATGGGATGGAATTCCCCTACCGTCCATTTAGTAATCGAAAATAACTTGCAAGTTTTGCCATACAGTTAATGCAATTAGGCCCCTATTCAGCGGCACTTGTCCCTTCGGGTGTGCCCTTTGCTCCCTCATAAAATCTCTCATAGATAAACTTCTTTAATAATCTGCACTAGGCCTATGTGTGTGAAATTTGATTTACTGTTATTTCATGTTATTCATTTTGTTTTGTTTCTGGGAACAATAAATTGAATTGAATTGAATTTTAGTCACTGTGCAAGAAAAAGAAATACAGAATTCACAACCTCCTATGCAACTTTACCGACCACATAAATTAATTTTCGCTAATTAACATAAGCAGTTTATCGATCTTCGTTTACAGAAGTAAAGATACTTATCCTAATAGTCTAGTTGGTAGCGTAGTGATTGGTGAACATAGATGTCCAAAATTCAAATCCTTAATTGGATAAAAAAAACATTTTAAAAATTTCGTCTGTCGTAACCAGAACCAAAAACAGCTGTTAAAATGTGTACGTCGAGCTTACACTTTCGATAAAAAGAACAGACTGCGAAGGAGTGAACTGAGCCATCGCCATCATTGGCCGAGTTTAAGAAACTTAAATCGCACATTGCTCTCTCGGAGTTAGCTCAATGGACTTCTGTTAATTACAGCAAAGCATGTTTTACGATATAGTTGAACTTTTTCGTTGTGTAACATATTTCTTCTTAGCGTTTGACATACCAACTGCATGCATCCTATTTGTCGTGTCGCATAATTTTACGTCCAGAGATTCCAGCAAATTTCGTTTATTGTTAGCGAAGTTTAATGTGTAAAATGTCCTATTTAAATAGTAAAGTTGATGAACTAACCAGGTATGGCATATTCGAGGATCCGACTGTTCTCCTCAAATTGTTCATCATCGTGACGCCGTCAGTTCTTTCACTTTGCGAAAGAGATCTTCTTCTCCTGTTCCCAGTCGAAATTGCTTCAACAGAATCTTTTCCATCGTCGGATTTTCTTTCCACACGGTCAGGCCGGTGCTTTATTTCCATGGCCACAGCCCAGTGGCTCTGTCCTTCTTCTCCTGCTTTGCAAACGCAGACGCAAGCAAGGGATAAGGCCAACAATATGCGAACGAAGACAGCCATTCTCTTGTCAGATTCTCCAACTTCTTCCTCAGAAAGCGTCAACATCCAGATCTACAGATTTCTTGTGGACTTACGTGGGAGTTTCAGCTTTTAAACACTTTCTTTCATTGATATTATAATTTGTAAGCAGTGAAGGTAGGGTCTAGTCTAATTCTGTCGCAAGTGGTAATTTTAAAGCCAACTTCCTCTTTTGAGAACTTTTATCAACCATAGAATTGCATAACCAGTAATTCTAGTGGGAAAGGTAGATGATTTATTTTATGGTGTTTAATATTCATATCCTGCGTACACAAGCCTTTATTTGCATCTTTGAAGAGCAAATGGAAAATACATTTCCATAAATGTATGGTCCAACCAAAACACGTTTCAAAGAGGAAGTCGGCTTGTGCCAATATAGCCACAGGCTGTTGTTACACGCCTAGCACGCAGCGGCGAAAGCACAAAGTTTCCTTTGTACTACATGATAATACCTTTCTTAGAACCAGTGTCCTTCTGTAATTCGCTGCTAAAACGACCGTTGAGTGACTCAAGCACTCATGACTCATTGGTGTAGGTAAGGACAGCCATAGTTGTGAACCCTTATTGTATCCTTATTTGGCCAACAGTTCCCAACAATAACACTACGCAGACCAGCCGTAGGCCTACAGAAAGTGGCTCCTTGGGAATATCCTGTAGCATATCCACAGGATATCATCATGATCACAGCTTGCAAAACCAGATAGACATATTTTAGGAAATGGCATTAAATTGTTACAGATCGATTTCATACATAGGCATATTTGAAATATAAAATATAAATCACGAGCAAATAATATGCACGCATAAATAAGGGTATATACGGATACATCAATTCGCAAAGCTAGTTTTAAACAATTTAGATTCAGCAAACGGAAACATCAAAGGGTATTCTCTCTTAGAAAGGGAGTAGACCAGTGCATATTTTAATGGGTTTGGACTACTGGGACCAGTGGCGTAACTAGGGGGTTCATGCAGGAATTTCGGAAAAATTTTCTTTCTTACTTCCACCAAAATTTCTAATGACCTTTTTTTTGCTTTTCCCGTATAATAGTTCGTGTAACTATTCGTGTGCCTGATTTCTCAAAAAAATTGTCAGAAGCCTAATTTTGCGCCCCCCTGGTACTGCGGCCGCCCCCTGCCCCTCGTTACGCCACTGTACTGGGACAAATCCTAAACTGTTGGTACAAATCCTAAAACTACTGGGACATTTGTCCCAGTAGTTATACAGTTAAAATATGCACTGGAGTAGACTATAGACCTACTTGTCCTTACGAAGACATGGTAGATGCCAATGAATGCAATAACCGGGTTACTGCGATTTCTGAAAAAACTTTCTGTCTGCTCGACCAAACAGTACTTCTTAAATATCGTTTTTTCAAAATAGGCTATTTGCAATCTGCTAGTCTTTCTGGTTACCATTTTCTTCGTCAAAATATTCAATTTAGGCTATTTGCTCACAATAATGGCATGAGTATAAAACACACCTGAACACAGTAACGGCCATTTTAATATTACTTCACACTTTATAGACTATTAACAGGAACAAATGTTTGAAGTCTTAACACAGGAATTGATGCAGTTAAGTAGAAAATTATGCATGAACAATGGCGTAGGCAGGCGGTGTCAGACGAGTCATGAAATTCAGGTTGCATGGACTCATTTTCAGTCAAGATAATAATTTCAAGTTGGATGCACAGTAAATAATGGCATAACATCGTTTCGTGCCAAAACAAAACTGCATCAAGTAAAAATCAGGAGAATCGTGGCCCCTACGCGAACCTTGTTTTAGAAGCCCTATAAAATTACTTGTTTAAAGTTTTCAATCAGCTATATTTCTCCCCCAAGATATTGTCGAGGAAACCCCCTCTGAACTCTCCGAGTTGCAGAGGCAGAGTTAAGGCGAGGACGAGAGTCACGGGACAGCAGTCTGGCGTATCGCTCGAAGGAGCTCAAGTCCGGCCTCCGGAGTATTCCGAAGGACTTAGACGTTCTTCGCCGACGGCCGACGGCCGCCCAAGTCAATCAACCAACAAGTCACCAGGTTTTCGACACGATGTATTCTTCAAAGACGTCCACATCGTAAGCGACACACAGCACACAACAGTCAAGACCAACTCGTTCACAAAGTCAGACGCAGCGTGTCGAGCTGACTCACTGAATATCGTTTATTTAACGACGCCGTCATATCGACGATGATAGGCGTCATTTCAAGGATCATATAATATATTATACACTTATACAGAGTACATAAATGGCCGTATTCGACTGCGCTAACAGTGTTTGCCTATGTCATTTAGTAAATAGACGCTAAATATGCCTAAGATATTAGTAGTAATAATAATAATATTTACATTAGAGTTAATGTTTGCTTTGCGATTGTTCTGTGTTTCATTTACAATAGAGTTCTTATTGATGATATTCTGCTCTTCTTCTTTGTTTTCTTCTAGGTCTTCTTCTTTGTTTTCTTCTTTGCCTTCGTCTTATGCTTTGTCTTCTTCTGTTCCCTTGCTTAATGGCGCAAGGACCGCCAGAGGTAACAGGGTCTTGTTCCCTTGCTTAAATGGCGCAAGGGCCGCCAGTGGTAACCGCCGTAGGAGCGTTTCACATCCGTCTTCTGGAAACTTCCAGCCACTTATAGATGGTGTCTAAGCAGCTGGGTTGACTGAGTACGGTGCACAGATTGCAAGGCCAGTTTTTCCGTGCGCACTCTCGGAGGAGCTGGTCTTGAAGTCCAGCCTGAGAAGGACACTCCAAGAGGAAATGACGCTCGGTTTCCTGGGCATCACCGCACTCGTCACAGTTTCCGGTTTCGTGCCTCCCCTCAGCCTCTTCTTGGTCCCTGTTTAAAGACACTGTGTCATAACAAAGATGATTAGTGTCGCCCACCTCCTTTCTCCAGGCTTGGGGCTGGCGCTACCACAGGTAGGGTAGTGGCGGAGTTCCCCCACAGCTTCGCAAGAGCTCCTCTATTTATAGCCCTCCTGCCAGCGGGCAGCTAGGCTTTGCTAAGCAAGGGCAATAGGCTTTGCTAAGCAAAGGCTATAGGCTTTTAGCAAAGGCAGGGATCTATGGAAATGCGGCTTTGCCTTGCTAAGCAAAGGCAGGGATCTATGCAAATGACGCTAGGCTTTGCTAAGCAAAGGCAGGGATCTATGGAAATGCGGCTTGGCTTTGCTAAGCAAAGGCAGGGATGTATGCAAATGACGCTAGGCTTTGCTAAGCAAAGGCAGGGATGTATGCAAATGACGCTAGGCTTTGCTAAGCAAAGGTAGGGATCTATGGAAATGCGGCTTGGCTTTGCTAAGCAAAGGCAGGGATGTATGCAAATGACGCTAGGCTTTGCTAAGCAAAGGCTATAGGTTTTGCTAAGCAAGGGCAGAACTAGGTCACAGCCGCCAACAGAACATGGCCACGGGGAAGGGACGGCAAATCACGGGCAAAGAACCCGGCCGACAGACGGCAAGCGACCGCAGGAGGCAGGGAGGACAAAACGCCACCGGGTCCCGGAAACACGGGCAACCCCCAGAGAAAGGCACCCCTAAAAATCGCCACAATATTGTGAAGAGAAGACGTGGACACCTATTTATTTTATAAAAATTTGATCCCATGTCATATGCAATGTTTCGCTTAATAACTTGTTTCACTGAAATCCAATCATGGTGTGCATCCATGCGCCTTAAACTGAATGCCTCCAAGAGAGAACTTATCTGGTTTTACCGCAACTCATTATATACCTAACTCACAATTATTCCACACTGTACTCAATCTTAGCCCAGATTGCTCCATTAAACCAGCTGATGTTGTCCGAGACCTTTGTGTCCTCCTTGATAACTCGCTGTCTATGAAAACTCATATCTCCTCTATAACCAAATCCTGTTTTTTCCATCTCAGACGCATTCGGCAAGTCAAGAAAAGTCTTAACGAGAAATGTGTTCGTACCCTAGTACTGTAACAGGCCCTTGTCATTTCTAGAATTGACTACTGCAACTCAGTCCTTTGTGGTCTTCCTGCATCTACCCTTCAACCTCTTACAGCTGTTCTTCATTACGCTGCTAAGCTTATCAAGAACCAAAATCCTCGAGATCACGTCACACCGACCCTCCGTGAACTACACTGGCTTCCCATACAAGCTCGCATCAACTTCAAAATCTGTCTTCTAATGTACAGAATCTACACAAACTGTTCTCCTGCATACCTTTCTTCACTTGTTACACCCTGTTCCTCTCTCCAATCCAGACGAGGGCTACGTTCATCGTCTCAAGGTGATTTTGTTGTGACAAGATCACTCAAAAAACTTGGTAACAGGGCATTTGCGCTAGCCGGCCCGGCTGAATGGAACAAACTCCCTGTCTTTATCCGCAAATCCTCAACTTTATCGATTTTCAAAACTAACCTTAAAACACATCTGTTTAAGATTTACTATGATTGATTTTTCTGTTAGGCGCTTTTGTGCAAGATTCCAATTTTGTTTAGGCGCGCTATAAATAACAGTCTAATAATAATAATAATAATAATAATAATAATAATGTAAGCTTTATGACATGGTCCTAACTCTCAAAGACGACCCGACGCGCACGCCTTTGTGATTTAACCATACATCACGTGTTTTAATAGGCTTTATTTAGCTTCGGTGAACCGATGAACTTATTTTATACGCTTGACTCGTTGCCATTGTAGCCGCTTGAAAACACAATAAAGTTCCTTTCATAGGCCTACGCATTTTTCTCTCACTGGGACCTCGAGATTCTTCTTGCAGCCGGAATTTCCATCTCTTAACCCTTTGAACCCGACGCTCCTAGCCAATCGGCACATATACCCGGGCCTCCTGCCATGGTGAATTTTATATGTATTATATATGAACACACTCATATATATATATCATATATGTATATACACTTATATATACATATGTACATATATATAGATATAAGTATATAATGTATATATGAACACACATATATATATGTATATATGCATATGTATATATATGAACAAACATATTTACACCATATATAAAAATAATATACTTATTTCCATATATATATATATATATACATATGTACATATACATAGATATAAATATATATATATGTATATATGAACACATATATATAATTATATCCAAATATATATATATATACATATATCTACATATGTACATAATATATATATAAATATATATGTATATATATATATATAAACACACACATATATAATCATATATATATATACTTATATCCATATATATATATATATATATATATATATAATTCGCTCTATCTTAAGACCGAATCACAATCCGTCAAATATTGATTCCCTCATCATTAACGGTATGATAGTTGATAACCCCCAAATAATGGCTGATAAGTTCAACGACTATTTACTTATATCCATATATATATATATATATATATATATATATATATATATATATATATATATATATATATATATATATATATATATATATATATATATGAACACTGAAAGTCTAATCCGTAAGAAGGGGGCTGCATTTCCGGAAGCAACCATGGATGACTAATGCCTTGTTAAAATCTTGTAGAACTAAGTCTAAATTATATTTAAAATACATAAAGAATCCCAATAGTAATAATAAAAGAATATTCACGGCCTACAGGAATAAATTCAAATCCTTGCGCCTTAACGCTGAACGAAATTATTATGAGGCTGAGTTTATTAAGCATAGTCTTAACCTTAAAAAAACCTGGACTATAATTCGCTCTATCTTAAGACCGAATCACAATCCGTCAAATATTGATTCCCTCATCATTAACGGTATGATAGTTGATAACCCCCAAATAATGGCTGATAAGTTCAACGACTATTTTACGAGCATAGGCCAAACGCTTGCAGCTGGGATTCCAAAATCTGATATTTCCTTTCTATCTTATTTGAAACCATCCCCGCCTAACTCATTTGTTGCGGACTTGACTACCCCCAAGAAATTATTTCTTTAACTGCATCTATTCGCACTACCCATTCTTCAGCACTTGACGACATTGACCCGACTGTTGCTATTAGGATCATTGATTATGTAGCTGCTCCATTATCGGATATTATTAACTCTTCTTTTCTCACTGGTGTTGTACCCTCTTCCTTAAAGATGGCAAAAGTTGTACCGGTTTATAAACAAGGTAACAGCCAGGATGTCTCTAACTATAGGCCTATTTCTATCCTTCCCTTTTTTTCTAAGATCCTTGAAAAATCAATGTACCAACGTTTATATACCTATATTGACAAAATGAATATTTTATATCCTAATCAACATGGTTTTCAATCCGGTCATTCCACCTCAATGGCTCTGCTTGACATGCAAGATAAGATTGCTAGTGCAATCGATGAAAATAAATTTTCTCTTTGTATCTTCTTCGATCTGGCCAAGGCCTTTGATACGGTGGACCATTCTATTCTGTTAACTAAACTTGAAAACTATGGAATACGTGGAGTCCCGCTCTTGTGGTTTAAAAGTTACTTTGATCAGAGACGCCAATGTGTTTGCTGTAAAGGTTGTCAGTCTAAAACTAAACTTATTACATGTGGTGTTCCACAGGGGTCAATTTTGGGTCCGCTGCTGTTCTTACTATACATTAATGACTTGCCGAATGCATCTGACCAACTTAACTTTATTCTTTTTGCAGATGACACCAATGTCTTTTTCTCTCATAAATCAATCCAGTCTCTGCTATCTATTGCCAACACTGAACTTATCCATGTGGCGGAGTGGTTTAAGGCTAATAAACTTTCTCTTAACCTGAGAAAAACTAATTATGTCCTTTTCCGATCTCATCGGAAACCCGTCCCTGCTACTGATTCCATCCTCTCCATTGACAATATTCCTATTGCTCAAGTCAATTCTTCCAAATTCCTTGGGGTCTACATTGACCAACATTTAACCTGGAATGATCACATAAGTAACATTTCCACTAAGGTTGCCAAGAACATAGGGATTCTGGCTCGTGTATCCTACCTGTTACCTTCTAGAGTTCTGCATACACTATATTATTCTCTTGTTTACCCTTATTTGACATACTGTAATATCGCCTGGGCCTCCAATTATTCCTCTCGTCTGAATAGGCTATTTATATTACAGAGACGAGTTGTACGTATTATTGCTGGGAAATCATTGATAACTAACACAGCAAGTAGATTTAGTATACTACGAATACTTAATATCCCTCAGATAAATAAATTGCAAATCTGTGAATTTATGTATCGCTTTGCCAACAAATCTCTTCCCCCAATCTTCAGTGGCTACTTCTCTAAGATCTCTGATACACATTCTCATTATACAAGATCTCTCGATAACTTTGATGGAACCTATGCCCGCACTAACACTCGTTATTTTACCTTAAGATGTGCTGGTCCTCCTGTCTGGAATAACCTACCGAAGTCACTGCGCACTCTTCCGAATCTTGCCCTATTTAAAAAAGAGGTCAGAGCCTACCTCCTTGACAATAGTCAATGCGTTTTCTAAATATGGTTATTCATTGTTATACCACAATTAGTTAAGTGACCTAGTTAAGTGTTGTTAGTTAAGCCAGTTATTCTCATTTTTTTCTGACAATGCTATTTGTGTAGACTATACTCAACTGTCATCCCTCTGCTAACATGGTAAACGGGTATCCCTAACTTAGCGGGACTTCAGTCCCTTCTGGGAACCCGATTGTTTCCCATGTTAATAAGATAATCATGTGATCTGTCTGTTTTAATTTCCTTACTTATGATCGTTGATTATGATTATTCTGGATCACTATACTTGTAAACTATTCTATGGAAACAATAAAAGGATTGATTGATTGATTGATTGATATGAACACGCCTATATTTATGTATATATATAAGCACACACATATATATATATGCTTCTATCCACACATATATATACATATGTACATATATATAGATATAAACACACATATACAAACAATAGATGGTCAGGCCGGTTTTCCGGCTCTTCGGGTATATACGCCTGTGTGGCAGGCCGGTTTTCCGGCCTGTAGGGTTCAAAGGGTTAAATATTCAAAAGCCCTTCACTGAACAGGATGTGGTTATTGTGCATTCGGAGTTTCACGCCGAAGCGCATGAGCAATTGCGAGTGAAGGACTTGCCCACGGTCCCTACGCGGCGGCTTGAGGTGCATTCGAAGCCGCAACCCTTCTGCTGCAAGGCACCGAACATAACCCTACACCACCGCGCCCCAAACGTGAGTGCGGCCTTTCACATTATTGGTCATGGCATTCTTTTATATAAAATTAGTTATTATACATCAAGCAGAGTGACACACCGCTTTGCCACTTACATCTCACGATAGCTACTATAAAGAGAAAGAATGAATAAATATTGTAATTATTTAGAGTTGGAGTTAACGGATGGCTTGAGAATACTCTTATGTAGAATTCTAAGTATACAATTCTTAGAGTCCTTTGGCGGAAGTACGAAGTCACGTGCACGGGAGCGGAGAGCGCATAATTATTGAAAAGATTGCTGCTTATCAGCTTACTGTTTATTTAGAGGCAAATAAGATGCTTCCGGAGTGCCAATCCGGTTTTCGGAAAGGCCACTCCACTGAAACCCTCTTGCTCCGTCTCCTTTCTGACATATATGGGGCTATAGATAGTTCGCAACTCACTCTGCTGGCCTTGTTCGACGTTAAGTGCTGCTTTCGACACTGTCGATCATGAAATTTTACTTAAGCGGCTACAAATTTCCTTTGGCCTGTCTGGTAACTTTCTTAGTTGGCTGGGTTCATTCCTCAGTGAACGCTCTTTCTGTGTGGTCCATGGGCCCTCCAGGTCCTCATGGGTACCTGCCCCTTACGGCCTTCCGCAGGGCTCGGTGCTGGGTCCCCTTCTTTACATCATTTACACCTCTGAAATTGGTTCCCTACTTACTGCTTCTGCTGTGCTAGGTCACCTGTACGCTGATGACGTTCAGGCCTACCTGCACTGCCTTGCTACTAACGCCACAGCTGCTGTTCGAGCAATGAGCCTGGCTTTGGGTGCCTTGGAGGCCTGGATGTCAACGAACCGCCTGCGCCTCAATCCATCAAAAACCCAATTTATCTGGCTGGGCACTCGGCAGCAGCTTGCGAAGCTAGACCTACCCACCATTGCTGCAGACTTCCCTCAATTTGTCTTTTCCTCTGTTGTCCGTGACCTTGGAGTTACACTGGACCAAGAGTTAACCTTTGCCCCTCATATAAACCGCCTCTGCCGTGATTCTTACTATCAGTTACGCCAGTTCCGCACTGTTGCTCGCTCATTTACTTCAGACTCCACCGCTACACTCATCCACTCTTTTATCACAGTCCGACTTGATTACTGTTGCTCACTCTATGTTGGCCTCCCAGCTGTTCGGTTGGGGTGCCTGAACCGGGTCGCATATTACGAAAGTACACATGGAAATTGATCCAAGGAAATCTTGCAACCAATCAGAAGTTGTCATTTCAGTAACAGTATTCGCTGCGTGATGAATATTCATTACGGCTATGCGCGCTGCTTAAATCGGTAAACAGTAAACTTTAGTTTTTAATAATATTTCGAACTTAAATTGTTAAATTCCAAAATGATAGATTACATTAAAACATTGCCTGCAGATTACACATAATTTTATAGGTTATCGGAATTCACTGGCGACTATATACTCTGTGTAACTCTGACGTGGAAAGTAATAATTATAAAGCGATCGTTCAAAGCGAGTGTCCGTGGGCCTACTAAATTCGTGATATCTAAGCGTTATTTCGCGTTTTATTATAATTATAGGTAAAAGTGTTAATCCAACTTCGGTAAAGTCGTAGTTTACGTTGCTAAATTATTTGATATTGTCACTTTAAAATGGAAGCTGGATTGATGAAAAAAGTGTTTCCCTAAATGGAAGTGGGATTGATGAAAACATTCAAGTGTTCAAAATTGAAGTTGGATTGATCGAAATAATTTTTACCGTAAATGGAAGCTAGATGGATGAAATTAAGTTTTCGATTCAATAGAAGCTGGATTGATGAAAATAATTGTTTCCGTAATTAGAAGCTGGATCCATGAGAATATATATCTTTGCCTAAATTAAAGTTCCATTGATGAAAAATATTTCTTTCATCAAATAGAAGTTGGATTGATAAAAGTGTTTTTTTTCCAATTAAATGGAAGTTGGATTGATGAAAAAATTTCTTGATGAAATGGAAGCTGGATTGATGATAGTTAACATGCATATAGGCAGACTGCTTACTTACCAACGTCAAGTACGGTATTGAAGACATTAGAATAATTTAGCAACGTAAACTACGACTTTACCTCCAACTTCTACTTTCTCCAGAATTCTTTTCATCAATCCAGCTTCTATATTTAAGGTGGAATAATTTTTCATCAATCCCACTTCTATTTAAGCAAAAATAATTGGTAGCCTACTTGTTTTTTAAATCACTGCCAAATTTTAATTATATTTAATTAAGAAATATTTTCCACCAATCCAACTTCTACTTTGGCAAGAATCCTTTTCATCAATCCAGCTTCTATTTAAGAAAGACTTCGTTTCATCAATCCAGCCTCTATTATGCCTAATTTTAGCAACAACTATTTTAGTATTTTTCATCAATACAACTTCAATTTAATCAGAATTATTTTTCATCAATCCAGCTTCTATTTAAGCAAGAATTCGTTTCATCAGTCCAACTTCTATTTAAGTTCTATTTAGTCAAGAACCTTGGCCCTAGAGATCACATCACCAACTCCCTTCAGCAATTACACTGGTTACACATTCAGGCTCGGATATCCTTTAAAATCTGCCATCTCATGTTCAAAATAATGTCAGGTTCTGCTCCTCCTTACTTATCATCTCAATTCACACCATGTGCTGCTCTTGAATCGAGACGTGGATTGCGATCGGCTTCGAAAAGAGACTTCGTAATCAAAAGAACAAAATCTTCAATTTGGAAACAGAATGTTTGAAGTAGCTGGTCCAGCTGAATGGAACTCTCTACCAGAACTAATCCGAAGATCATCCTCAATTAATATTTTTAAATCTAAACTTAAAACTTATCTCTTCTCTAAGTTCTATGATTAGTAGCCTAAGTACATTGTAACGCGTCCTTTGAGTAAGACTTTGTTTTATTAAGGCGCGTTATAAATGCAAGTTGTATTGTATTGTATTGTATTGTAAGAAAGAATTCTTTTCATCAGTCCAACTTCTATTTAAGGAAGAATTCTTTTCATCAGTACAACTTCTATTTAAGGAAGAATTCTTTTCATCAGTCCAACTTTATAATTATAAGCCACGTGAATTGCCTAAGGTCGACTGTACCGTGTGCCACGTGACCCTTCGCACAATCGTATGTCTGGCTAAACCGCTAAAGACATGCAGCATGCATATTCATTAGGCAAATTCACGCTCATCGTCTGATTGGTTGCGAGATTCCCTTGGATCAATTTCCATGTGTACTTTCGTAATATGCAACCGGGTCCTGCGCTCTGCCGCACGCCTTTGTGGACGTATTGCTAAATTTGACCACGTCTCAGGTTATATGCTGGATGTGCTTCATTGGCTCCCCCAACTGCAGCGGATCTCGTATCGGATCATCGCTTTGGTCTGGCGGTCCCTGCTGGGCCTAGCCCCTGCCTATCTATGCGACCTCTGCTGCCCTACCTTGGGTGTTCCGGGTCGTCGCTCTCTCCGCTCAACTGAGCGGGGCGTGCTCATGGTCCCTTTTGCCCGCACAGCTACTAAGCAGAATCGAGCCTTCTCAGTGGTTGGCCCCTCCCTGTGGAACGGGCTCCCTTTGACGCTGCGCTTGCATCCCAGAATCCACTCTGAATCTTTCTATACTTACCTCAAAACTGTCCTTTTCAGCCGTGCTGGGGTCGGGAGCGCTCCTGAGTAGTAACCTTGAAGGGGCGCTATATAAAACTTCGTAATGAATGATTGAATGAATAGGGTCGCCGCACAGGTGGTGGAAAGAAGCGGTATATGACGTGCGTCTCATTCCATATGATGGATTGGATGAGGCGGTCCTCAGCTGACGAGACGCTCTCCTCGATGATAGCGGTGTCAGATCGTATTGGTATATGGAACTGCAAATTTGCCTTAAATTCGCGTGGCGCAAACTAAATAAAAGGAAATTGATCGGGGCATGAATTTCTTTGAATTTTTTGAATAGTATAGTCAAAATTTGGACATGAGCCGAGTAAATTGTATGCGATGGCTATATATATTTATATATATAACATCTTTATCAAATTCAACTATAGCAAGCTCCTCTCTTACAACTACAGGTGTGTTGTATCGAACAGATGAATAAATTTTTGCCAAAGTGATGCTATAGCGCGATAATGTGGACGCGACATGGCAGCCCATGGATACACGTAAGATCCGGGAGGCCCCCGCCGCCACCGCCGTAACAGAGTCACAGCGAAGCTGTGACTCTTCAGTGAAGAAGCAGCGAACGACCGGAAAATAGATTAAAACCTTTCATTTTTTGGAAATACATGAAACATGGAAAGTTGGTGGTTTAGTAAGAAAAAAGTCGTTGCTCAACCTAAGAGTTGCAACATTAGCATGCTCATACATAGCCATTCCTCTTTAGCTTTCCAAACTAATAGAAGGCCTGTACAGGCTTTCATTCATTCTGTTATTTTTAGCTAAAAACATGTAAATTCAATTAGCGATCCTTCTGAAATAGAGCCATACAAGCTACAGTCATAAGTTTACCATGTTAGCCTTCGTTTCAGGGTCTAAAATTTGTACGGTATGTTTCACTCAGTCATGTGTCTTTGCAACGTTGAAAAACGACATGTCCCTTAAAAGAACTCATTTTAACTCACAGACAGCATAATTTCACAGAAGACACCATCATACCAAAACGGAGATACCTAAAAGTCTGAAGCTGAAAAGTTGTAAACCAGACGTTCTGAAATTTTAAAGTTGGAAACCACAAAGTCTGAAATCTAAAAGATGCAAACCTGAAGTTCTGAAAATTAAAATTTTGAAAACCACCAGGTCTGAAACCTAAAAGATGCAAACCAGAATGTCTGAAATTTTACAGTTTGGAAACCACAACATGTGAAATCAAAAAGATGCAAACCTGAAGTTCTTAAAATTAAAATTTGGAAAAACCACCAAGTCTGAAACCTAAAAGATGCAAACCAGAATGTCTGAAATTTTAAAGTTGCAAATCACACCATCTGAAATCTAAAGGATTGAAAACCGCAAGTTCTGACATTTTAAAGTTGGAAACCACAACGTCTGAAATCTAAAGGATGGAAAAGCACAAGTTCTTTTATTTTATAGAAGCAAACGAGAAGTTCTGAAATCTAAAGGATTGAAAACCACAGGTTCTGAAATTTTAAATTTGCAAACGAGAAGTTCTGAAATGTAAAGGATTGAAAACCGTAAGATGTGAAATTTAAAAGTTAGAAACCACAACGTCTGAAATCTAAAAGAAGCAAAACTGAATGTCTGAAATTTTAAAAGTTGGAAACCTGAAGTTCTGAAATTTTAAAGTTGTAAACCACACCACCTAGGGCTGCCAACCGTCCCGGATTCGCCGGGACAGTCCCGGAATTGGCCTTGTGCGTCCCGTGTCCCGGATTGATCCCAAATTGTCCCGGAATTTGGTACAGATATCCACTTCATCAAATGTTCTTGTTTTTGCACACTAAATTCGACAAGTTGTACTATGAATGTTGCTTTCTGCGCTCTCTATCAGACCTAACTCTGTTGGCTTTAACACTGGATGTTGGACAGCGCGGGTTGAAGTCTTCAAGAACTACTAACACTCAGTTGCGTAGCATGAATTGTGTTCTATGCACCATCAGTTCAGGTTTCCAGCGCTTTTTGCGAGAAAAGTTTTTATATGAACGGCCTATTGTCCCACAAACGCCTTAGCACCGACCTTTCAAAGGGGAATTGTTAAAAAAATTGGACACGACAAATGCTGAGTTCTACGACTTTGTGAGCAGTGATCTATTCTGGGTGAGGTCCATAGTTTACGCGATGTTCTGCTGTCCCGTCGCAGACCCAGTAGGGAGTAGGGCCTAAATGACGTCTGCAATCTGCATGCATGTATATTGTATGAACTTTGCTCGTCCTGGACCCATAAGCCTGGTTATCCTGGCAGGCTACTGGAATTTAATAAAAGTTTTCTTCATGAAGTTGACTCTGATTTTAAATATAGGCCACTTGCCTCTTGAAGACTGCAATTTTTAGCGACTATTTTCAGTAGACTAGATCCTACATTAGGCTGATGCACCATTCGTTGCATAGTGACGTGGACATGGTAAATTGGCAATGGCGTAGGCCTATCGAGTGACTGCGTGCGTCCCGGAATGGCCAAATCAAAAGTTGGCAGCCCTAACACCACCTGAAATCTAAAGAATTGAAAATCACAAGTTCTGAAATTTTTAAGTTGCAAATGAGAAGTTCTGAAAAATAAAATTTGGAAAACCACCAGGTGTGAAATTTTAAAAGAAGCAAACCTGACGTTCTGAAATTTTAAAGTTGAAAACCACACCACCTAAAATCTAAAGGATTGAAAACCACAAGTTCTGAAATTTTAAAGTTGCAAACGCCACCATCTGAAATCTAAAGGATTGAAAACCAGAAGTTCTGAAATTTTAAAGTTAAAACCCAAGTTGCTGACTTTAAATTTAAGACACTTGATAATTCTAGATAGTATAGTTTGCGGCATACCTAAATGTAAAGCACGTTACCCAAAAGTGCTTAGTGAGCATAATAAATGCTGAGAAGTGAAAAAAGGCTTGATCGCTCTATTTCCACCCTTTTTCTATAATTCAAGCTAAATACAAGGGCTTGTCAGTGACTGTGAACTCACTCAACATGTAAAAGCCCGTCACCCAAAAGTGCTTAGTGTGCATAATAATTAATTGATGAGAAGTGAAAAAAGGCTTGAGCGCTCTGTTTCAGTCCCTCATTCTAAGTTTATAATTCGTGCTAAATACAATGGCTTGTGACTATGTGTGAACTCACTAAACACGTGCTTATGTGAACCTAATGAAAACTAAGTAACCCTATTTAACCCTAGATAATTCCCTTTTTCTATAATTCCAGCTAAATGCATGGTCTTGTTGTATAAGAGTAAAATCTAGTAAGCCTCAAAAACACAATGCATGTGCTAAATATTCAATGCTAAAATGGTCAGCTTGCGCGTAGTGTAAAATACCGCAATTTGTGCTTAATGAATATTCATGTACTGTTTAGAGATTTCTAGTAGGCTTCCTTGGAGGGAGGGGAGGGGAGGGGCAGGCCCTAAGAAGAGCCACCCTTGAAATGACCCTCCCACAGCTTTAGTGGTGGTCTGTTTCAGGCTGTTGAACTATGCCTCCATACGCGAATTGTCTCTCATAACCGATTGTCTCTCATAACCGATTGTATCTCATAACCGATTGTATCTCATAACCGATTGTATCTCATAACCGATTATAGAATTGTCGCTAATAGTTGTATATTGTTAACTACTGCACTGTGAGAGGTTCTTTGTAAATCTTTAAATACAACACAATGAAAGCACACCATCAACCATTTCGATTACGTCTCTGCAAATAATGTTCACAGCGATTGTTGTAATTATTTTTGTACTAAAGTACTTGGTTCATCTAACGAATTTCACGAAAGTTTATTGACTAACACGTGTTGCTACTCATGCACCAGATTAACCGAAATGGCAAAACTACGCTATTGGCAGTTCAGCTAACAGTTTTAAATCGCGACTATATGAAACAAATTTCCGGATTCTGTGTGAATTTTGAACATTAATCTCTTGGCGTCTACTGCGAGCAAACTCTATCTCCAATATAGGCTACTATGCTCGACAAAATGTGCGTGTCGTTCGAAGTGGCAGATTTAAGAATAACGCAATAGTTGTTTGGTTTGGTTTATCACAAGATAACTTTGCAGTAGATGCTGCAGTGATCGCCTAGAAAATTGGGTCTTCGAAGTTGCTAACACCTCACTGTAATGATTGGCGACTGGCTGTATTTGCGATTTTCCAGATGTCCTGGGACTGTTCGGCCTGCCCTCTGGTCACACGTCAAGCTCTCTAGCTTTCATTGAAACGTTTAGTTTAAAATCGAATAAGACTTTTCCTGGTTTGCTTAAATGGTAAATATTTTTGTTAACAGCACGGTTATTGTTTCACGCAGTTGTTGAGTAAAACTTGTTTAATCGCACATTGAAAAATTATAAGACTTCGTTTACATACAAACTAAACAGTCAAATGTTCAATAGAGGTCTTAAATTAAATTAAATCATCTAAACAACAGATTGTCAATGCAAGATCATCATTACATAAAAGGTGACACTATATAAAACTTACCTAACACCGCAAAAAGCACAGCTGAATGTCCACAACGCGTTTATTCGAGATGCATTGTAGTACACCATTTAAACTTGACCATGACAATGCAAAATTGTAATCAAACATATCCCCGAAAACAGAAGACACTGAAAAACGTTTTGCTGCGGAGTTGATGCATTGGACATTGGACAACCTCATTTACTATAGGATAAACCGGCAGCGGTGGTTTGCACGTAGACCTGCAGGATCCCTTCATCCTGGATCATCGAGTAAGACGAAACGCAAAGCTTGACAATATTAAAAGAGAATGCAAAAGTGTAGAGGTTCGGGAGGAGAAGACAGAAATATTCAGTCAATGAAGTGTCCATGGTAAAAATTGAATCTTCAAAGAGAAGAAATTATTTCGTCAGTGAGAAGAAATAATCGATGATTTGTTCTTCGCTCCTGCATCGATTATTGTTTGTGTTATTGGCCTAAGGATCAATAACTTTAGTCAACATATTTCATTAACAAACTATTGGCTCTTGGCTGAATAGACATACTTCATTTCGTGGTTACAATAGGCTAATTTAACTCGTGTTGTAAGCCTACTACAACCAACGATCAATTACAGTACCAGCTTCTTTCCGTTGATATCGCCAGCACTAATTCGCCTAATAACCACCGCAATTAAATTAATTCAAATTAACAGATAACTCTATAATAAACACAAAAGAGATTATTTGAAGATTCGATTAACCAATTCATAGATGTCAAATCATCAACACTGGTAAAAGGCTGTGTTTAGAGTCATTAGTCGAAGTTCAGAATCTAAGAAAGAGAGCCACGATAGCACAAAAGACGAGCTGAAGGACTGACATGGCCATGGAAGCCACGTTGTTTGGGTTTATTGTGGTCAACGTTTTGGGTGCGCGAACAGTTGTTGAACAGATAGGTGTTGTTGCATTTAAGCTAGATTGAGCTACAAACAGAACAAAAGCCGTAGCGTCAGCATTTTTTACTCTTTACTGCGAATAAAATGAGTGCTGTATGAGAGCCAATATAAAACTACTAAGAACTCTTTTATTTAAACGTTGGGGCACTGTTGTCCGTTTAAAGACTCATTAGAGACTATGCTTACAAACATAAAGTTTTACTTGAAGCCATTTGTTTTAGACTTACGCAGAATCCTTTTCTATAAAACGATGATGTAGAAACAAGCTCCTTTTCGGAAAAAGTTGAAAGGCTACATCTTCAGCAACAACAGATTATCTATAGATTCGTTGTGGAAACAGCAGAAAATGACCAGATATGACATTCGCACTCTAAAGGTAATTTTGTAAGAAGGAAATCTGGTGGATGGTTGTTTCAATAAAGTAGAATATCTGCCTCAATTTCTTAAAATGACTTACTTTCACAGCGTGAACCAGTCCATCCTTGAAGGCATTCACACGTACATGTGGTTTGGTTTGTGTCCGCACAGTTCCGACAGTAGGAGTTGCAATCTATTCAAAATTAACCAGAAATACCTGCCGATTAATTTCTGTATAGTTACCTAATCAACGCGTATACATGAACATAGCTATTCAGCATTACATTACTTCTATAGCTTCTATACTTCTATATCATGATGCACGATAATATCAGTCGACGGTCGCTTTAGACTGAGTTCATAAGTCAATCAAAATCAACACTAAATATGTTTAATTACGGAAGAACCATACTGACATTTTCTTACTTGACCCAACGTTAGTCTATCGAAAGTTACCTTTACTATAAGTATGCCTTACCATACTCCACCTTACCTTAACTTAATTTACTTTGCTTACTTTAGACCTCACTTTATTTTACCTTTAGTGTATCATGTATTATAGTCTATAATTTGAAACAGTTCTGCCTTCTAGGCTGATAAGATTTCATACTTACAACAGGAATCACTCGCTGTACAGTCAGCTGCAACAGATCCAAACAATGGAATCAATATAAGAATCGCTTCTTAATAGGTTGATGCACTAAGAAGGACCAACCAAATGCATACAGCTAATGCAGACCAGATGAACGTCCACGGCTAATGTAGGATATCCGAAAACCTTGAGCAGAAGTGTCTAAACATCTAAATTTAGCAATTCTATCTAAACCGCGTAGGTTAATAATGACCACCAACACCACCGCGTGGGGCGCGGTCGTGTAAAGGTATGTTCGGTGTCTTGCAATCGGAGGGTTGCGGGTTCGAATCCACCTCAAGTCGCCGCGTAGGGACCCTGGGCAAGTTCTTCACTCGCAATTGCTCATGCGCTTCGGCGTGAAACTCCGATTCAGTGTCCGCGCTGTATAGTCGGGAGCGCCTCTGGGTAGAAATCTTGAAGGGCGCTATAACAAGTGCTCATACATACACACATACATACATACAAACATACATACATACATACATACATACATACATACATACATACATACATACATACATACATACATACATACATACATACATACATACATACATACATACATACATACATACATACATACATACATACATACATACATACATACATACATACATACATACATATATACGTACGTACGTACGTACGTACGTACGTACGTACATACATACATACCAACGCCAAAACACAAAAGCTAGCCGTTTAGTGGCTGAAAGGTTAGACAATAATTATGTAATTAGGCAAATGTGTAATTAGCCCGAGCTAGGCGTTAGAATCAAATTGGCACCTTTTGTTACTGTAGCCTCGGGTCTAGCCTTTGGTTTCTTGCGATAATGCTAAACTTCTAGAATCAAAATGGTCCTCATGATAAAACTATTGCACTATTGCCTACGTTCAAAGACATTAATGGCCAATATATTTAGCGCCGATATTGAACTAGTGAATAACCCAGTATGTGCTCGTTGTCTTTCTTTTAGATTTCAAGATCGTAGAAGAAATATTTCGCATTAAACAATTTATTTTATATCCCCAAAATGTAAAACGAGTTAGAAAATCAGTTTATTCTTAAATGGCGTCTAGAAATTTAAAATTGTATAGGCCTAAATTGCAGAAAGGCAAAAATAATGTTGGGTGAGATTAAGTTCTGAATTATTAGAGATGGAGAGACATACATGTTGGACTACGCACAAAATAATGCTTGAATTTGCAGTGATGATAAAAAAGAATGAAAAGACAAGCAGAGATCACTTTTATTGATACCTATTGGCTTCAGATTTGAGTTAAGGACTTGAGGACAGATTGCAATCAAGGGCCCTTGTGAACTGATTTATTTGGTTGGTTCTATAGAGACGCAGCATAAAGATTCCATATTGTTTTCATTTCCATTTTTGTTAGATGCAGTTTCAAGTGGCTATTTCTGTAGCTGTTACAACCTGAAAAAGGCGTTCAACAGGTCTACTTTGTAGCAAATGCAGTGTCGGGCTTCTGGCAATTAATTGATTGATAAATATTTTGTTATAAAATGCAGCCTATTTATTTGAAATTGCCAGTAAGGGTCGTTGGTTAACGCTTTCAAAATTCAAATAATTGATGAATACTGATACTAAACGATGCACGCAGTAAGTCAAAGCTTAATGAAAGCGAACCTCTGCAGAGTCCGTAGTCGCACCAGAATGATCCACTGTTACATTCGGTGCATCCTTCACCGAGTTTGTATTGAACTATTGATTCATTGTACTCACTGAAAATTATACAATTTTAAATAAATTATTTTTGTCAATGAATGATAGCTATTTTTAGGCTGTTAGGTCTCTTAAGATACACTCGCTCATTTAGAACACGCCTTAAACATTATTTATCGGGCGATAGAGAGGAAAAAGGATCATTTGGAATGCCAGAAGAGCCCTGATCGTTTAAACCATGATCTCGCCATGTTTTCATTGCATCCTTCACCGAGCTTTTATTTCACGCTGTTTTCATCAAACCCGCTGATAATGATATTATTTAAAAAACGATTTTTTATCATTAAATAATTGCCATTGTTAGGTTCCACACGAGACGGTTGCTAATTTAGAACACGCCTTCAACGATATTTCGTCCGACATTTGTCGGTTGTGTAGTTCAGAGATAGAAGGAGCAGTTGGTCTGTCAGACAAGAGGACTTTATGAAACTCTGATTCTGTTTTCAGCTGTTATCTTGACTTGCTTTGTCCATAGCATAATTATAATTTATTAGAGTTTAATTCATAATAAAATGATGTTCTTCCTCTGTAGAGCACAGGCATAATAAATTACCAGAATGTTGCAAAGAAGAGTGGTAGACTAAATGGCAGTCATTGCACAATTATTATGTTATTGTATTGACACATAAAAAAAGTTTAGTGTTCTCTACCAGTAGCTGCTCAATGTTCACATTACCTTCCGCCTTTGAAAAAACACACAGCTAGCTGAGCGTCTTGGTAGACACTTCCTGTGTAAGTTACAGAACTACATGTCTTTAGGTCGCATCCAAAGCTTGTCATGTAGACAGAGCTCACCTAAACAACAATATATAATAATTAAGCTCATTAAATGGTGCTGGTTTAATTGATTGCTGAATGAGACATTCTTAAACACCTTTATAGGGCTCAAGGGAAATCCTGTCAGAAAGGCTGAAAGCTATTGAACTAGCTATTCGACCTTATGTGAGATCAACCGTTTAGAGGTTGAATACGCTCTTCGCACTTTGCTTAATACTAAAATACAATTTAACGACTTGTGTCCCAACATCTGGTCGTCTGCATTGTAATTTTACGTTACTCGTGTATTGCATGATACTGTTAACACTGGAGCGCTACTGAATTGTCTTTGCTGTGAGCAGCATTATATAAATTACTGATTACATGAAATTAAAACTCATTCCTTTGATGCGTGGGTTTCATATTTCAATTGTTTGCATAGGTTTTTGTATGCTGTTGTGTGTACAAGCATTTCGTGTTGAAAATAAACTCCGGCGCCTTTGAGAGTTGCAGCTGTTAAAAAATATTCAGAAAGAGACATGCATAGAGCCATGACGGATTTTCTCCACTAGTGTAGCTCCGGCTCAATCACGCCTGTGCATGTATAACTTGCTGTAGATAATACTACAAAAAAATCATGCAGCTCTCTAGAAGTCTAACTAGACTTAGATTATCAAAGTTATTTGAGTAGGCTACTTACTTCTCGAGGGAATGTGTTGAAAATCTCTCTGATAACACTTGGAATTGTCACTCTGTCTGGTGTTATGTACTTGTACCCATTGACATAGTTTTGTGCACTGAATGTTTTGTCATAGTTGCAGAAAAATGTCCACGAGGCGGCGTCGCTTTCTGCCACAACATCGTAAGCCTATAAACATGCGCACATTTTACCCCTGCAACACTATAGTCGTTATTATCGTCATCGCGCTCGTCATCGTGATCATGGTCCTCGTAATCTTCATCTTTATTGTCATCATCATTATCATGACCATGACCATTACATTGATCATCATCTTCATCATCATTAGCATCAACAACAGCAACATCAACACCAACAGCATCACAACCAACATCGTCATTGTCAGTGTTTTCTTCGCTGTCGAATTATAATAATCGTCGTCAGCACCATCATTTGTAAAGCTAAAACAATAAATTCTTTACATGCTTCCAAAACAGACACATCCTAGAAGCATGGCAGGGGCCTACTCAGGCTGATGTATCTTTTGGTGGAGGCATAAACCAGACCTTATCATGGAGGACGGGGACTGTTACTAGGTGGAGTAGCCAGGTGGCGTAGCATTTCATGAACGGTCACAAAGCCAGGTTCTAGGACGATTGGTCATAGGACGATTGGTCATAGGACGATTGGTCATAGGACTATTGGTCATACGGACGATTGGTCATACGGACGATCGGTCATAGGACGATTGGTCATAGGGCCTACCGGTCATAGGTCCTATCGGCGATGGGACTATCGAAGGCTATCGAAGGCTAAAACAAAGAAGTTTCTAAAACATGAAAACTATTTACTGGATCATTTTACTGTGCAATACGTAATACAAAATACGAACAATACGTCCAACGCACTTCTTTGAAGTGCGTTGGACTTTGATGTCGGTTTATCCTGGGACTATTATTACTGACCCAGGTTTATCTAGTGAATGTTAAGTTCGTTGAAGTGAGTTGAAGCCTGCATGTAATTATCTCAATAAGTTTCTTGATTGGCAATGATTGTATTTGTCTGAAAACGATCAATGTCCCGAATTGATGCCTTTCATACTTGAGTTACATACGGGTAAAACGTGTATTATTTCGACCAAACGTTAAGTTCTTTGAAGTGAGTTGATCCCTGTAAGTATTACCCTAATAAGTGTCTTTTTGGCACTGATTGTATTTGTCTAAAAACGATGTATGCCCCGGTGCGTTAAGCTTAAAACTAAGAATGTCCATAACTAACGACTACAACGAATTATGTCGGTTTATTAGCGGCATATGACCAATCGTCCTATGACCGACCAATCGTCCGTATCACCAATCGTCCGTATGACCAATCGTCCTATGACCAATCGTCCGGATACCCAAAGCCAAGCGTTGAAGTTCAAAGAACCTCTTAGTGACCTATATCAGCAGCGTAAATGGTCACCCACCGCTTCTAATAATGACACTTTACGGTGAAGTCACTTCAGTAGAGGGCGCAGTTAGTCGTTTCTTTGCTTTATAACGTTTATTTAACGACGCCGTTATATCGAAGATGATTGCCGTTTCTTTAATAAACTGGAGTATATTGTTGAACTGTCATAAATACGTAAAATACTATGTAGTGTACAGTTGCAGCGGACTCTCTAATTGACTTTTCAGTCTAACAGGACTTGCAGGCATAGGACGAAAGTGCAGGTCCAATCTTACATGCATAGGTGTACGTCTCTGCCTACGTGGTTCTCTAGCGTCCAGCGGAAAGAAGCTGGATGTTTTCATTGCAGACATTTTCTCGTTCAGAGAATGGACTTAAGGCGTGAAATCTAATGCTTTAACAGATGCTTACTTACTTCGACGTTATTATGGAGGCATGATATAATAATAATAATAATAATAATAATAATAATAATAATAATAATAATAATAATAATAATAATAAATAATAATAACAATAACAACAACAACAACAACAATAATAATAATAAAACTCGGTTGCAATCGCAGGCTCCTTTCCTGCAAAACCGCGAAGACGGGGCCTGAACCACCAGACAAATTTCCTACTCCTTACAGCAAGTTTTCCTAAATCCTGAGGGATCCTTGACACCTGTGGTAAAATAATAATAATAATAATAATAATAATAATAATAATAATAATAATAATAATAATAATAATAATATAATAATAATAATAATTATAACAACAATAATTATAATAGTAATAATAATAATAATAATAATAATAATAATAATAATAATAATAATAATAATAATAATAATAATAATAATAATAATAATAATAATAATAATAATAATAATGCAGTGGCTTTTGGGGGCACTTTCGCCGGTCAAGAGATAGTTGAGTAGGGCCTTTCCAGACAATTTTCTACAATAGATAATGTTCAAGTCCCTGAGGGATCCTGTATACCTCGGGGCATAAAAAAAAAAAAAAAAATAATAATAATAATAATAATAATGCTGAAAAGGTACTTTTGCTTCAAATCCTGAAGACGAGGCCTGACCCTCGACATATTTATCGCACCCTAATAATAATCTCTAAGTCACTTGGAGAATGAAGTACCTCAGGCAACAAATAATAATAAGTACAGATAAAGGGAACATTGTTTTAAGCACTGATATTTTGGTTACAGAGCGAGGAAATGAAATACAGAATTCGCAACCCCCTGTGCAACTTTACCGACCACATAAATTAATTTTCGCGAATTAACAAAAGCAGTTAACAGATCTTCGTTTACAGAAGTAAAGATACTTATCCTAATAGTCTAGTTGATAGCGTAATTATTTGTGAACACATAGGTCCAAAATTCAAATAATTAATTGGATAAAAAATACATTTTAAAATTTATCAGTCTATCGTAACCAGAAGCAAACTCAGCTATTAAAATGAGTAGGCCTACGTCGAACTTACACTTTCGGTAAAAAAAAGATCAGGCTGCGAGGTAGTGAACTGAGCCCTCGACTCAATAGGCTGAGGTTAAGAAACTTAATTCGCTCCTTGCTGTCTCTCGGAGTTAGCTCAAGAGACCAATGTCATTTACAGCAAAGCATTAACAATAATAAAATTATAGTTTAACTGTGTCGTAACATATTTCTTCTCAGAGCTTAACTATAACGAACTTAAAGCATCCTATTGGTCGTGTCGCATAATTTTACGTCCAGGGATTTCAGCAAATTACGTTGATTGTTAGCGGGGTAAATTTGATGCGTAAAATGTCATACTTAATTAGTAACTTTGATGAACTAACCAGGTATGGCATATTCGAAGATCCGACTGTTCTCCTTAGATTGTTCATCATCGTGACGCTGTCATTTCTGTCACTCTGCGTAAGAGATCTTCTTCTCTTGTTCCCAGTCGAAATTGCTTCGACAGAATCCTTTCCGTCGTTGGGTTTTCTTTCCACACGGTCAACCTGATACTTTATTCCCATGGCCTCAGCCCAGTGGCTCTGTCCTTCTTCTCCTGCTTTGCACACACAGACGCATGCAAGCGAGAAGGCCAGCAACATGAGAACGAAGATAGCCATTTTCTTTTAAGATTTTTCCAATTCTTCTTCACGAAACGTCAGAAATCTGTCTAGAATTCTTGTAGACTTGCGCGAGAATGTAAGCATTTTATGCACGTCCTTTCGCTGATATTGTAATTTGTTAAGTGCCGGTAGGCGGAGTTAAGCCTACTCAAATTCTTTGAATGTTACTCGTTGCTTGACAACCTCCTCTTCAAATCATTATTTTATTGCAATCATGAAATTCAATAGTATGTGAGAGTATGCTGTATGCATAGGTATTAGGAAAACAACGTTCGATAATTTATTCTATTAATCTGAGCCCATGTTTTGCATAGCTGGCCATTCACTGGTGCTTAATATGATTAATATGATTCATGATCCATCTGCGTACATTAACCTGTTTATCAGATACGCAAACAAAACATTTCAGTCTTCTTGATGTGATTCATAACCTACAAGGATGGTTTTAAATATATATATTGCTATAAACGAGGATCGGCAGCATATTACGGAATAGAGAACACTGGAGAGGCTTCATAAGGGCCTCATCGTCGGGAAACTGATGGAAGAGAAATACGATTGCTATAAACATATGAATACAACCAAAGGCGTCTCATACTAGTATAGACTGGAAATCGGCTTGCGATGAAGTCACTGGCTGTCCTTGAAAGCACAAAGTGTTCTGTTGACTACTTGAGGTAATGGCTCCCAATCGAAAAGGAGTTAACGTCGTAATCGTAAATCATAATTGTAAACTCGAGATTTCTAGAGCGCCCACAAAAGCGAAGTTGCGGGAACCAGCTTATTCACAGGCTCACCATAGATTGGCCAGCCATGACATGGGTTCAGACGGATTCAGTCGGCACAAAATGAGGAGTTGGCGAGTCTGCGGTAGCAGCACGGAGATCGTCCATCTTGGATGTGATCATCCCAAGAAAGTCGTTGGCTGAGAAGGAGGGAGTATCTGGTGGACGAGAGGAGCGTCCATGAGTCCGGAGATGGACAAACATGATAGGCGTCTTGTGTTGTCCTCGTTTCGTAGAACCAACCAAGTTCTCCCAGTTGGTTGTCTTCTTCTGACGGTAGAGTTGGTGGAGGGCACGAAGCTGAGAGATCCAGACCAGTCGGTCGGCGGAATCCCTCCTCCGACGAAAGCGAGAGCGGCGGCGAGATTGGTGGCATTCCCGTTCGACACAGACAGCTAACGGTCGGCAGCGAGTCTTCACGCTTCGAGGCGGTAGTATATTGTCATTGGTCCTTCACTATGGAACCAACTCCCTACATCAACTCGTTCTTTGATATTAACCGGTGGTCCAGCAGGTGCTTTCTTTCGCTGTCTTAAGACCACTCTTTTCGCTCTTGGTCTCTCGCACTGAGAGCGCCTCTGATTGGGATTCACTGTGAGAGGAGCTTTATAAATAATATTTATAAACACGATACAATACAACGTTAGGAGGGGCATCCGGTTGTAACACTTCTGCCCCACAACTTTTCTATGGATCCGAGTACAACATATTTTAGACTGATATAAACTGCAAAACATTCACAGCAGTTTCTAGTTCTTATTCAATTAGTCTGGAGAAAATTATGGTTATATCTTAACTAAGCGTAACTATAAAACAAAAGAACGAAAGAACATAGCCCCAGGCTTGGGGTAGGCATCTATGACTACGATTGCACATTAACCAGTGCAGCTAGGTTCACGAAATGAGTTAGTACACAAAAACAGTGAACTTAAAGAGGGCATATAGGGTAGACTGGTTGGTTAAAATCTACACACACTGTAGGTCATCAAAATCAAATCAGAAATAAATCACACAGGTCCGTTCACGACCCTGGTAAATCAAATCAGAATCAAATCAAAACCAAAACAGGCAAGTTTATATATATATATCTTCGTTTATTGATTATTCGGGATGTCACACCGCATCCAGGTACAAGTTAAATTAGAAATTAGATAGTAAGTTCGTTGCTATCATTGTTCTCATAAAAAGGATTATTTGCTACTTTCTATATAAAACTCTTGGTATATAGTTTTTATCGTCTTTGGCTGGGAGCTTAAAATCGTGCGGCCTGGGGCGAAGATTGTAATGTTTTTGCACTACCCCTGGAAATAATCCCCGAAGCACATGATTTTCATTCCAGATCACTGCCTGCAATAGTCTCCTTTTTAGTTTAGCACCAGAGGGGGCTCTAGCAATCAATTGAAGAGAACAGCTGTCAATACTCTCCCATAGAAGCATACTGGGTCATTGGACAGCCTCAAATTGGGCCAACGGTATACTCATATCCGAGAAGTGCCCAACACAAATAATGTAAATGGTCATATGATTAAACTATGTGCAAACTTGTTTATAAACAAAGAAAAATGACCATAATATGCAAACACAACAGGCAACTAACATGGGTAACATGAGTACAACTGTGGATCAAGTGAGAGATGATCCGAGACAGCCAACAGGCACCAAAGCTAAATTTACTTTTTTCAAGGAAAAAAAAGAAAGAGAGAGGAATGATTTTTTGACTCCTCTGGGAGACAAAGGTGAATCTATATAGTGCATCTGTAAATCCCAAGTAAGCAATACTCATAACCATGGTATGCAGATGGGGAAAAAACAAAAAATAAGACCAATGAGTAACTTGAATGAGCATACTCGTTGACAAAAACCAAAAAATAAAACCAAAGAGTAACTTGAATGAGCATACTCGTTGACACGGTGTGCAAAAAAGTACTGGAATTAATAACACCAGATAACAGAAACAAAGGAAGTAATGACTAGCACATGTATTAAAACCAAAAAGTTACTTGTGTCTTGAGACGGAAAGACGTAGAAGGTAGATGGTGAAGGATCCACAAACAATTTATAGACCATCGAGGTAGTCCAGTCTGGAATAAGAGTCCTGGTAATAGTGATTTGATTATGAGAGACATCTTTACTTGATCAGGTTGTCATCCAGCTGATCGAGTGTAGTGAGAGAGTCGATTCTTGTTGGTTTTTCGCTCGAAGAGTCGGATCGTCGAAGGTAAACTCTTCCCCCGTTCGTCCATGTTGAGTGGATTGTGTGAGATTTTGCTAGTTTTCTTGTTTTAGCATAAATCTGGGAATTCCGTTGGATCAGGTGTTCATTTATGTAGATAGCTGAAGCTCCCATTCTGGGCTCGTCGCGGAGGGATCTTCTTGAGGCATACACAGAGTCTCGTGCTCTTTTTCTCACAAATCCCACGATCAGAGGGCGAGGGTTGTTCCCCCGACCAGGAATCCGGTATGCAAAGGAGATGTCTGCTTCAGTGATATGAAGCTGTAGCCGGTTTGTGCAGAGGTCCAAAGTTCCGGGATTGGTGATTTATTTGCGAGAAAATTATCCTCTGAGGACGGTTCGGCAAGTCCGTGAATGATGAGGTTGTTTTGCCGTATGTTGTTTTGTACCTCGTCTACTTTCATGCATTGTTCGGCATTTTCCGTTTCGAGCGTCGTTATTTTTTGGTTTCGCGATTCACAGAATTTTGCAAGAAGGCCGTTTGTAATACGCTCCACAATGCCCTCTAATTTAACCGTAAATTCATCCATGAGTCCACTGAACATGCCCTCAATAACTGGGGTGAAGCGTGTGGTTAGTTGGACCATAAGTACCTCGCTTACTCGCGGATCCTGGATCTGTTCAAGTAACTCTTCAATTTTTGCCCCTTCTTCGACATGACTGGTGATTTACCTTTCGTAAGAATCAAGTATTCAAGAATCCGAACAGTTTGAGTTATAATGAATCTCCAGAAGTTGAATTATTTCACAATGAAATTCGCAAATTAAATCAGTCGCGTGACGCCCGTGTTTATCCGCTGGCCGCCATCTAAGCATATCATTCATGATCAACAATTATATACAGCTTCCTGGAGCAGGTTGATACGTATGCTCACCTAAGTTCATTTGTTACCGTGGGTGGTGACTGTGCAAAAGATCGCGTCTGACCCAAAAGGGTTACAGCATCGCAACTGGACTCAAGAAGATTTGGCAGAATCATGGTATAGCAGTTGCCACAAAGATGCGGCTCTTGCATGGCCAGTTGTTATGTATGGATGTGAGAGTTGGACTTTGAGGAAGACTGATGAGACAAGAATAACTGTATTTGAGATTAAATGTTTGAGACTAAACTAGTCTTCTGAGTATCATGGACCGCTAAAAAGACAAATGAATGGGTACTTGAAACTGCTGGTAGATAGGAATCTTCTCAAATCTGTGAAAGAAATGAAGCTAGCGTACTACGGATGCATCATGAGGCAAGAGGAGAGATGCTTGGAGAAGGAGATAGTTCAAGGCACAATACCAGGCTCTCGTGCACGATGAAGGCCAAAAATGAATTGGATGGATAACATTAAAACATGGACTGAGCTTTCAGTGTCGAAACCGATAAGGAAAGTTGTGAACAGACAACAATGGAGAAAGATTGTGCATGACGCGGCCAACCCTCGTTTCGAGGATGGCTGAGGACAGGACAAAGCGACTTAGTCTTTCCAACGTTACGGCTACGAAATTCCGACGTCATTGTTGTCTTGCGGAGCAGTAAGCGTTTCAAAACGTGCCGCACGTAAACTTACGGTTACATGCTTTGCTGATTTAATCGTGTAAGGCTAATGATGGTTCTAGAACATCGAACATTGGATAGTTGACAGAGTTTTGAGGGGTCTTCCTTCGTCGGTTATTAGCTACACTGTAGGTAAGGTCGAGTCACTTGGATATTCTAGCTCATACACGTGTAGGACACTGTCAGTTACTCAGTCAGTTATATTCTGGACACAGCACAAAGACAGGTAGGTCAGTTGACAGTTACTCTCGAACCGGGTGCCAAATTGTCAATCCAGAGAGGCCATCCATTGGGTTGAATAGTTTTTGCAACCTTTCATTGGCTTTTTTAATTACCTTCTGGAGGCCTCTTCTGAACAATCAAGGAAATTAAAAGGCATCAATTTACAACTGTGTTGGGGCCTCGAATAAATTAACGCAAGTAATTATTAACGCAACTTCTTAGAGCCATCGTTGATGCTTTACAAACATTGTGTAGGTGGATTGGCGCTACATAAGGATTTTTAAGTAGCATAACTGTTTTTGTTTGATTATATGTAGCCTACTTCTGACGAATAGAGTTCGAAGAAGAACATTGTTTTGACTTTGGGCAAACTCACAATAGATTAAGTCAAATAAAACAATCAATTTCTTAGAAGAGATTTAAAATGGATGGCTGTAACCATGTCCTGCTTTCTGCATAGACATATAGTAAACGTCAGAACGCAATAATTATATACATACAAAATGATATTACAAAAACTCAATTTGAATTTAAAAGAACATGCAGGGACGATAATATTTTGAAATTTCTGCTCTGATACACCTACACGCTTCATTTAATTTCATTACACCACCCTAAAATACTAACGGCGAAGCGTATTCCCAAGTAATACAGTTGAGTCCAGCTCTACTCCTCCTGCAGTAAATATGCATGCTTTATTTTAAACTGAAAACAGCCTAAAAGTCCCGTCTTAATGCCTCCTTTTCTCTGTTAAAGGTTGTCCTGCTCCACTTCCAAACCGCGTCTACCACAGCTGATATTGCCTTTCTATTTCTCTGACTTTAAATCTGAACATGGGACCGAACCAAACCATACCCTGCTTCGTCTATATGATTTTGAATCAGCATCTACGAAAAAGTTGAAAATCAATATATACCTACAATATATACACTATATGCAACATATACAATACATACAATAGTCCTTAGCTCTTCTATAGATTTAAAAATCCAGAGATTACGATTACAATTACGACTGATTGTTTCATTTCTCTGTAAAACATCGTACATTTCTGACAGTTTAATCTGCTCTTTCCTATTAAAATCTGTTTACTCTCGGAACCATAACCGATCAATTTTATAATACGATGGTTAATTCTCTTTATTTCCAGTTTTCAGCCCATGTAGGTCTGAGCCGCTACTGTGGGCATAATCTGAACTCAGAAGATTTTATGTTGAGTAAATAAATGCGATAAGTTACCATGTAGGGCATGTTTGAGGCTCCAATTGTTCTTCGTAGATTGTTCAAAGTCGTGACGCCATTGGTTCTGTCACTTGGCGAAAGGGACCTTTTGTTCCTGCCTCCTGCTAGAGTTCCTACAGCAGAATCTACTAAAGCCCTGGATTTCTCTTTCAAAGTGTCAATCTGACGCACTACTCCGACGGCCATATTGCCACTGGCCAGATCTTGTCTCGTGCAACAGACGTAAGCAAATAACAGCGCAAGCAACATCTGAACGAATATGAAAGCCATTCTTCTCAAAAACGTTCAAACTTCTGAAGCTCAAAAGTAAAGGTCGCCTCAATCAGCACTGTGTGAAAAGACTAACAAATCAGAACTCATTTATATTGTAATTTTATAGCCTATACCAGCCTACACCAGCGTAATGTCAGCGTTAGCTATAAATCAGGGTCTCTTCTGTCTCTGTCTGTCTCTGTCTGTCTCTGTCTGTCTCTCTCTCTCCGTCTCTCCCTCTCTCTCACACACACACTCTGTTTGTCTTTTTCTCTCTCACTCTATCGTCTGTCTGTCTCTGTCTGTCTCTGTCTCTGTCTCTCTGTATCTGTCTGTCTGTCTGTGCCTCTGTCTGTGTCTCTGTCTGTCTGTCTGTCTGTCTGTCTGTGTCCTCTGTCTGTGTCTCTGTCTGTCTCACTGTCTCTCTCTCTCTCTGTTTCTCTCTCTCTCTCTCCAGGTCCTGTTACTACCAATTACCTGCGTCATGATGCGGGTCATTCGGCACAACCAGTCCTCAAGTACCGCAGAGATACTTGCATACTGGCTGAATATGACGTACTTAGACTCTGATAATATTCCATCTTTACCAGCCTGTCGAAGTTAAGAATGCATCAGTCCGTCCTCTATTGCACCGCCCACCTACTGGCCAGTCTCCCAAAGCTGCAGTATCTCATAGGCCTATATCGGATTCGGCGAGGGAAACACAACTCGTGATCTCGTCATCGAGAGAATAAAGATAAAGAATCTCATCCTCTGTTGGGTTTCGTTGGTAGGCACCACACCAGCATATATCAGGGAGCCACTCATTCTAGTCTGTCTTCTTATAGTGGAGATATGCAAGTGCCGAGATCCCGCACGTCAGCTTGAAGCCCATCTGCCTTTTCTGTCTTTAGACTTCTCTTGATACAATGTTCCGCTGCATATCCGTTTTGTTGCATTTTCACTCCTGGTGACATAATTATTCCGTGAATAAAATACTGATGCATGCCTGTTATGAGTCGCCTAATAACAGACAGCCAGCATGCAGTTTATAAACAGGAGGACGAATTTAGTGATACAATAAGCAGACCACGAGTGTGATATCAAATTGTAATTAGGATTAGGAAAAAGCAGTTGACACTATTATAATTATGCTGGCAAATGGTGGTCATTATGACTCGACAGTCCTTGTAAGAAGTACTTTATTGCCGGACGCTACTCAGCCCAGTCAATAACATAGTCTAAACTGGAACGAGACAATTCGCGACGAATTCAGTAAGATCATAACACACTGAACAGACCACCAGTATGTTGCCAATTTCATTAATTCATTCATTCATTCAGAACATTTATATAGCGCCTCTTCAAGAAACTACTCAGAAGCGCTCCCGGCCCAGCCACGACTAAAGAAAAAAGTCTTGAGGGACTTGTAGAACCCTGCCGGTTGGCTCACAAGTAAAGAGCGGAGCTTAAAGCGGGAGGTCATTCCAGGTGGAAGGTCCCACAACCGAAAAGCACGGCGCTGCTTAATAGCCAAGCGTGCCCGTGGAACTAGGAGCTCACCCCTCGTCGTAGAACGAAGCGCCCGACGCGCTGCAACGTCGGACACTGGGCGGCAAAGATCACGCAAGTAAGATGGAGCACAGCCAAGAACACAGCGAGAAACTAGAGCAGCAGTGCGGTATGAGATCCGCTGAGAGATACATGTAGGCAGCCAGTGCAACACATCATGTATGTATGCAGAGACAGGAGAGAACTTAGGTAGTCGTCCAATGAGACGAGCAGCCGAGCGTAGAACTCGATCTAGTCGCCCCAGAACCCCAAGAGGAAGGCCAGCAATTTGAGCTAAACGTGGTAACTGAGACCTCACCACTAGGCCAGAGAAATTACTATCATCCCAAAGCTACCTCGGCAACTTGTCGGTGACAACGATTTACATATTCATATTCCAGATCCCATCCTTTGGTGGGTCATCGTCCAGTCGCACAAAACCGAGATAACCCGTCCTACTAGAGATTTCAGAAATTTGTGCTGCAGCTAGTGTGCCATTTTTCCAGAAACTCCCACGCTGTAGCAACACAAGTTCTTCTATTAAAACGAATGCAATTACCCGCATGACTATGGATGTGCGCTGCTTCGACGGATAACCGAATCAGCTACAACGCTGACGTTGCATATGATTTTCCTACTGCGTGTGCTTTGCCGTCTATGGAGAAATTAAACCTGCAACCGTATGGCAAGTCATTGAGACAATAATCCAGGAATGATTACTAGTTAACCTTTATTTGCGCTCACACTAAACAACCTGCCCTCCGAGATTCAGCACGAGCTGCCGTTGTAAACACCACCATAAGACTACCGCGACATAGGCTATGCATCTACCATAAGGCTAACCAATCATCACCCAACCAGCCAAACACACGTTCACCTGTTTCACCAGAGGATCCCATTCTCTACGATAAAGTCAGTAGCTACTGTTAACTTAAGCGACGCTCGACGACGCTTTGCCATAACAAAGACGATAAGCGTCGCCCTCCTTCTTTGTCAAATCTCGGGATTGGCACCACCAGAAAACGGGAATGGCGGAATTACTACTTCACGATCATACGACGCAGTGTAGCGTTCGCCAGAGGACCCTTAATCACAAAGATATTCCTTTGCAGTAAGAGGGAGGAGGGACATGGCCAGAAAGCACCCCCCCCTCTAAGCCGATGTCTTGCAAGAACGTCTCGTGCGGCTTCGGCACTGGTAGCAGTGGCGGCTTGCACAGTTTTCTGCTAGAGGCTGCTGTAGGTAAGGACACAAATGCCACACCTTGCTCATGAATGCTGATCATTAATTTATTTAAAATAATTCAGTGTTCTAAAAGCAAAAAATTGCCGTCCATTGAAATATGCCGCTCTATGCAGCCGCCTATTATTAGCGCCTATACCTCAAGCCGGTGTCACGAAATAGAGTATCCCCCATACATGAGTATCCCCCTTAGCGAAATGGAGTATTCGGTTTAGTTTGCATTTTGGCGGTTTTTGAGTGTATTCAGTCGTACTGCTTGGATTTATTGTACACATAAAATATTTTAAGTTGCGTATCTTTAGTTTGTACCTCGATTTGAAATTAATTTACTTCGCTTATGGTGATTTTGACTGGATTTTCGTCTGGGTTATCGTGATGCGTATACCGATGGGGGATAGAATGGTTTATCCCCCCCGGATACTCTAAACCGGTTTATTCCATCCGGGGGGATAAATGCATTCATCCCCCCGGATAGTCTTAGGACAGATACTCTATTTCGTGATACCGGCACTGCCTGGTAGAGATACGCCACCAACGGCGTCAGCGATTGAAATAGAACACACCTCAACATCGTGTGTGGCACACTTCTCCACACGTTAAATACACGGATGTAGCTGGGGTTTCGGGTAAACAATTCCAGCATGCATCACTCTAGGACCGCAATTGAAGAGGTGTCAACCACCCTCAGGCCTCTCGCTATAACTTATGCATTTTACATCCTCCCCCAGCATGTATCTGTAACCGGACTGCGCTCGGCAGTGATGGCATCCATGGCACGTCAGGCGCCCCTCCACATTACTCACTGGCTCTTGCACGTGGGTGACGATATGCTGGTGGCTGGCAGATAAAGCTACAATGTCATGCCTCGATTGCGGGACCAAAGGAGCCAGATTCTTTCCATGAAGGTCGCCACTGGTTGGTTGCTACTAAACTGCGCATCGAATGCTCTGCCTCTCCTCCAAGAGATGCATATGCCTCTCCCGAGTGGTGTACCCCTCAAGAATATTACAGACGGACGTCCCATAACACTGTCAAATACTGCATTTCCGAGTCATGTCAAACCCTGGAGCCGGGCATGCATCAATCTACTTTCCGAAGCTTCATCTAAATTTTCGACAAGGACCAATCAACGCCTTATTTTTCTAAGATTTACATTACATTACACTGCTCGTGATTTATAGTTTATAATTCAAATGTGCATGCAATCGTTGCATACAACGTAATGCATATGCAAATAAGTTCTTAAAATATGTCTATTTATCTAGTTTTGCAAGTGATGATTATGCATGATATCCTGGCATATCAGAAAAACCACTTTCTGTAGGCCTACAGGACTGTAATTGTCTAAATAAAATTATTCTATCGGTGAAGAAAGTTGCTTAGCTCGACTTTTAGAATCCTGCAATTGATCAACTGCAATCCTCGTGTTGCTTCCAGCGGGAATCGTCATTATATAAATGGCCATATACATACATACAATACATACATACATAAATTCATACATACATACATACATACATACTTTTACATACATACATACATACATACATATTACATACATACATACATACATACATACATACTACATACATAGGCCTACATAAATACTTACATACATACATACGGGAATACATAAATACATACATACATACATACATACATACATACATACATACATAAATACATAAATACATAAATACATACATACATACATACATACATACATACATACATACATACATACATTGTTCTTAACGTAGAATAAATCGATCTAAATTTTACACCATGTAATTAATAGGCCTACTAGTTAATCACTTTGAAATAGAGCCTAAATGCTTCTCAAATATGATTGCCAAACTTTCTTTCCGGATAGGCTATATTACGCGTTTATTGAACATCAATAATGACAACCGATTTTACAGTTAGCCTATTAGAAACAAACATCAGTAGGCATCCAAATGTGAGACCAGAAGTACAAAACTAGTTCCGCTAACACAAGGTCACCTAAATAATTATTCTGTAGTCGCTGTGTTTGATGGCGCCGAATTGTGTAAGCGCTGTGTTTCGCGGCGGCGAATTGAGGTCGCTGAGATGAAGGTCGGCGAAATGTGTGCGCTCAATTCAACGTATAAGACCCGGATTTCATGACATTTCTAACAATTTCACATTTCATCGGTTTTTCTCAACTTTATAAGTGCAGTATAAACAAAACGCAATTAACACTTTGAATGTCACTACATTGTACAGAATAACTCTATAAGAAAATGACAGGGTACGTGTTAGTGCGAAAAAATTTCCTTCTCAAATTTCCTGAGGCTCTTTCAGACATAAAGTCATCATTAGCCAGGATGACGGAAGGATTTATTAGTGGTTCGATGCGTAAATACCTTGAAAGGCTTAAATTAAGGTGCGCTATTGTAATCCGATTAAGTGTTAATATTATAAGTACAGTCTAAAAAAAAGTAATTGACACTTTGAATGTCACTACATTGTTCAAAATAACTCTATAAGAAAGAGAAATAACAACAAACAGAATGAAAACCATACACGTACATCGATGCAATGGTTTTATATCTGCAGGTCACAACGAAACTACATAGTAATCAGATAACGTACTATGCAATTCTTAAACGGATGCAACCCTTTGCCTATTATAGAAGGCAGAATATTCCTTATGGTTGGTACAGCGTATACTTAAACCAGAGAAAATGACAGAGTACGTGTTAGTGCGAACAAATTCCCTTCTCGATTTTCCTGAGCATCTTTCAGACATAAAGTAATCATTAGCCAGGATGACGGAAGGATTTTGTTAGTGGATCGATGCGTAAATACCTTAAAAGGCTTAAATTGAAGTTAGCTATTGTAATGCGATTAAGTGTTAATATTCCTAGAGAGGAAAAAGTTGGTTGTGAATTAGCACGTGGAAATAGCTAGTCTAATTATTATAATTGTGCGTAATAGACACCTGTTAGGCCTATAAAAATTATAAGAGGTCGGTGATAGTCATAGACGGAGGCAAAAAATATGTTAAAATTCACAAACCCTGGTCTATCTATATAAAATCAGAAACAGGGCCATGGTTGCGCACAATAAGAGCTGATGAATCAATGGATGAATCACAGGAGCCACGTTCTTTCTGCTGTTTGTGGTCGTAGGAGCTACCGTAACGGTGGTTGTGCCCTTTGTGGTCCGTGTTATCGGGACTCGAACAGTTGTTGAACAGGTTGGTTCTGTTGCGTTCACGCCATCTCTAGCTGTAAAGAGAGCAACAACCATGTACGCATCATTAATATTCAATCAACATGTGCTTGGCGTTAGAAACAATTATTTGGGCAGAGATTTCACTCAAACTGTAAAATATTCAACTTTCAACAGATCCTGTATATTCCGTTTATTCTATCTTATATCGCTCCAATTCTAAACACCGTACGTCGTAACCGTTTCGCTGCATGCCCAACTGTCTGATTCTTGGAACTTGGAAATGAACCTACTTTCAGATTTGGTTAAAGTGAGCGCCTGTGAACAAGCCGGTTCCGCGACTTAGTTTTGTGGGCGCCAAATAAATCTATAGAAATTACGATTACGATGATTGTTTAGCGTGCTATGGACTGAATGATATGTCAAAGTACCGTAACTACACTTGGAAATAATATTCTCCTAATAGCTACAGGTGGTGCCGTAATGTCTGCGCTAACCCGTTGGCCACCGCGTGACCCACTTTAAACAGTATTAATGAATGTGAAGGGATGAATCATTGTAAGCATGAGATAAACTGATAGTTTGGAATTTGTTATCTATCAATTCCAGCTTTTGGCTTTGTAGGTTTCTTTAATCGGTTTTCGCTATCTTCGTTTTTCTAAACAGGGCCTATCAGTTTCTCGATCGCTCACGGTTTTCCTGAACATCCTACGTCGGCTATGACCACGGATTACAGTCAGTTCTCTTCCAGTACTGGAGCTGGTGCGATGTCACCTAGACTCTCATACTAATGGCATCCAAGTTACCTCTGAAAGATAGCGCAAGGATCTTATACAATAGCAATGGATTATTTGATTTTGCCCTCCAGCCAAAGTCCAGAAGTGTACGGTGGGCCATAGTGTAGTGGTAACATCACCATGGCGCTGAAGAGTTGTAGGTAAAGGGATCTTGCTCAAGGTCCACTTAGTCAATAATTCACGAGATGCTGTTGTAAAAATGAGGTTCGAACCTGTACTCTCTGCTGTTAGAGGCCATGGCGCTTTAACCAGTTGTGCCACCGCGTGACCCACTTTAAACAGTATTAATGAATGTGAAGGGAATGAATCATTATAATCGTGAGAAAAACTGATGGGCAAGTTTGGAATTTGTTATCTATTAATTCCAGCGATGCGGCTTTTTAGGTTTCTTTCATCGGTTAACCATGTCACAATCGATTTTTCTAAACAGGGCCTATCAGTTTACCGATCGCTCACGGTTTTTCTGAACATCCTACGTCGGCTATGAAACGGATTGAGCCAGTTAATTCTCTTCCAGTACTCCTTTCTGGTGCGATATCACCTCTCCTCTTCATACTAACGTCATCCAAGTTACCTCTGAAACCAATAGCGCATCACAGGATGCATCTCGAAAAGTGGACGCTCAATTCATTCAGTCAATGCGTCACTGTTGCCTGCATAAAGCCATATTTCTACAGTTGCAATTTCGTAACCAAAATAAACTACGAGATGCTGGCTTTAATTTAGTAAAATATCGGTTTCAATATAAGTAACTGATTTTGTACTTACTTTCACAGCGTGAACCAGTCCATCCTTCAAGGCATTGACACGTACATGTTGTGCTGTTTGTGTCCGCGCAGTTCATGCAGTAGGAGTTACAATCTAGTCAAAAGTAATAAGATATCTGCGGATGAATTGCTGCAAATCAACACTGAATACTTGTGGATGCTGCCTAGCATTTTCATACCATTCTTTACCTTACTTTACTTTAGCCTATCTCAATATTTAGACTTTAATAAAAGTATCCCCGTCTTACCCTGCCTTACTTTAGCTTAACTTATTATACCTTCATTAACTTTAAACATTACCCTTCCTTGCTTTATTTTACCTGCTTTGGTTTTGCATATTTGTTAGTTTAATGAGCTTAATCAGTTTGATATGCGTGGTTTGTAAAGTAATCTATAGCACGGAAAGTGTTTGACTTCGAGTTGGATAAATATTTTAAACTTACAGCAGTTGGAATCACTGACTGAACAATCATCTGCAATAAATCAAAACAATAATATTTAATTCACATTTTATTCAGTTGTTCAGTATAGGATGAGCTAGGAACCCCCAAAAGACACTAAACTATTAATACAGAACATAAAAAAAGAAAGATCAATGGGATAATAACCACTCGTCTGGGCGAATATAGGTCGCCGAAACACCTATACTGAGACTGTAATTATACCTCCAAGGCTAATAAAGACCATCGAAGCTGCTGCAACAGATACCGCAAGAACGTACAAGGTCTTGTGTGAATACAGACGATTAAATATTAATGTAGACCAATATCTGATAGGCTCTCAGAACTCGCTATAGAAATTTTTAGTTGCAACGGAGTGTTTTCAAAATTATATCCTTTGATGTTTTGTATTTTACATGTTTTACTAACCTTTGCACAAGCCTTGGAGGCACCAGTATCTACCAGACAGACAGGTTGTACATGCTTCTCCAAGCGTATACTGTGGCACGCTGTCATTGAAGGAGCTGTTGTACCATCACAAAACACTGATTAGCCTATAATTATTATTTAATTCATTAGGCCTATACAATTTATTCATTATTATTGATTTTGAGTGAATCTAGGAATAGATGGGTCGGAATTGCTTAAAGGTGAACACTGACAGGACACAACTCATTTGGATCGGAACTAAACGCCAACTGGAGTTTGTCAACCGAAGAGCTCCAATTGGAAGTCTTCAATGATTCCGTTATCCTCAAAGTGACTGACTTAGGGGTCACTATCGACAGAGAGCTGACAATGAATGAACATGTGGCCAATGTCTGCAAAAGATGCTTCTTTGAACTGCGCCAGCTCAGACAGCTATGAACATTGCTGTTACTCGATTCAAGATGAGTGGCTCACGCTTTTATCATTGATAGACTGAACTGCTGCAACAGCTAGGGGCCCTGTAAGGCGCCAGCACGGGGCTGCTCAAGAACGCTGAAAGCCAGTCTCATTATAGAAATATGAAAGTTTGGCCATATCACCCGTGCACTTAGAGATCTACACTGACTGCTCTTCCGCAGAAGATCGCCTTTATGGTGGCGACACCTGTTTTCAAGTGTCTACACGAAATGGCGTCACCATATTTAGCCAAAGATTGTGTGCCAGCATCTGGTCGGCCTCAGCTGCGTTCAAGAAAGACTTGCTGAATAATATGGTTACTAATAGATAATGTTATTACTATAATTTTTAATAATATTATTAAGAAGTTTATTAATACTTAACTATAATTATTAATATTATTATTATATATTATAATAATATTAATTGGGTCCAATTATTATTATTATTATAATTATTCATTATTACTATAATAATAACATTATTGATACTAGTCGCAAGCCGCATGCAAAGCATGGTGAAATGATCACGGAAGTTACTCCAAGATAATCTGATTTGTCGCGATAATTATAATCACCTTAATACTAGAATAATAATTTTTTGATACTTTTGTCTTATTTAAATGAAGCCTGCCTAGCAGTGTCTGAACTTACGCGATGTTTGGCCAGTGTCGGTACCAGGACGCAGAGCTCGAGAGAAACTGAGTGCCCTGTGAGAGGCTTTCGAGCGCAGAGAAGTTTGGATAGACAGACATTACGATTACGACTTCTTGACGCACAAAGTCATAACGAGTCTGAAATCTGAAGTATAGATATCTAGATCAGGCAGAGCCCCCATTATACAAGTCAGTGAGTGAAATGAAGTGCTCTATAAAATGTCAATGACAAAAAGTCATACAGGATCTATCTCATATTCATTACAGTGGTGGAAAATAAGTAAAAAAATCAAGTACATGTTCGTGTAGTTCACGAAATTGAGCTTGGCGTTTGAACAGTAACTGTAGGCAGCACCGACGCAACGTAGTTCAATCAGAGCGTAACTGAAGATAAAGTAGACCGGCATGTGTGTTGACTCATACAGAAGGCAACACCATCTTAGGACTGTGTCAACTGTGAACTCTGGATGGAAATCTGTCGGTTTTATGTGATTACGTGTGTCTGTGTGTGTGTCCAGTGTGGTTATTGAAGTGTGTGTGTGTGCTCGAACAAGAATTTCGACTTCTGGTTTACACGTGCTGTTTTCTTACATAGGCTACTACCTAGGGTCCGTGAATATTTAAGGACGCCGTAACAAAAGCGATAGGACAGATAGCGCGTTATTTTACAATCCGAAAATTTCAGACAGAAACGTGCAGCTACAGAACTGTAACGTTCCGCGTATCTTGATGAGGTTCCATAGATCCTGCAACTCAAACTGATATTAGCGTCCAATATTTGTCCTGAATACAAGTTCGATTGCGCACAAAATCATAACGCTTCTTAGAAGTTGGATTATAAAATCATTCCTGTGTATACAAGTTCGCAAGATGAAAATGATTCCTGCTTGTATAAAGTTGGATCCATGACAAAATTATTGCTTCAATAGAAGTTGGATTATTATAATAATTCCTGCGTAGGTGGATTGAAAATACGTAAGCTGCCTTCAATAAAAGTTGGATTGATGAACGCCGTTGACTCTGGCGTTGGATTGATGAAAATGTATTGCAGCACCGAAGTTGGATTGATGTAATAATTCGTGCTGGAATGTAACTGAAGATAAATGAAAATAATTATTGCTTCAATAGAATCCGATTGATGATGATAATTCGTCGAATAGAAGTACATTGATGAAAACATTATTCGTAGACATGAAACTGGAGTGATGGCAGTTAGTGGACATTGGTATTAAAATGCCATGTATAATTGTATATAAAACGATCTAAGCACTGTGTTATCTGTCAACTCTAGATGGAAGATCTGTGGTAATTTTCGAAACCACACGTAATCTATGTGTGTGCTGGACTCTTCTGGTTTACTTAATGCTGTTTTTCTTACATATTTGTGCTTAACGACCTTGACATCACTATAAGATACCTTAGGCAGCTTTAATTGTACATAGACCTATTTACAAGTGACTACATGAGGTGTCTAGATAACTAATAAATTAAATTTAAATAAAATACTTTTTGGCATTAACTCTTTTTTGGTTTACTTGGTTTGGATTTAAGAAATCGTGTCATCTGTTTGTGTGCACTGTTCATCTGTACCGTATATATATTATGACCAGCATATATATAAATATTTATATGTATGCTATGTATTCTTCATTAATTTTTTGTGCAGTGTTCATGCCGCATTCATATTATGATCGCGCTGTGAGGAAATGCGACTGTTCAAGCAGCGAGTTGTGCGTTTATGTTGAGTAGGCCTACTGCATTCAGTTGATGACTTTTCAGATTGATTCGTAGAAAAATACACACAATACAGTTTTGCAGGACAAAACAACAGTAGACCTGCATGTGTCTTCTTCTACATTAGAAAAACGTGGGGGTGAACAAAACCCACACCATTAAAACACTAATAATGCAGGTACTGAGAATGACCTCTTGTAATTTTGCAGCAGATGATAACGTCTAGTTTCAGTTACGCTGCCAGCAGAGACTTAAGTTCAAGGTAAAGCAAACGTTGGGCATACGTTTCTATTTGTTATTCCATAATTTGTCACTTAGAGTTTTAAAGACAATCAATCTATTATTCAGCTGCGTAATTTTAATTTATAACTTCTTCGATATAGACTATAATGCACAAGGCATCACTGGTGGAGCTCTAAAACCATACTACCATTATATCTGCGTACAGCTATTGTAGAAGCGTTTTCGTAGGTCATAAGGATTATTAAAGGCCTATTTGAGTATAGGACAAACGTGTAGCAATACAGAGAAGTCTAAATTAATTGTTAATAAAATATTATAGTTGTTTAACCATCGGATTTGTAATAAAATTATTAAATTACAAAAACTCGCTGCAGATATGTTGTCACGCTATAGGGCCTACTTTCGCAAACCCCTTTCACTCGCCATCTTAGTGGCTTATCCCAACTTCTAATCTAGAACTTTTTATTATCTGGTGCTGCCCACAAACGGTCAAGTGACCATCTAAGAACTTTGCTCTATAGCTCCGTCAATTGATTAAGGTCATGCCAGCATCCAGCAGTGATGGCAATTAAACTAATAAAAAGTTTGATAAACTATTTTCAACTAACATAAAACAGTTTAACTGAAGTTGGCAACGGACTTTGTAACTAAACTTAAAATAGTAAAACTTTTCCCAAATTTTTAGCAAATTTTACAAACATTTTCACAATAATAGAGGTTTGACTGTAATAATACCAGCCTAATAACAATTTCACTTTCAAACTATGTAATTATTGTAACGTGTACTAGACTAATGCCCACAGTTTACCAGAAAACAATGAAGACAGTTGCTAATGCAAACGACGATGCATCATAATTTCACTTTCAAACTATGTAATTATTGTAACGTGTACTAGGCTAGACTAATAGTTCTACCACAGTTCTACCAGAAAATAATGAAGACAGTTGCTAATGCAAACGACGATGCATCATAATTTCACTTTCAAACTATTCTTATTGTAACGTGTACTAGGCTAGCTAATAGTTCTACCACAGTTCTACCAGAAAATACTGAAGACAGTTGCTAATGCTGACGATGCATCATATTGCAGTGCAACTCACTAGATCCAGTTACTCATGACAACTATTGCGGAATGTAGTATAGTTGCTGATTTTTAAAGTTAAACTTTTAAGTCAATAGCAAAACAATATTAGTTCAATTTGGTTTTAACTAAACTATTTTTCTCCAGTTAAACTTCATCCTTAACTAAGAAATTTCAGTTTAACTAAAAGTTCTGAACTTTTTAGTTAACTTTGCCCATAACAGTTACTGACTGAGCCATTGAAATAATGGATGGCTCGATGACGTGATGTTTTAATGCGGAAGGGTGTTGATTCAAAACCTAATCTTGCAAACTCTATTATAGTTCACAACCAACTATAAACATTTCACTCATTTTATACTCATGCCCAACTTCGACAATGCAGCCTGCTTTGTGCCATAGGTTCGGCCACATTTTGCGGTATGTGAAGCACTTTCTTTTCCACTTATAACTTACATATTTTTTTAACTACTGACAATGCGCTGGGCACTTAATTCTCTATTGTTTCTATGACAAAGGTCGTCAGGATTTGCCTCAAACAATAGCAGTTAATGACAAAACAACAACAAAGAAACAAACTACGATTTACATATGCCATCTAGGTACGTTGTAAAGGCGTAGCTATAGCAGTATAGATGTAATTCCTGCTAGCATTCCCATGGGCATTAGATGAGAGCCATAGTTGCCATCGAGTCCCACGTGAGAATATAGGTCCTATATGGGCTCAACTGTGAGTAGGCTGGCAGTATGCTGGCAGGGACGGTAGCCTAGCCTTTAGCTACAGTAGGCTAATTAGTATAGTCCGAACAGTATAGTTGCAACAGCACAGCGCTAACTGTTATATAAAACCATGCAAACACATTACCAACTATACCTTTATAGTTGGTAATGCGTTTCTATTCTTTCTATTATAAATAATACGCTAGTAATATGTACAGTAGGTTTAGTCCACTTACTCCGTAATACGAATTCGTGCTATTAAAGGCTGTTTCCAGCACAGAGACGTGATCTATTGGAGAGCCGCTGGCTTTTCTTAAGAAAATTGCAGATACGTTTGAGTAAAGTGTGGCATCATAGTTGCAATAGCTTGTCCAGTTGACAGCATCGTCCTCCAGAGAGTTGCTGCAAGTCTGAATAAACACAAGATACACTGTTCAATATCACATTTCTAGTGCGCCGCCTACGCCGATTGTGACAAACTGCGTTTTTCATAGTCAGTCAAGAAAAACTGTAGGTGGAGGGTTCTGTGAGTCAGACTAGAACAGGAGAATCTGTTCTAAGCTTTTTATGCAAATGCACCAGAGCTATTGAATTGCTGCCGAATCTGTTAAAATCGAGCATATTAGCGTATTCGGAGGCTTAAAGTAACCCCCTATCCCTTCGAAACTTGGAAGACACATTTTACAGGTTTGCATTTTTAAGGGACTGATCGTTCCAGTAAAGAATAATTATTTAATAGACCTATTGAAATTTAGACTTAATAAATATTGCCACTGTCTTTTGCACTAAAACGCGATACAATTCACATGTGTCGTATTGTAGCGGTTATAGCCCCGTTGTTACGTCCCCTGCCCTCATTTAGACCAGCTTCGCTTTAATGGCTTCAGTCAGTCTCAACACTTCTTCGATATTCCTCCGTCGAGGCTCGTTCTCTTGCCGTGAATAACGCAGTGCAAGAGCAATTATAGGAAGATCAGAACATTTGAAGGAGCAGAAACCAGTCAAGGCGTATCAACTGAAGTAAGGAAAAGATCACTTGTTCAGATTCCTTGTAATACATGTTGGATGTCGGCACAGGGTATGTTCGCATATAGAACACGGATACGCCGCTCTTATCTTTTAACGGCAAGAACCGTTTAGAGCAATAGATCGATAACGCATAACAGATATTTCACGTCATCGTTATCTTCGGCCATGCGTGCATATCAACTGAGATCTGCTGCCCAAATGTCATCTATAGCGCCGACGTAAACCTTCCTTTTTCGAAAACGGACTACTATGGGTTTGTGTAATTCTTCACAACTAACAGTGAAGGTCAGTCCATTTTAACTTTTTTTCTTCTTGATTTTATGCGAAAAATTCGCGTTACCCGTGTAAAATAATCCGAGACTCAATTTAGCGGATAGTTAGGTTTCACTACTAATTTCTCAATGCGTTCCCGTAAAGTATGACTATTAATATTACGTATTCGTTTATTTTACTGTAGTCAGCTGCATTCCTATTGACCGGTAGCCGTAAAGAATATTGTAAGCCAAATCGTGAGTATCCGGTTATCGACTCTGTCGACGGGTTTACTTGAATCGGTTTCAAAGTGTATTCAGTCGTACTGTTTGGATTTATTGTACACATCAAAATCCTCCTCCTTTTAAGTTGCGTATCTTTAGTTTCCCAACGTCGACCTGAAATCCAAATTTACACCGCGTTTTGGTGATTTTGCCTGGATTTTCGTGTTTCGGCTATCATGATGCGTATCACGATGGGGGATAGAATGGTCCTTATCCATGACCCCTCCGGATACTCTAAACCGGTTTATCCCATCCGGGCATGGAATATTTTTTAGGGGGATAGAATATCTCGGGACTGGACCATGAGAATGCTACAAGACTTGAATGTAGTTATTACCAAATGCAAAGGCATGATTCGGGGGTGAATAATGACAAACAAGATTGAGTTATGCAGATGATTTGAAAACTACCAAGACAAGACAGCATTGAAGTTTGAGACAACTTTAGAAGTTGAGATAAACATGAGACTAAAGAAGATGTGCGTGGAAGTAAAAGTCAATCTTTGGAAAAGCAGTAACTTCGGACAACGTACTTGCATCTGAAAGATTATCGCTTGAGGACGTCGTTGCAAGACAAGCCTTCATGATAATGAAGACTTTAGACCTGGGGAGAAGACAGCTATCATGCCACACAACAAGTGATTACAAGATTAAGAAAGAAGAAATTTGAAAGAGTAACGTTTTTAGAGTGTATGTTTAAAAATGTGAGAAGTATGCGGAATGGTTTGGATGACGATACTATCATTCTCAGTGAACACCGACACAGCTTTTTAGAAGCAGCTAAGAAGAATGGGCTTTAAGCATTCCATATTAAATTGCAGTATTTCTAACACAGATTTCGGAACCACTTAAAGACCCTGTTAGTTTAAATGAAGATCATACCAAGTAGTTCATGTCCGATGCTCCGACGTAACTACGCAGGCTGTTGACCGTATCGGTGATGTCTATTCTATGGTGATAGTGATGGCCCTTTTTCTTCTCGTCCCTTCGTTGCCTTTTGGGTTGCTACGCGCTACGTCAGGTTGAGAATGGACTGTTCGCAATTCCATGCGATCCAGGTTGTCCACATCGGTCGCCGGAGACAAGAAAGTCGGTTTGTTCGAATCGTCAATCTGACGGACAACTCCGGCGCTATTCTGTTCGGATCTTGCTTCGTGCACATACAGACGTGAACAACTAACAACAGCGCAAGCAACATCTTAACGAAGATGAAAGCCATTCTTCTCAAAGACGTTCAAACTTCTGAAGCTCAAAAGTACAAGTCGCCTCCAGAGCTCAATCAGCAGTGTATGAAAGACCAGCAAATCAGGACTTATTTATACAAGGAAGGACATAGTAATTTTATAGCCTATAGGCTACCAGCCTATACCAGCCTATACCAGCCTATACCAGCTCAAGGCCGGTTTAAGCTCTGTTTCAGACAAAGAGGAAGTTCGACTTGGTGTGCTGTAAAATCGTAGTCGTGGAAAATTTGTAGTCTATATCGGCTTATTAATATGCAAAAGATTAAACGACCATAACAGAAAAGCTGCTTAAGTGACTAATTAACCAAGAGCTCGTTTAATTTTCTAGGTAACTGGTAACGATCGTTCTTAAATCAACACACAAACTCAAGTGACGTGTTAAGTGCGAGTCATAAGGTAAGCTTGAAGAGGTAATTTATAGAGTACTTGACAGTTCGTTGTAAAGCAGTATAAGTAGCGAAGAAATGTTGTCTGCCGAGTTGTTGACATGCAGTCGTGTCTGAGCTGTGGCCGATTAGAATTTTTACGACCGTGACCCTGATCAGTTAAGTGTGTTCGAATATAGCACTTCCATTCGAGGTCCTATAACTGTTGTCCTATAACTTTAGCAATTTTATTGACGTTCCTTGTAACGCAGTCGGCCTATAAGCAGCGAAGAAATGTTGTCTGCCGAGTTGTTGACATGCAGTTGTGTCTGAGCTGTGGCCGAATTATTTTTACGACCGTGACCCTGATCAGTTAAGTGTGTTAGAATATAGGACGTCCATTCGAGGTCCTATAACTGTTGTCCTATAACTTCACCTTACACGACCGGTTTTCTCTGCTGCAATAAACACATTGGCCATAATCACTTCCAATTCTTCGCATAAGCCAAGAACAAACCTATTTTATCATGTTTTAAATAATTCATTCATTCATTTCAAGAATTTGTAGAGCGCCCCTTCAAGGAACCTACTCAGCGGTGCTCCCAGCCCAACCATGGCAATACAAACTAGACTTGAGCAACTTGTAAAACATATTCGCATTGTTTCTAGGCAGTAGGCGTATCTCCAACGGAAGTCCACTCGAAGTTGAGGGGCAAACAATCGAGAATGTGATTGTACCTGAGTGCTTATGTAATACCTTTTGCAGAACCTCACAACGGCGATGAAACATGGCTGCAGTGAAATATGGGCAATCGGCAATATTATTATTTTATTTATTACAGATTTGATTAATTATGTAGGCCTCGCTTGTTTGTTTGAGCATTTAATTGCAATATGTAATGTTCCAGACTGGAATGTAAATATAATGGAAGGACTTGCCTAAAGGAGACGAAAGCACCTGCCATAAAAGTTTACTTGCAGAGAACGAGACATGGACGGACAATGATGGATCCACTCATCAGAGAGCGCCACAGGGCATGCATGGATTATTGACAAGTGAGGTCAGAGACGAGCAGAGGGAGTAAAGAGGTTAAGAGGGAGCGAAGAGGGACAGAACCGCGTTCGCTAACTGACAGTCAAACGAGCAACGTTGCCAGGCAACAGCAATCATCTTCATTTCAGTACAATAGCTATCTAATATTGTATCTAGCAAAACGCGAGACTTGCATGGACGGACAAGATGCCAGTAAACATGCTTCTGTGATGACTGAAGACATGGACGGGATTAACAAGAGTGGGAATAGTACTCACACAGGGGGTGCTTCAGTCAGTGAGTGTCTGAAGCCATCAGTGGTAGAACATAGGGGCTACGCGAGGTCGGGAACCCTGAAAAAATGGGCGGCATCGCCGCCACCACAAGATAGTGGATATCAGAATATAAGCCTGGAACTCTCTTTATTGAAGTACGAAGGTCGAACGGATGGGTGCAAACATTTATAAAGCGCCTACGAATGAAATCCAATGAACCATTGGATTCCAACGGGCCTCCTAGATCCTGATGATGATGATGATGATTGTATTCAAACATTTATAAAGCCTTTTGAGAAAAGCAAAGGAGGAGGAGTTTTGAGAAAAGCAAAGGAGCTACGGTTACCAGCTAGAATATATATATATGGAATTATAGTAGGCCTATAGTATACATGTATCTTCAATTTATTGTGTCGCCTGGCCTCTGTTTATTTATTGTAAAATGAGGGGGACGTACTGATGGACTAAGAAATTAGTTTTAATATATTATTCTCTTTAGCAGTGGACCTATATGTCACATATTGGATAGTAGGCCTATTGGTAATCGTTATTCCATTTCTCTGTTGTACCCGAAGAAACTTTAATAGTTCGTCAATTCGCGTTTTACTTATAATTGTTTAATTTCTCATGTTATTAGATAATTTTCACAATGATCAATGATCATGGGTCTACTTGGATTATTTTTAGTTGTTGGTAACACGCTGGTTCATTAGTTTCTGTGCCATCATGAATCTAATATTAAATGCGATTTATTAGACATTAAATGCATTATTATAACGTCGCTTTAGAAGTCATCCGATTAATTTATATTAAGAGTGAGACTCAGCCTATTAGTCCATACTATGGTTGCAAACTGACGTATAATATATGGTAGACCTTTGTTTATACAACTAAGAATAGAAAAGATATAGTCCCACGTAGACAGAAATACCTACTGGAAGTTATTATTAAGTGAAATGCACCTCTTTCAACTAAGTGATGGACAACTTCATTAGCCTGTTTACAGAGGTTTATTGCATCTGATTGCTATTATGGCTGCTATAAACCACTTTGCAAGTACCCTCAGGTTTCGCTAAGAGGTGTTGATTCAGACAAACTTACGCCTCGTTTAGTGAAGTATCAGGATGCAACAACACGTTTGATCAATATGAAGTGTGTTTCATTAACAAAGGCATGCGTCAGTGATGCTGATTGTTCACTGCTGACGAGTTTTTGAAGAGATTAGTGCGAATTCGCAGTTGAAAGATCTGCCTCTAATTGCGAAATGCCAGTGATTAAACCTACTGGTTAGGACTGGCATTGATCTGGTCGACAACCAATCATCAGTGGGAAACATTGTTCAAGGCCATGATCTGAATTCACTAGCCTACTTGTTCAGCGACTGTTTGTTTAACTGCTAGATGAGAATACAGTAAGCACTTAATGTTTACACGTACCTCTTTGTTTAGAATACAGTAAACACTAAACAAAGAAGACAACGAAAGTTTTCAACAGCCTGCATTTCGTAGAAAAATCGCCGAACTGTCTATTGCCTCACACCTGTGAATTTAGATCTTTCATGGCAAAATTATGCTTAGGTCAATTTATAATCGTGATATCGTATTCTGGGATACTATACAGAAAACTGATTAACTTTATTTTACTTGGTATTGAATTTTGCAAATCTATATCAGCCATTTGTCACTTTTGTCGATTGTGTGTGCTCGAAAACTCAATTTCACCCTCTTAAGCAAACGGGATGCAGAATAGTGTACTGGTTAGCTCTGACTGTTCTCTTCTTTAGGTCCAAGACGACTGACGACCATATAGTCACATTCATTCATTCGCTCAATTTCATTTATTTATTCGTTCGTGAGTGGCGTTTCCTATCCTGAATTGCTAACAGGAAGTGAAATTTTTCACCAAGACGAATGGCTGATAGGGATGGTCTGTGCAAATATATACATCTTCGTATAGCACATAGTTTTGAATGCATAATTAATCTCATTCTGTACAGTGAAGGGCTTTTCAATATTTAAGTGCGGGAAATTCCTGCTGCCAGAAGAACAATAAGTACCATTTTCGAAAATACGAATGGCAGGAAGTTTACTAAGCACGCTATCGGTCTTCGAACGCGACAGGTCACTCGACGACGGAAGCACGCTGTCTCTTCGAACGCGAAGAAGGGCACCTTGGCGACGATTCAAGTGTAGCAAATAAGTGCATCGGCGAATTGAAGCCTAATAGAACACGTGATCTAGGGTCTAATGACGTAGGCGGACGCGCTAGATCGTCTTTGAGAGTTGGGGCCCATGGTATTCATTCATTCATTCATCAGGAAGTTTTATATGGTGCCCCTTCAAGACCATCTGCTCAGGAGCCCTCCCGACCCAACCTCGGCTAAATAGACCAGTCTTAAAGTTGGAATAGAACATGATGCACGTATTTGTAGTGGCCGCTGGGCACTAGGCGATGTGTCACCGGGAGCCCATTCCCGTCTGCCAATGTCTTTATACGTGCATAATTATCTTCTTATTGGCAACGATTCGTGTATTAAGAATTTAAGACTTCAAACATTTGCTCCTGTTGATAGTTTATAAAGTGTGAGGTAATATCAAAAGGGCACTGCGTTCGGGTGTGTTTTATTCTCAAGTTTATACAATTTTTAGCAACTAAAATGATTGAAATGCTTCGACGAAGAAAATTGAAACGAGAAAGGCTCACAGAATTAAAAATATGTTGTAAAACGTATAGGCCTACCGAAAAGATAGACCCTATTAGAAATGTTCGAGCAGACAGGAAGTTTTTTCAGAAATCGACGTATCCATCGCTTCGACAGAATAAATATTCCCTTCATAAGAGGGGACACTGTTTCATGTTAGGCCTACGGTACCTATTGTTCAATCTAAATTGTTTAAAAATAGTATTGCGAATCGATGTATTCGCTGGTATATTTATTTGTGCATCCATATTATTTGCTCATGATATATTTTATATTTCAAATATGTGTGTAATCATTCTGTACAATATAATGCCTTTGCGCTTGTCAGATACAAATAAAAGCTACTTACTTACTTATCTAGTTTTCTAGTTTTGCGAGTATAGGGCCCACTGCTCATGACATCCTGTCATATGCTGTCATGTGCTGGCGTATTTCCTAGACAACCACTTCTGTAGGCATGCAGCTGGTCTGCATAGTGTTACTGGTGGCAACCGGTGGCCAGATACATGTAAGTGGTTCAATGTGGGCTCGCACCAACAACTAATGGCCGTCATGTTTGTTCTAAGATCGGTGAATCATGAGTGTTTGCTGAGGCCACGCGACGGCCATCTTTCATGGCGAATAATTATAGGCCCTACGCTCGTTGTAAGAAAACGCATTATCAGGTATTAAAAGTAACTCTCCTTCAGGCTTGAATATGTTATTATTATTAGTCCCTCCCAGCGGAGGGATCAGCCAAAAATATGTTGTACTCGGATCCATAGAAAAGTTGTGGGGCAGAAGTGTTACAACCGGATGCCCCTCCTAACGTTGTATTGTATTGTATTTATAAATTTATAGAGCTCCTCTCACTGTGAACCGACCAATCAGAGGCGCTCCCAGTGCGAGAGACTCCGAGCGAAAACAGTGCTCTTAAGACAGCGAAAGGAAGCACCTGGACCACCGGTTAATATCAAAGAACGAGTTGATGTAGGGCGTTGGTTCCATAGTGAAGGACCAATGACAATATGCTATCGCCTCGAAGCGTGAAGCCTCGCTGCCGACCGTTAGCTGTCTGCGTCGAATGGGAATGCCACCAATCTCGCCGGTGTCACGAAATAGAGTATCCCCATTTCTAAATTTGACCATATCTCGCATTATATGCGTGACGTGCTCCACTGGCTTCCTGTTTCTCAGCGCATTCAATTTAGGATTTCGGTCTGGGTCTGGCGGTGCCAGTTAGGGAGCGCCCCAGCCTACTTGCGTGAGTTCTGTCGCCCTACCTCAGGTTTAGCTACCCGCAGAAATCGTCTTTCCGCATCTCGTGGCGAACTTGCTGTTCCCTTTGCGCGCACTTCAAAGATGCAACTTCGTGCCTTCACAGTTGTTGGACCGACTATCTGGAATAATCTTCCTTCAGATCTGCGTGTTCTACTAGCTGGAGACTCTGCATACACCTTTCACAAGAATTTGAAAACTGTTCTCTATCGCCGTAGTTGGGCTTGGAGCGCCTCTGAGTAGGTTATCTTGGAGGGGCGCTATATAAATTCTCTGAATGAATGAATGAATGAATGAATGAATGAATGGATAGACCCATACATGAGTATCCCCCTTAGCGAAATGGAGTATTCTGTTTAATTTGTATTTTTTGCGGTTTCTAAGTGTATTCAGTCGTACTGTTTGGATTTATTTATTGTACACATAACATCTTTAAATTGAGTATCTTTAGTTTGTAAGTCGACCTGATATCAATTTACTTCGTTTTTGGTGATTTTGACTGGATTTTCGCCGAGGCTATCGTGATGCGTATACCGATGAGGGATAAATTCATACATCCCCCGGATAGTCCTAGGACGGATACTCTATTTCGTGATACCGGCGCTCTCGCTGCCTCGAAAGTCGCTTTAGTCGAACCAGAGATCCCGCCGACCGACTAGTCTGGTTCTTTCAGCTTCATCCCTTCTACCAACTCTACCGTCAGAATGAGGCAGCCTACTGGGAGAACTTGGTTCTACGAAACGAGGACAACCCAAGGCCTATGGTCGTCCATCTCCGGACTCATGGGCTGCTCCTCTCGTCCACCAGATACTCCCTCCTTCTCTGCCAACGACTTTCTTGGGATGATCACATCCAAGATGGACGATCTACGTGCTTCTACCGCAGACTCGCCACCTCCTCATTTTGTGCCGACTGAATCCGTCTTAGCCCATGTCATGGCTGGCTATTCTATGGTGAGCCTGTGAATAAGCTGGTTCCCACGACTTCGCTTTTGTGGACGCTCTAGAAATCTCGAGTTCACGATTATGATTTACGATTACGACGTTAACTCCTTTTCGATTTGGAGCCCAACTTCAAGTAGTCAACAGAACACTTTGAGCTTTCAAGGACAGCCAGTGACTTCATCACAAGCCGATTTCCAGTCTATAGGCCTACTAGTATGAGACGCCTTTAGTTGTATTCATATGTTTATAGTAATAATTATATATATATATATATATATATATATATATATATATATATATATATATAGAAAACATCCTTGTAGGTTATGAATCACATCAAGAAGGCTGACATGTTTTGTTTGCGTATTTGATAAACAGGTTAATGTACGCAGATGGATCATGAATATATAGTAAGCACCATTGAATGGCCATTGGCCAGCTATGCAATACATGTGCTCAGATTAATAGAATAAATTATCGAACTTTGTTTACCTACAACCTATGAATACAGCATAATCTCACTTACACACTACTGAAGTTCATGATTGCTATAAACGATCAGAAGAGGAAGTTGTCAAGCAACGAGTAACAGTCAAAGAATTTGAGTAGGCTTTACTCCGCCTACCGACACTTAAAAAAATACAATATAAGCGAAAGGCTGTGCAGAAAATGCTAACATTCTCGCTTAAGTCTACAAGAATTCTAGACATAATTCTGGCTGTTGACGTTTCCTGAAGAAGAATTGGAAAAATCCTTAAAGAAAATGGCTATCTTCGTTCGCATAGTGCTGGCCTTCTCGCTTGCATGGGTCTGCGTGTGCAAAGCAGAAGAACAAGGACATGGGTATGGGGCTGTGGCCATAGGAATAAAGCATCATATTGACCGTGTGGAAAGAAAATCCATCGATGGAAAAGATTCTGTCGAAGACATTTCGAGTGGGAACAAGATAAGAAGATCTCTTACGCAAAGTGAAAGAACTGACAGCGTCACGATGATGAACAATCTAAGGAGAACAGTCGGATCTTCGAATATGCCATACATGGTTAGTTCATCACTATTACTAATTAAGCATGAAATTTTACGCATCAAGCTGTGGTTATTAAATCCCCGCTAAAAATAGGCTAAACGAAATTTGATGAAATCCGTGGACGTAAAATAATGCGACACGACCAATAGGATGCATTAAGTTGGTTAGTCAAACTCTGAGAAGAAATATGTTACACAACGACAACGTTAAACTATATTGTTAATGCTTTGCAATAAATGACATTGGTCTCTTGAGCTAACTCCGAGAGACAGCAATGAGCGACTTAAGTATCTTAAACTCGGCCAATGATGGCGATGGTTCAGTTAACTCTTTCGCAGCCTGATCTTTTTTTACCGAAAGTGTAAGTTCGACGTACACATTTTAACAGCTGAGTTTGCTTCTGGAAGTTCTGCTGCTGACGACGATTATTATAATTCGACAGCGAAGAAAACACTGACGATGACGATGTTGGTTGTGATGCTGTTGGTGTTGATGTTATTGTTGTTGATGGTAATGATGATGAAGATGATGATGAATGTGATGGTCATGGTAATGATAATGATGATGATGATGATGATGATGATGATGACGATGATGACAATAAGGATGGAGATTACGATGACCATGATCACGATGACGAGGACAATGACGATAATAACGACAATAGTGTTGCAGGGGTAAAATGTGCGCATGTTTATAGGCTTACGATGTTGGGGCAGAAAGCGACGCCGCCTCGTGGACATTTTCCTGCAACTATGACAGAACAGTCAATACACAAAACTATGTCACTGGGTTCAAGTACATAACACCAGACAGGGTGACAATTCCAACTGTTATCAGAGAGATTTTCAAGTCATACTCTCGAGAAGTAAGTACTCAAATAACGTTGATAATTATAAGTCTAGTTAGATTTCTAGAAAGCGGCATAATTTTATTGCTGTATTATCTACAGCAAGTTATATGCAAGTTATACATATACATGCAGAGGCGTGATTGAGCACGAGCTACATTAGTGGAGAAAATCCGTCATGGCTCTATGCATGTCTCGTTCTGAATATTTTTAATAGCGGCTTAACCTCTCAAAGGTGCTGGAGTTTATTTTCAAGATGAAATGCTTGTACACACAACAGCATACAAAAACCTTTGCAAACAATTGAAATATGAAACCCACGCATCTAAAGAATGAATTTTAATGCAATGTTGTTAGCAACTTATATAGCGCCGCTCACAGCAGTGGCTATTCAGTAACGCTCCAGTGTTAACAGTAATGCAATAGACGAATCACGTAAAATTACAATACATTCTAAACTGAAGATGCAGACGACCAGATGTTGGGACACAAGTCACGTCGTTGAACTGTATTTTAGTATTAAGTAAAATGCTATAAGAGCCTATTCAACCTGTAAACGGTTGATATTATCTACAGCAAGTTATATGCAAGTGACATATACATATATATGCAATTATGCATCACATAAGGCTGAATGGATCTTTCAGCCTTTCTGACAGGATTTCCCTTGAGCCCTATAAAGGTGTTTAAGAATGTCTGATTCAGCAATCAATTAAACCTGTTAATAAACATAATTCAACACTTAATTTCATCCAACATTATTTTGTTGAATGAGCTTATTTATTATATATTGTTGTTTAGGTGAGCTCTGTCTACCTGACAAGCTTTGGATGCAACCTAAAGACATGTAGTTCTGTAACTTACAAAGGAAGTGTCTACCAAGAAGCTCAGCTAGCTTTGTGTTTTTTCAAAGGGGGAAGGTAATGTGAACATTGAGCAGCTACTGGTAGAAAACACTAAACAATTTATGTTCTGTGACATTACAATAACATAATAATTGTGCAATGACTGTCATTTAATCTACCACTCTTCGTTGCAACATTCTGGTAATTTATTATGCCTGTGCACTACAAAGGAAGAACATCATTTTATTATGAATTAAACTCTAATGATGTTATGCTATGTACTTGTGAAATCAAAGCAAGTGAAGATAACATCTGAAAACAGCATCAGAGATAAACTCCTCTGGTCTGACAGACCAACTGGTCCTTCTATCTCTGAACTACGCCTCCGATAAATATCGGAAGAAAATAATATCGTTGAATGCGTGTTGTAAATTAGCAACTGTCTCGTGTGGAACCTAACAATGGCAATTATTTAATGATAAAAATCGTTCTTTTAAATTATATCGTTGTCAGCAGGTTTGATGAAAACAGCGTGAAATAAAAGCTCGGTAAAGGATGCAATCAAAACATGGCGAAATGATAGTTAAGACCATGAGGGCTCTTCTGACATTCCAAATGATCCTTCTGCCTCTGTATCGAACCTTCGAGACATAATGTTTAAGACGAGTTCAAAATGAGCGAGTGCATCATAAGAGACCTAACAGCCTAACAATAGCTGTCATTCTTTGATAAAATAATTTATTTAAAAATTCTATAATTTTCAGTGAGTACGATGAATCAATAGTTCAATACAAACTCGGTGAAGGATGCACCGACTGTAACAGTGGATCATTCTGGTGCGACTATGGACTCTGCAGAGGTTCGCTTTCATTAAGCTTTGACTTACTGCATGCATCGCTTAGTATCAGTATTCATCAATTATTTGAATTTTGAAAAGCGTAAATCAACAACCCTTACTGGCAATTTCAAATCAATAGGCTGCATTTTAGAACAATATATATATATATCAATCAATTAATTGCCAAGAAGCCAGCACGGCATTTTCTACGAAGTAGGCCTGTTGTGTATTGAACGCCTTTTTCAGGTTGCAACAGCTAAGCAATAATTGCCAAGCTACACAAATAGCCACTTGAAACTGTATGTAACAAAAATGGAAATGAAAACAATATGGAATCTTTATGTTGCGTCTCTAGAACCAACCAACCACATCAGTTCACCAGACCACCTTGATTGCATTCTGTCCTCAAGTCCTTAACTCAAATCTGAAGCCAATACGTAGCCTATAAATAAAAGTGATATCTGTTTGTCTTTTCCTTCTTTTTCATCATCACTGCAAATTCAAGCATTGTTTTGTCTGTAGTCCTATGTCTCTCCCTCTCTAATAATTCAGAACTTGATCTCACCCAACATTATTTTGTCTTTCTGCAGTTTAGATCTATACAATTTTAAATGTCTAGACGCCATTTAAGAATAAACTGATCTTCTAACTAGTCTTAAATTTTGGGGACATAAAATGCGAAATATCTCTTCTACGATCTTTAAATCTAAAAGAAACGCAATGAACACATGCTGGGTCATTCAAAAGTAAAATATCGGCGCTAAATATATTGGCCATTTAAAATCTTTTCACGTAGGCAACAGAAGTTTCGCATTATCACAAGCAACCAAAGGCTAGGCCCGAGTCTACCGTAACAAAAGGTGGCAATTCTAATAGATAACTCGGGCTAATTACATATTAGTCTAGTTACATATTATTGTCTAGCCTTGCAGCCACCAAAACACGCAAGGCTAGCTTTGTGGTGGTCATTATTCGCCTAAGTGGCTTTAGATAGACGGCTAAATTCAGATGTTTAGACACTTAGGTCTAAGCCCTAAATTTTCGGATATTCTTCATTAGCCGTGGACGTTCACCTGGTCTGCATTAGCTGTACGTGTTTGGTTGGTCCTTATTAGCACACCCTGTTCATCAACCTATTAAGAAGCGATTCTTATATTGATTCCATTGTTTGGATCTTTTGCAGCTGACTGTACAGCGAGTGATTCCTGCTGTAAGTATGAAATTATTATTATTATTATTATTAAATAAATTTGTAACGCGCGCAAGGTCACACCGAAATGTGAATCTGAGGCGCGGATAGTCAGCCGCCAGGTGAAGATGCACTTAGATTTCTAAATCCTTGAAAGCCAAGGAGAAATAGTGAGTTTTGAGCCGCTTTTTGAAGGAAGGAAGTGAAGTTGAGCTACGAAGAGAAAGTGGTAGTCGATTCCATTCCCTTGGCGTGGAATGCACGAGAACCCATAACTGTTCTGCATCGTGGCTCAGCTGGAAGACCCGTACTTGATGATCGCAGGCAACGAGGAGGGATGTAAGGAGTTAGTAGTGCATGAATATAGGTAGGTGTGCTGGTACTGAGGGCTTTGTAGGTCAAACATGCCAATTTAAATTTTATTCTGAATTCAACAGGAAGCTAATGCAGCTCGTGGAGTAGGACTTATCAGCCTATTAGGCAGAACTGTTAGGCTACAAATAATTGACTATGATACATGATACACTAAAAGTAAAATAAGGTAACGTCTAAAATAAGCAAAGTAAACTAAGTTAAGGTAAGGCGGAGTATGGTAAGCCTTAAGGCATACTTATGGTCAAGGTAGCGTTCGATAGGCTAACGTAGGGTAAAATAAGAAAATGTCAGTATGGTTCATCCGTAATTAAACCTGTTTACTGTAGTATTGATTTGCATTGACTTACGAAATCAATCTAAAGCGACCGTCGACTGATATTATCGTGCAACATGATAGTGGCGCTATAGTAGCTGTTGTACGATCAAAAAAAGTAATGTAATGCTGAATAGCTATGTTCATCTACGCGCTGATGAGGTAACTATAGAGAAATTCATCGGCAGGTATTTCTTGTTAATTTTGAATAGATTGCAACTCCTACTGTCGGAACTGTGCGGACACAAACCAAGCAACATGTACGTGTGAATGCCTTCAAGGATGGACTGGTTCACGCTGTGAAAGTAAGTTCAAAATCAGTCATTTTAATAGAAATTGAGGCAGATATCCTACTTTATTGAAACAAACATCCACCACATGCAGTTCCTTCTTACAAAATTACCTTTAAGGTGCGATCATTTTTGGTCATTTTTGTCTGCTTCCACAACGAGTCTATAGGTAATCTGGTGTTGCTGAAGATGTAGCCTTTCAACTTTTTCTCCAAAATGACAGTGTTTCTAAATCATAGTTGTATAGAAATCAATTCTGCGTAAGTCTATAACAAATGGCTTCAAGGAAAACTTTATCTTGGTAAGCATAGTCTCTAATGAGTCTTTAAACGGACAACGGTGCACTAACGTTTAAATTAAAAGTTCTTAGTAGTTTTATATTGGCTCTCATTCAGCACTCATTTCATTCGCACTAAAGAGTAAAAAATGTTGACGCTACGCTTTTGTTCTGTTTGTAGCTCAATCTAGCGCAAATCCAACAACACCGATCTGTTCAACAACTGTTCGCTCACCCAAAACGTTGACCACAATAAACCCGAACAACGTGGCTTCCATTGGGATATCAGTCCTTCAGCTCGTCTTTTGTGCTATCGTGGCTCTCTTTCTTAGATTCTGAACTTCGACTAATGACTCTAAACACAGCCTTTACATGTGTTGATGATTTGACATCTATGATTTGGCTAATCCAGGGGTGCGCAACCTTTTCGTTACTGTCGGCCGCATTGAAGGCTCTTATTCTCACCACGGCCGCCATGATTATCTGCTATTAGGTCATGTAAAAAATACACTCCTGTCTCAACTGTTACAAGTTACAACTATGTTTAGTGGCCTGCTGACATCTATTCCTTCTCTACGAGCTTCAGTAGGCCTACCAAATCTTTTACATCACAAAAATTAATAAAAGAATAATAAAAAACACGATCAATTTTATCTACATTTTCAATCCTACTCAAATTTGTAGCTAACAATATTTCAAATTAATGGCTGCTTTCTTGGAAATGGACCCAGAGGCATGAGAAGGCGAGAGACATTAAGTGTTGGCCAATATGCCCCAATAGCAGACTCTAGACTCCAAGTTGTTGTCCAACAATCGAGTTTTGCACTTAATTTCTCTGCTTAATTTTTGAAACAATTCACCCGATAGAAGACTGCCTCACACATGCAGGTGCCTCCGAACAGTGGCGTAGCCAGGCGAAATCGGTTTTATCGTAGAACTTTTTTAGGAGTTGTTCGTCATTCTTCAACTCCACCAATTCCATCTGGAGGTCCAGGAGAGCATTCTGTTTCCAACAGATGAGGAGTAGTAATAAGCAGGGCCGCGTTAAGGCTAGTGCGGGCCCAGGTGCTGTGCTTACCATCCGAAGGACCCACTCTGACAACCACCGGTCTACCACTCACATATTTATAAAATGCGGGCCCCTCAAAACTGCGGGCCCGGATCGCATTAACCCAAATCCCAACCGGTATAGAAGGTCATAAATATAATGTAATAGTAAAACTAGAAGTTGGATGAGCGATGAAAACATGGTATTAATGCTAAATTCTTGCAGTATATAACATTAGAAGTTGGATGAGCATATTTACAGCAGAAATAGAAGCTGGATGAGCGATGAAAAAATGATTTTGATAATAAATTATTGCGGTAAAACTAGAAGTTGGATGAGCGATTAAAATATTTTTAGTAGATGTAGAAATTGGATGAGGGATGGAAATATGTTTAAGTAGAAGTAGAAGTTGGATGAGCGATGAAAACATGATTAAAATATGTTTTAAATTTTATTAGCTGCTATACCGGTTGGGATTTGGGTAAATGCGCCCGGGTCCTGCAGCACCCTTAGCTCCCCTCTTAATGCGGGCCTGGTAATAAGTCGCAATCTTTAAAGTAATTGAATCGTTCAGTGAATTCTTGCAGCAGGGCATCAAGGACGGTGGTAAAGGACGCAGTAAGCGGCAGTAGGAATGCCGTCCAGTTGTATTTGCATACTGTAACTTTCATTGACCACTCTCTCCCTGCACCTCACTGTCAGCTCTCCTCGTACAATAATGCAGTGGTTGGCTGTCCACTGCTTGATATGGATATTATTATTATTATTAGTCTGCCTGCCTCTTTGAGGTACATCTGCAGAGATGTATAATCATAATATGGTGCATTCTCAAAGGGTGTCATGCGTGCGAGTTTTGTGTGTGGTGTGTGCATATGTGAGTATAATACTTGTTGATAAATATTATACATGCACTAAGACAGAGGCAAAGATGACTAACTGATTCACACCACCTCAGTTTTAAACAATGGAACAAAAATATTTAGGAATTAATATGCACACGGCCGCCAATACATTACAATTGGACCTTACGTCCACGGCCGCCAAATCTCCCTCTTACGGCCGCATGCGGCCGTACGGCCGCAGGTTGCGCACCCCTGGGCTAATCGAATCATCAAATAATCTCTTTTGTGTTTATTATAGAGTTATCTGTTAATTTGAATTAATTTAATTGCGGTGGTTATTAGGCGAATTAGTGCTGGCGATATCAATGGAAAGAAGTTGTTTCTGTAATTGATCGTTGGTTGTAGTAGGCCTACAACACGAGTTCAATTAGCCTACTGTAATCACGAAATGAATTATGTCTATTCAGCCAAGAGTAGTTTCTTGATGAAATAATTATGTTGACTAAAGTTATTGATCCTTAGGCCAACAACAAACAAACAAATAATCGATGCAAGAGCGAAGAACAAATTATCAATTAATTATTCCTTCTCACTCACGAAATAATCTCTTCTCTTTAAAGATTCAATTTTTACCATGGACAAATAAATGACTGATTATTCCTGTCTTCTCCTCCCAAACCTCTAAACTTTTGTATCCTCTTTTAATATCGTCAAGCTTTATGTTTCGTCTTACTGGATGAGCCAGGATGAAAGGATCTTGTAGGTCTACGCGCAAACCACCGCTGCATGTTAATCATAGAAAATGAGGTTCATGTAGATCAACTCCACTGCAAAACGTTTTTCAATGTCTTCCATTTTCGGCGATAGCCTTTGTTTGATTTCAATTTTTTATTGTGATGATAAAGTTTAAAGGGTGTACTACAATGCATCTGGAATAAACGCCTTGTAAACATTCAGCTGTGCTTTTTATGGTGTATGGTAATTTTTATATATAGCGCCACCTTTTGTGTGGTGATGATCTTGCATTGACAATCTGTTGTTTGGATTATGAAATTTAATTTAATTTAAGACCTTTATTTGACTGTTTAGTTTGTATGTAAACGAAGTCTTTTAATTTTCAATGTGCATTGTGTGATTAAACAAGTTTTTCTTACCCACTGCGTGAAACAAATACACTGCTGCTAAAAAAATTGACCATTTCAGCAAATTATAAAGTCTTTTGAATGAAAATCAGAGAGCTTGACGTTTGACCAGGGGCAGACCAAACAGTCCCAAGACATCTGGCAAATCGCAAATACAGCCAGTCGGCAATCATTTCAGTGAGGCGTTGGCAACTTGGTAGACCTAAAATACAAAGCGATCACTGCAGCATCTACTGCAAAGTTATCTTGTGATAAGCCAAACCAAATAACTATTGCGTTATTCTCAAATCTTCATTTTTTCGAATGACGTATCACTGTAGGCACGCACATTGTCCTGCATAGAGTTTTGGAGATAGAGGTTGCTCGCAGTAGAAGCCAAGAGAATAATGTTCTAAATTCACACAGAATCCAGAAATTATAGTCGCGATTTAAAACTTTTAGCTGAACTGCCAGTAGCATAGTTTTGCAATCTCCGTGAACCTGGTGCATGAGTATAGCAACAAGTGTTAGTCAATAAACTTTCGTGATATTCCTTAGATGAACCAAGTACTTCAGTACAAAAATAATTACAACAATCGCTGTGAACATTATTTGCGGAGACGTAATCGAAATGGTTGATGATGTGCTTTCATTGTGTTGTATTTAAAGATTTATAAAGAGCCTCTCACAGTGCACACCAATCAGAGGCATTCCCAGTGCGAAAGTCCCTGAGAATGAAGGCAAGTTTTGAGGTATCGAAAAGATATGTAGCAGGACCACAAGAGAGTATGGTGGTGCAAACTAATGGGAAATTTGATTCCTTAGCGACCAATGCAGGCACAGGCATGGGACTGGGCTATGGCCGTTCTCAAACGAGGAACAAAGAGGTCAAGACGATCCAAAGAGCGGAGCGGGCGAAGGGAAGCAGCCGAGGTGGGAAATAAGTCAGGGAGCTGGATTAAGAACCGATTGCAGAGGGGAGAGGCACACTTTAGGGAGGCCAATAAAGAGGGAATTACAATAGTCTATGCGAGAGCAAATAAAGGCATGACTATTGAGGTAAAACCAAAGAAGAAACAGATTTTCGGATTGCCTTCCCGCGTCGGCGATGGTATTAGCAGAAGCGGGTGAGATTGGTAATGTGGTCAGAGAAGGAGAGAGAGCTATCAAGTGTTACACCCAGGTTACGAACATAGGTTGAGAAGGCATAGGAAGGAAAACTTTAATCCAAAAGGGAATAGTCAATCTTAGCAAGTTGGTGGCGGGTGCCAAACCAGAACAGTTTGGTCCTAGCTGAAATTAAAGAGAACCGGTGTCAGACTTCTTCTGTGAAGGTCCTGAGAAAGAGCATCGATGCGAACAATGAGGGAGAGCTGAGCAGTTGGGAAACCATGAACACATGCCTGAACATTATCAGCATAGAGGTGGCCAGTAACTAGGTGTTTTTGCAAAAACGAGAGGAGATGTCTGCTGGATATAGAAGATAGGGGAGAGGGCCAAGTACTGATCCTTGAGGACACCAAATTTGATCGCAACCCAGTTTGTTCTAGAGTCACCTGAAATTATCATTTGTGTGCGGTAAGGTGGAAACCAAAGGAGGGAGGAGCCCTAAAACCGTATGAAGTCTCAAGGCGGTTCATGATCGACCATGTCGAAGGCAGTAGAGACATCAAACAGGGCCAAATACGCGTCCTGCAACCGATCAATCGCAAAGCAGATATTCATGTGTAAGTGGCAGGACTGTTTCACTCTTCGCTAGACTCTTGCCATGGGTGTTCCTCTGCTTTATGTACTATACATATACTTTTTGTGTGGCGCGGTGGTGTAGGGGTATGTTCGGTGCCTTGCAGCCGAAGGGTTGCGGGTTCGAATCCACCTCAAGCCGCCGCGTAGGGACCCTGGGCAAGTCCTTCACTCGCAATTGCTCATGAGCTTCGGCGTGAAACTCCGATTCAGTGTCCGCGCTGTAGTCGGGAGAGCCTCTGAGTAGAAATCTTGAAGGGGGCGCTATAACAAGTGATCATACATACATACATACATACGAGAGTATCTTGCTTCTCACCGTATTGGCAGACAAACTCAATGTGGGGTTGAACTGCAAAATGGTTTGCTTGTTGTTGTGGGGAGGGGGTCGTGGTGGTAATTGGTGGTGACGGTGTCGGCCAGGGTGGTGGTGATAGTACCGATGGATGGGGCAGTTATGGAGCTGAACGAAGAGGTACATGTTGAAGTGAGATAGCATAACGGATCTTTCAAAACTAATCTAATTAGGAAAATATAAAAACTCTGACCTCTATAATTATAACCAGAAATAATAATGACGTAAAGATCGATCCACGAAGTTGGCTTCGATTAATATTTTATTCGAAGCGCCAATCGAATGGTTCTTTGTGTATTGTAATAAAGGCCCCTCAAGATAGGAGCAGAACCCGGCCAACGCACGCTTTGAGTCTGTATGACGCCGCAAGCATTGTGAGCAGTATCTGATGAACCACCGAATCAAAGGCAGCCCTCACGTTGAGATTACGTTCAGCTATATTATTCAGATGATGTAAGTCAATGCGATATTTTGGTAGGTTATGGCATAACTATGGACCTGGGGTGATTGAACTTTTGTTAAATTTTGATTATACTATGAAATAAAAAAATTCAAAGAAATTCATGCCCCAATCAATTTCCTTTTATTGATTTTGCGCCACGCTAAAATAAGGCAAATTTACACTTCCATACCAATACGATCTGGCACCGCTACCATCGAGGAGCGCGTCTCGTCAGCTGAGGACCGCCTCCTCCAGTCCATCATATGGAATGAGACGCACGTCCTATGCCGCTTCTTTCCGCCACCTGTGCGACGACCCTATACGCTCTCCGCCCCCGTGCACGTGACTTCGTACTTCCGCCAAAAGACTCTAAGAATTGTATAACTAGAATCGTATATAAGAGTATTCTCAAGCCATCCGTTAACTCCAAATCTAAATAATTACAATATTTATTCATTGTTTCTCTTTATAGTAGCTATCGTGAGATGTAAGTGGCAAAGCGGTGTGTCACTCTGCTTGATGTATAATAAACTAATTTGATATAAACGAATGCCATGACCATTAATGTGAAAGACCGCACTCACGTTTGGGGCGCGGTGGTGTAGGGGTAGGCCTATGTTCGGTGCCTTGCAACCGGAGGGTTGCGGGTTCGAATCCACCTCAAGCCGCCGCGTAGGGACCCTGGGCAAGTCCTTCACTCGCAATTGCGCATGCGCTTCGGCGTGAAACCCCGAATGCACAATAAACCACACCCTGTTTAGTGAAGGGCTTTGGAATATCTAAGAGAGGAAAATTCCGGCTGCAAGAAGAATCTCGAGGTCCCAGTGAGAAAGAAAATGCGTAGGCCTATGAAAGGAACTTTTGTACGTTTTCAAGTGGCTACAATGGCGACGAGTCAAGCGTATCAAATAACTTCAACAGTTCAATGAATCTAAAGCCTTTTCAAAGACGTGATATATGGTCAAATCACAAAGGCGTGCGCGTCGGATCGTCTTTGAGAGTAACGACCATGTCATAAGGCTTACAAGGGATCAAATTTCCATAAAATAAATAGGTGTTCACGTCTTCTCTTCACAATATTGTGGCGATTTTTAAGGGTGCCTTTCTCTGGGGTTGCCCTTGTTTCCGGGACTCAGTGGCGTTTTGCCCTCCCTGCCTCCTGCGGTCGCTTGCCGTCTGTCGGTCGGGTTCTTTGCCCGTGATTTGCCGTCCCTTCCCCGTGGCCATGTTCTGTTGGCGGCTGTGACCTAGTTCTGCCCTTGCTTAGCAAAGCCTCTAGTCTTTGCTTAGCAAAGCCTAGCGTCAGTTGCATAGATCCCTGCCTTTGCTTAGCAAAGCCAAGCCGCATTTGCATAGATTCTTGCCTTTGCTTAGCAAAGCCTAGCGTCATTTGCATAGATTCTTGCCTTTGCGTAGCAAAGCCTATAGCCTATGCTTAGCTAAGCCTATAATAGCTCTTGCTTAGCAAAGACTAGCTGCCCGCTGGCAGGAGGGCTATAAATAGAGGAGCTCTAGCGAAGCTGTGGAGGAGGCACGAAACCGGAAACTGTGACGAGTGCGGTGATGCCCAGGAAACCGTGCGTCATTTCCTCTTGGAGTGTCCTTCTCAGGCTGGACTTCCAGCCCAGCTCCTCCGAGAGTGCCCACGGAAAAACTGGTCTTTCAATCTGTGCACCATACTCAGTCAATCCAGTCGCTTAGACATCATCTATAAGTGGCTGGAAGTACCCGCGGGTTTACCCGGACCCGACCCGTACCCGCGGGTCGGGTACGGGTCGGGTAGACATTTTACGGGTCGGGTCGGGTACGGGTAGGAGCATTACGGGTACGGGTATACCCGGTTTTACCTGTACCGAACTGAAGTTTTGGCGTTACATGTAATTGTGAGTCTTGTACCTTCAAAGACTTATCATAATGGCGATATCCAGTCTAAGTACCATATCCTTGTTTTGACCTATGTCCTTGCGCCTTAGTGAGCTTGACATTCATTTATAGGTGCTCAATTTAAAGTTACAAAATGGCTTGTTTCAATTAGCACAATCCAATCGTAGTGTTTTACATATGATCTCATCTCATCAGAGTTTCAGGCCCGACAATCGGGGTCAGAGGTCGCTGACGTCGACCCTGGCAGTTCAGCAGCCGTGTTTTCTGTAAAACAGGTTGATGCAGTTACAGTAGTTGAGGCTAGGAATAGTTGAAACAACAAGTCTAGCACTCCTTTCCCTCTGAGAAATAAACTATTCAAATAGCGGTAGGCCCTACCGCTTTGTTCCAAACTCCCGTGTAATGGCTGTCTGAATAAAAGTTAATTTAATTATTATTTTTTTAATCGCCATAGGTAAGTGTAATCCTTCAGGCTCTAAGAAACTATCGGAAATGTTTTGTCGTTCTGGAGTTAAGGTCATCTTCACCGGTCAAATGTGTAAACGTGCAATGAAAAGCTGAATCGTTGTGTGCAAATTGAAAGACGCTGAAAGAGGCGTGCTGTCTCCTGCGGGTCCCCGAAACCAGTTATTATTATTATTATTATTATTATTATTATTATTATTATTATTATTATTATTATTATTATTATTATTATTATTACTATTACTGTGGTCATCACCATGATCGTCAGACTATTATTATTACTACTACAATTACTACATGTTTTGTAAGACCATTGGACTGGTAGGGACTGGAATTATGGGAAGTCCAATTAATTACGTGCGGGTACAGTACGGGTACGGGTATACCCGCGGGTACGGGTCGGGTTGGGTAGTAATTTCGAGTACGGGTCGGGTACGGGTACGGGTAGCAGTCCTGTGTTACGGGTACGGGTCGGGTAGCAAATATGCTCTACCCGCAGACCTCTATTAGACACCATCTATAAGTGGCTGGAAGTTTCCGGAAGACGGATGTGAAACGCTCCCACGGCGGTTACCACTGGCGGCCCTTGCGCCATTAAGCAAGAGAACATGACCCGGTTACCTCTGGCGGCCCTTGCGCCATTAAGCAAGAGAACATGACCCGGTTACCTCTGGCGGCCCTTGCGCCACTTAGCAAGGAAAAAGACCCGGTGGTTACCTCTGGCGGCACTTGCGCCATTAAGCAAGGGAACATAACCAGGTTACCTCTGGCGGCCCTTGCCCCATTAAGCAAGAGAACATGACCCGGTTACCACTGGCGGCCCTTGCGCCATTAAGCAAGAGAACATGACCCGGTTACCTCTGGCGGCCCTTGCGCCACTTAGCAAGGAAAAAGACCCGGTGGTTACCTCTGGCGGCACTTGCGCCATTAAGCAAGGGAACATGACCAGGTTCCCTCTGGCGGACCTTGCGCCCTTAAGCAAGGGAACAGAAGAAGTCAAAGCAGAAGACGAAGAAGCAAAGAAGAAGACAAAGAAGAAGAGCAGAATATCATCAATCAGTAGCGGCGGCAGGATTTCAGGTTTGGGGCTAAAACCCCAATTCCTTCCCTTTCTACCCTCCTCTCTGGCATTTCAGTGATTTCCCACTTTTGTTTGTTTGGGGGCTGAGCCCCGATAGGGGAGCTTCAGCCCACCCTAGCCCCATGGTGGCGCCGCCACTGTCATCAATAAGAACTCTTTATTGTAAATCAAACACATAACAATCGCAAAGCAAAAATACTGCAAACATTGACTCTAATGTAAATATTATTATTACTAATATCTTAGGCATATTTAGCGTCTATTTACTAAATGACATAGGCAAACACTGTTAGCGCAGTCGAATGCGACCATTTATGTACTCTGTATAAGTGTATATTATATGATCCTTGAAATAACGCCTATCATCGACGATAATGACTACGTCGTTAAATAAACGAACTTAAGTAAGTGAGCTCGACACAATAGCGGAGCTCTAGCAGAGCTCGACACACGCCAATCATCGTCGATGTGTCGTTAAATAAACAATATTAAGTAAAGTGAGCTCTGACATTGTGAACGAGTTGGTCTTGACTGTTGTGTGCTGTGTGTCGCTTACGTTGTGGACGTCTTTGAAGAATACATCGTGTCGAAAACCTGGTGACTTGTTGGTTGATTGACTTGGGCGGCCGTCGGCGAAGAACGTCTAAGTCCTTCGCAATACTCCGGAGGCCGGACTTGCGCTCCGAGCGACACGCGACACTGCTGTCCCGTCCTCGCCTTAATTCTGCCTCTGCAACCACGGAGAGTTCAGAGAGGGTTTCCGCGACAATATCTTGGGGGAGAAATATAGCTGATTGCAAACTTTAAACAAGTAATTTTATAGGGCTTCTAAAACAAGGTTCGCGAAGGGGCCACGATTCTCCTTGTTTTTTTACTTGATGCCGTTTCGTTTTGGTCGCGAAACGATGTCATGCCATTATTTACTGTGCATCCAACTTGAAATTATTATCATGACTGAAAATGAGTCCATGCAACCTGAATTTCATGACTCGTCTGACACCGCCTGCCTACGCCATTGTTCATGCATGACTGTCTACTTAACTGCATAAATTCCTGCGTTAAGACTTCAAACATTTGCTCCTGTTAATAGTCTATAAAGTGTGAAGTAATATTAAAATGGCCGTTCACTGTGTTCAGGTGTGTTTTATACTCAAGCCATTGTTTTGAGCAAAATAGCCTAAATTGAATATTTCGACGAAGAAAATAGTAACCAGAAAGACCAGCAGATTGCAAATAGCCTATTTTGAAGGAAAAAACGATATTTAAGAAGTACTGTTTGGTCGAGCAGACAGAAAGTTCTTTAAGAAATCGCAGTAACCCGGTTACTGCATTCATCGGCATCTGCCATGTCTTTGTAAGGACAAGTAGGGCTATAGTCTACTCCAGTGCATATTTTAACTGTATAACTACTGGGACAAATGTCCAGTAGTTTTAGGATTTGTACCAGCAGTTTTAGGATTTGTCCCAGTACAGTGGCGTAACGAGGGGCAGGGGGCGGCCGCAGGACCAGGGGGGCGCAAAATTAGGCTTCTGACATATTTTTTGAGAAATCAGGCACACGAATAGTTACACGAACTATTTCAAAAAAGCAAAAAAAGGTCATTAGAAATTTTGGTGGAAGTAAGAAAGAAAATTTTTCCGAAATTCCTGCATGAACCCCCTAGTTACGCCACTGGTCCCAGTAGTCCAAACCCATTAAAATATGCACTGGTCTACTCCATTTCTAAGAGAGAACACCCTTTCATGTTTCCGTTTGCTGAATCTAAATTGAAAAACTAGCTTTGCGAATTGATGTATCCGTATATACCCTTATTTGTGCGTGCATATTATTTGCTCGTGATATTTTATATTTCAAATATGTATGTATGAAATCGATCTGTAACAATTTAATGCGATTTCCTAAAATATGTCTATCTGGTTTTGCAAGCTCTGATCATGAGATATTCCTGCGGATATTCATTCATTCATTCATTTCAGGAATTTATATAGCGCCCCTTCAAGAACCTACTCAGAGGCGCTCCCTTTCAAACCACGGTGATACAAGTAAGTCTTAAGGGGCCTAGAAGGCCGTAGCCAGGATTTTGTTTCCGGGGGTCTTTACGTTCTTGAACAAGCCGACAAGCAGACCAAGTCAACCGTAGATAAGGGAGTTTGGAGGAGCGCTGTGAGCTCTCAAAGCACTGTAGAGATGCATCATCTAACGTCACATGAGTGCTCTTAGTTCTTACACCGTAGCCTATAAATTATGTTAGTAAATGCCGATTTACATTATACATTATTTTATTTGTGTTTAAACACCCAAAACAGCCCCCCTAAATACGGCCTTGAGCCTGAAGAACGTAGATGGTCCCTAGGTAACAGGCGTATCTCCAACGGGAGACCATTCCAGTATAGAAGGACCTACAACTGAGAAAGCACGACGCTGACATGTTGAGGTCCAAGCACGAGGGACTAAAACCCCGCTAGAAGCAGAGCGACGGGCTCTGCGAGCCAGCACATCCTGATACAGGACAACAGAGCTCACGTAGATAGGTCGGAGCATAGCCAAGGATGCAGCGCCAAACCGAGTTAGCTGATTGATGTGCATAGAGAAACCGAGTTCCTCATCCAGTGTAACACCCAAATCCCGGACAGAACCATAAAAGGTAACGTGAGGAAATGCCTCAGCTACCGCACAACGGTCCACACCCGCTAGTCGCCTACGTCCACCCAGCCATATGAATTGAGTCTTGCTACACGACATTCCCAAGGAGCCACTTTCTGTAGGCCTACGGCTGGTCTGCGTAGTGTTATTGGTGAGAACTGCTGGCCAACTAAGGGTAGGCCTACAATGAGGTAACGGCTCAACAACTATGGCTGTCCTTGCCTACACCAATGAGTCATGAGCTTTTGATGGAGCCTTAGTCACTCAACGGTCGTTTTTAGCAACAAATTACAGAAGCACACTGGTTCTAAGACAGGTATTATAAAGTAGTACAAAAGAAACTTTGTGCTTTCGCCGCTGCGTGCGTGGCGTGTAACAACAGCCTGTAACAACAGTCTGTGGCTCTATTTGAAACCTCTTTGGTTGGACCTTACATGTACATTTATAGAAATGTATGTTCCATTTGCTCTTCTATGATGCAAATAAAGGCTGACGTACGCGGGATCATGAATATTAAACACCATAAAATAAATCATTTACCTTTGCCAACAGACTTACAGACTATGCAATTCTATGGTTGATAAAAAGTTCTCGAAAAGGAAGTTGTCATAAAAATTACCACTGGCGACAGAATTAGACTAGGTCGTCCTACCCTCACTGCTTACAAATTATAATATCAATGAAAGGAAGTGTATAAAAGCTGAAACTCCCACGTAAGTCTACAAGAAATCTGTAGATCTGGATGTTGACACTTTCTGAGGGAGCAGTGCGAAATTCTGAGAAGAGAATGGTTATCTTCGTTCGCATATTGTTGGCCTTCTCGCTTGCATACGTCTGCGTGTGCAAGGCAGGAGAAGAAGGACAGAGCCATTGGGCTGTGGCCATGGGAATGGAGCACCGGGTTGACCGTGTGGAAAGAAAATCCGACGATGGAAAAGATTCTGTTGAAACAATTTCGACTGGGAACAAGAGAAGAAGATCTCTTACGCAGAGTGACAGAAATGACAGCGTCACGATGATAAACAATCTGAGGAGAACAGTCGGATCTTCGAATATGCCATATCTGGTTAGTCCATCACTATTACTAATTAAGTACGAAATTTTATGCATCAAACCCCGCTACCTCTGTGATCGGTTATTTCAGCTACATGTACCTCTGGACGTCCTCTCCGCTCTTTAGACCATCATGACCTTCTAGTTCCTCGGTCTCGGACTGCCACAGCACAGCATCGTGCCTATGCCTCTGTTGGCCCTGTGTTGTGGAATGACCTTCCTGCTATAATTCGTGTTGTGATGTAATCTAGGGCAACTACTGTTTCTGCTCGTTCTCTTAAGAATTTTCTTTTTCGAGGGGTCCTTCGCACCGAAATAGCCTCTGATTTGGTTGTACTGTGACTGTGAGAGGCGCTTTATAAGTCCGTAAATAGAATAGAATAAAATAGAATAGAATAGAATAGAATAGAATAGAATAGAATAGAATAGAATAGAATAGAATAGAATAGAATAGAAGACAAGTTACTGATTTAGAAGGTGTTTTATCTTTGGACTCATAAGGTCGGGTTTGTGCCTCCACCAAAAGATACATCAGTCTGAGTAGGCCTTACCATACTTCTAGGGTGTGTCTGTTTTGGATACATGTAAACAATTTGCGTTTTAGCTTTACAGATGATGGTGCTGAAGACGATTATTATAATAATTCGACAGCGAAGATTACACTGACAATGACGATGTTGGATGTGATGCTGTTGTTGTTGATGTTGCTGTTGTTGATTGCAATGATGATGAAGATGATGATGAATATAATGGTCATAGTCATGATAATGATGATGACAATAAAGATGAAGATTACGATGACCATGATCACGATGACGAGGACAATGACGATAATAACGACTATAGTGTAGCAGTGGTAAAATGTGCGCATGTTTATAGACTTACGATGTTGGGGCAGAAAGCGACGCCGCCTCGTGGACATTTTTGTGCAGCTATGACGGCACAGTCAGTGCAGAAAAGTATGTCAATGCGTTCAAGTACATAACACCAGACAGAGAGACAATTCCAACTGTTATCAGAGAGATTTTCAATTCATTCCCTCGAGAAGTAAGTACTCAAATAACGTTGATAATTATATGTCTAGTTAGATTTTTAGAAAGAGGCATAATTTTGTTGTTGTATTATCTACAGCAAGTTATTATGCTAGTTATACATATATTATATGTATATATGCACAGGCGTGATTGAACCCGAGCTAGAATAGTGGGGGAAAATCCGTCATGGCTCTATGCATGTCTCTTTCTGAATATTTTTTAACAGCGACATAAACCTCTCAAAGGCGCTGGAGCTTATTTTCAACACGAAATGCTTGTACACACAACAGCATACAAAAACCAATGCAAACAATTGAAATATGAAACCCACGCATCTAAGGAATGAGTTTTAAGTTGAAGGCCTACACACAACAGCATACAAAAACCTACGCAATTAATTGAAATATGAAACCCACGCATCTAAAGAATGAGTTTTAATGCAATATTGTTCATATATAGCGCCGCTCACAGCAGTGGCCATTCAGTATCACTCCAGTGTTAACAGTATGATGCAATTCACGAGTCACGTAAAATTGCAATATATTCTAAACTGAAGATGCAGACGACCAGATGTTGGGACACAAGTCACGTCGTTGAACTGTATTTTAGTATTAAGGTTGAATGGCTTTCAGCCTTTCTGACAGGATTTCCCTGAGCTCTATAAAGGTTTTTAAGAATGTCTAATTCAGCAACCAATTAAACCAGCACCAATGAATGAGCTTATTTTTATATATTGATGTTTAGGTGAGCTCTGTCTACCTGACAAGCTTTGGATGCGACCTACGCCAATGTAGTTCTGCAACTTATAAAGGAAGGACCTACCAAAACGCTCAGCTAGCTATGTGTTTTTTCAAGGGTGGAAGGTAATGTGAACATTGAGCAACTACTGATAGAGAATACTAAAGAATTTCTTTTCTGTGTCATTACAATAACATAATAATTGTACAATGACTGCCATTTAGTCTACCACTCTTCGTTGCAACATTCTGGTAATTTATTACGCCTGTGCTCTACAGAGGAAGAACATCATTTTATTATGAATTAAACTCTAATAATGTTATGCTATATACTTGTGAAGTCAAAACAAGTCAAGATAACAGCTGAAAACAAGATAAGAGATTGATAAACTCCTCTGGTCTGACAGACCAACTGCTCCTTCTATCCCTGAACTATATATACCACCGATAATATCGGAAGAAATATCGTTGAAGGCGTGTTCTAAATTGGCTACTGTCTCGTGTAGAACCTAACAATGGCAATTATTTAATAATGAAAATCGTTAACATAAAAATTCTATCATTGTCAGTGAATTCGATGAAAACAGCGGGCAATAAAAAACTCGGTGTAGGATGCAATCAAAACATGGCGAAATGATAGTAAAAACCATGAGGGTTTAAAAACTTAGTCCTTCTGAAGCCTAAAAGAAATTGCATTCTTGAAATTCTCCACAATAATACTTGTATTAATGACTCAAAATCAATGGCAGATATCTTCAACAACTACTTCAATCAAATTGGCCCCCAGTTGGCCTCCAATATTCCCCCTAGTACTATAACTCATAAAGAATATCTAACATCCAGATCCGGCAGGTCCTTTTTCTTCAATCCAGTAACACCGCTTGAGGTCATGGACATAATTGCATTATTTAAAAACTCCCACAGCAAAGGATATGATGAAATATCTACTGATACACTGAAGTTGTGCCCCTATGCGGTTCACACTATACTGGCAGAAATCTGCATCCAGTCTCTGGAGCAAGGAATATTTCCTCAACACCTGAAAATAGGGAAAATAACTCCAATCTTTAAGGCTGGGGATAAACAAAAAGTATCCAATTATAGACCAATATCTGTTCTATCGCCATTTGCAAAAGTTTTGGAAAAAATTGTTCAAAACAGAGTGACTCATTTTATTGATCAAGAAAAAATACTCAATGATAATCAATTTGGCTTCAGGAAGAACCTCTCAGCTGAACTGGCTATTCATGAATTGACAGATAAGATTAGTAGAGCCATTGATGACCATAAAATTACAGTGGGTATTTTCCTAGACCTATCCAAGGCCTTTGATACGGTCAACCACAACATTCTTCTGGATAAGTTAGAATATTATGGTATAAGAGGCACTCCTCTAACATGGTTTAAAAGTTATCTAACCAATAGAGTTCAGTATGTTTCAATAGACGATGAATCCTCAGCTCATCTCTTGGTCAGATGTGGTGTTCCCCAGGGTTCTATACTGGGGCCACTACTCTTCATTCTCTACGTAAATGATCTTCAAGCAGTAACTGATTTAGACTTAATAATGTTTGCAGACGATACTAATATCTTTGCAACTGGCTTAACTAAAAATGTTATGGTTGAAAAACTAAACTTGGATTTAACCCTTTAAAGGGCAGAAGCGCCCCGCACACTTATAGCAAATGTAAATACACAATAAATTGAAGAAAAATGACCATAAGAAGGAAACATTGTTGTAATAAAAATATCTTTAATTTTGTAAACAGTGGCAGTTTGATTGCCACTGCCCGTTCGTTGCAGACAACACGTGGCAAAAATACGACCACTGCCCGTTCGTTGCAGGCAATCCGTGGCAAAATTACGACCACTGCCCATTAGGAGTCCAATGTGAGAGGCTATAACTGACTAATGTTTATGTGCAATAATTCTACTGTTATGCTGAAGAGATTGTACTTTTACTGTAATCCTCTGCATCAACACAACGGTAATGTTTCCAAGATATGCCGTTCTCAGAGTCTAAAGTGTGCCCTACTTGTGAAACTTGAAAAAGCAAGGTGTGACACAAAGTGAAACTCCACAGAAGCTGCACTTTATCTGGAGCGCTTATTGTTCTTTCTATTGCTGCAAAGTCGACAACGCCGACAGACTGAAATATTAATATATAATATATATTATATAATATATATTATATATATATATTATTATATATATTATTATATTATATATATTATTATTATTATTATATTATTATTATATTATATTATATTATATTATTATTATTTTTATTATTATTATTATTATTAGTTTATTATATATATTATTATTATTATATATTATATTATATATATATTATTATATATTATAATAGATTATAATTATTATATTATTATATTATTATATTATATTATATTATATTATATTATATTATATTATATTATATTATATTATATTATATTATATTATATTATATTATATTATATTATATTATATTATATTATATTATATTATATTATATTATATTATATTATATTATATTATATTATTATAATTTTATATTAGTATAATTTTATATTATATATTATTATATATTATATTATATATATTATTATATTATTATTATTATATTATATATATTATTATTATATATATTATAATATATATTATTATATCAATATAAATTCAAGAAATCATAATTTTTCACCATGCGATTAGAGGTTCAATTTTCAAACATAAACTACATATTTTAGGCACCACTGGTTATTTTTAGACCTAAAGTTTGAAAGATACACTACTCTGCTAACGCCTGGTGACAGAAAAAGAATATAATATGTGGCAATTATGATATCTATGCCCATTAGGGGTACCCACCTGTTGGTGGCAATTACGAGGCCACCGCCCTTTAAAGGGTTAAATCTAATAAGTGACTGGTTTGCAGCAAACATACTATCCTTGAACTTAAATAAAACTTGCTACATGATTTTTGGAAATAAGCAAAACCTAAATTTAGACTTAGATATTAGAATAAATAATGAGAAATTAATTCGTACCTACGAAACCAAATTTCTTGGTATTATAATAACAACTGACCTGAAATGGGGAAGGCATGTAGATATGATTGTAAACAAGATGTCTAAAGTAGTTGAGATTTTTCGTAAGATCCGCTACAAATTAAATTTAGTTGTCTTGAAGAGGCTATGCCACACATTACTCGAACCATTTATTACCTACTGTTCATCCATATGGGCATCACCTCACAAAACGGTTAAACTAAATCGGGTCCTTTTTCTACAAAAAACTGCAATACGCAATAAAAATTCTCAAAGTATATGATATAGCAAAAATTGCTATACTAGTCCTAATGCATAAATCTAGAAATAACACCCTCCTCCATAAGTTTCAAACCTACTTCCAACTTACGTCCCAAATTCACTCCTACTGTACCAGAGGGGCAGAGAAATATGCAATTCCATATGCCAGAACTAGATGTAGATTAAATAGTCTTCAAGTTATTGGCCCTCGTTTGTGGAATTTACTGCCACCCACACTACAAGAAATTAAAACATTGCAACGGTTTAAATTTAAACTAAAAGAATTTTTCATATTGGATTATGGAAAGGACTGATGCACTCTGACTTGAGAAATAGACCTTATTGATCTGTATGACTTGAATTATGGAGGGGATTGAGGGAATACGGACGTTGTCTTATGAACTTAATAACATTGTAAAAATAATTTGCTATTTAACCTAATTAAATTAGACTGGCTTTTTGTTCGTCTTCTCTCCGTTCCTTCCACTAGTTGGTCTTTCACTCTTCTCTCCCTTCCACTACACTTGTCTCCCACTCATTCCTCCCTCTCACTATCCCTGCTTCCTATTCTTTCTTTCCTCTAACTCTTCTGACTTTCTTATATATAACAAATGATGTGCTTAAACACCGTTTGGTCATGTGATTGAGAAGCACATATATAGTAAATTTACTTTGAAGTGTCAACTCAGTGAAATTGTGCTACTGACTATGGAAAAGATGGAGTCAATGCCTATAAGCTATAGCTTCCTTTTGACTCCACTTGTGCAGTAGCTTTGCTGTTCAGTTGTATAAAAGTGTTTATTCTGTAATTTGTTTCCTGCTGATGTTACAATAAAGATATCAATCATATTCCAAATGATCCCTCTGCCTCTCTATCGCGCCTGCGAGAAATATTGTTAAAGGTTTGTTCTAAATGAGCGCGTGTATCTTAAGAGACCTAACAGCCTAACAATGGGCTATCATTCATTGATAAAATAATTTAATTAAAAATTCTATAATTTTCAGTGAGTACGATCAATCACTAGTTCAATACAAACTCGGTGAAGGATGCACCGACTGTAACAGTGGATCATTCTGGTGCGACTATGGACTTTGCAGAGGTTTGCTTTCACTAAGCTTTGACTTACGGCATGCATCGCTTAGTATTGGCATTCATCACTTATTTGAACTCAATTTCAAATAAATAGGCTGTTATTTTAGGACAAAATATTTATCAATCAATTAATTGCCAAGAAGCCAGCACGGCATTTTCTACAAAGTAGGCCTGTTGTGTGTTGAACGCCTTTTTCAGGTTGCAACATAATAATTGCCAGGCTACACAAATAGCTACTTGAAACTGTATGTAACAAAAATGGAAATGAAAACAATATGGAATCTTTATGTTGCGTCTTTAGAATAAACCAACCACATCAGTTCACCAGACCACCTTGATTGCAATCTGTCCTCAAGACCTTAACTCAAATCTGAAGCCAATACGTATAAATAAAAGTGATATCTGTTTGTCTTTTCCTTCTTTTTCATCATCACTGCAAATTCAAGCATTGTTTTGTCTGTAGTCCAATGTCTCTCCCTCTCTAATAATTCAGAACTTAATCTCACCCAACATTATTTTGTCTTTCTGCAGTTTAAATCTATACAATTTTAAATGTCTAGACGCCATTTAAGAATAAACTGATCTTCTAACTCGACTTAAATTTTGGGGACATAAAATGCGAAATATCTCTATTACAATCTTGAAATCTAAATGCTGGGTCATTCACTAGTTAAATATCGGCTTTAAATATATTGGCCATTTAATGTCTTTGCACGTAGGCAATAGTGCAATAGTTTTATTATGAGCACCATAGTGATGCTAAAAGTTTAACATTATCGTAAGCAACCGAATGCCAGACCCGAGTCTGCCGTAGTAAAAAGTGCCAATTCTAAAAGATAACTCGGACTAATTACATATTAATCTAGTTGCATATAATTGTCTAGCCTTGTAGCCACCAAAACACGCAAGGCTTGCCTTGAAACACGCAAGGCTTGCCTTGTGTGTTTTGGTACTGGTGGTCATTATTGGCGTAAGTAGTTTAGACAGACTGCTAAATTTAGATGTTTTGATACTTCAGCTCTAGATTTTCGGATATTGGCCATGGACGTTCACCTGGTCTGCATTAGCTGTACGTGTTTGGTTGGTCCTTATTAGCACACTCTGTTCATCAACCTATTAAGAAGCGATTCTTATATTGATTCCATTGTTTGGATATGTTGCAGCTGACTGTACAGCGAGTGATTCCTGCTGTAAGTATGAAATCTTATCAGCCTAAAAATTAGTATAAAATCTTATCAGCCTAGAAGTCAGAACTGTTTCACATTATAGACTATAATACATGATACACCAAAGGTAAAATAAAGTGAGGTCTAAAGTAAGCAAAGTAAAGTAAGCAAAGTTAAAGTAAGGTGGATTATGGTAAGGCATACTTATATGTAATGTAATGTAATGTAATGTAACAAGACATTTATATAGCGCCAATTAAGAGTCTCACAGAAGCGCTCAACACGTGGCCATCAAACAGCTGAAAAAGTGCATAGTAAAGGTAACTTTCGATAGGCTAACGTTGGGTAAAGTAAGAAAATGTCAGTATGGTTCATCCAAATAAAAGCTATTTAGTATTGATTTGCATTGACTTATGAACACGCTTAGTCTTAAGTAGTCGTCGACAGATATTATCGTGCAACAAGATTGCCGTGCTATAGAAGTAATGTAGAGGTGAATAGCTATGTTCATCTACGCGTTGATTAGGTAACTATACAGAAATTAATCGGCAGGTATTTCTTGTTAATTTTGAATAGATTGCAACTCCTACTGTCGGAACTGTGCGGGCACAAACCAAGCAACATGTACGTGTGAATGCATTGAAGGATGGACTGGTTCACGCTGTGAAAGTAAGCAAAAAATCAGTCATTTTAATAGAAATTGAGGCAGATATTCAGTTTAATTGAAACAACCATCCACCAGAGCAAAATTACCTTTAAGGTGCGATTGTCATTTCTGGTCATTTTTTCTGCTTCCAAAACGAATCTATAGTTAATCTGTTGTTGTGGATGACGTAGCCTTTCAGCGTTTTCCCAAAATGATCTTGTTTCTACATCATAGTTTTATGGAAATCAATTCTGCGTAAGTCTATAACAAATGGCCTCAAGGAAAACTTTCTGTTGGTAAGCATAGTCTCTGATGAGTCTTTTAAAACGGACAACAGAGCCTCCAACGTTTATATAAAAAAGTTCTAAGTAGTTTTATATTGGTTCTCATACAGCACTCATTTTATTCGCACTAAAAAGTAAAAAATGTTGACGCTACGGCTTTTGTTCTGTTTGTAGCTCAATCTAGTTTAAATGCAACAACACCTATCTGTTCAACAACTGTTCGCGCATCCAAAACGTTGACCACAATAAACCCAAACAACGTGGCTTCCATGGGCATGTCAGTCCTTCAGCTCGTCTTTTGTGCCATCGTGGCGCTCTTTCTTAGATTCTAAACTACGGCTAAGGACTGTGAACACAGCTTCACTAGTGCTGATGATTTGACATCTATGTATTGGTTAGTCGAATCATCAAATAATATTCTAATTTAGATTGATTTTATAGTTATTTGTTAGTTCAAGTTCATGTATTCTGATGTGTCACTTCTATGTACTGCCGATTGTCACGGAAAGAAGTTGCTACTGTAGTTGACCTACAACACTAGAGTTAAATTACTAAAATAACGAAATGAACTGTCTAGTTAGCCAAGAGTATAGTTTGTTGATGAAATATGCTCATGACAGTTCCTGATGTTTAGGCTAATGGCAAAAAACTCGATGACACAGCGAAGAACAATTAAATCATCAATTATTTCTTCTCACTCACAAAAATAATATCTACTCTTTGAAGATTCAATTTTTACCATGGACACTTAATTGACTGAATATTCCTGCCTTCTCCTCCTGAACCGCTACAATTTTTTATCCTCTTTTAATATCGTCAAGCTTTGCGTTTCGCCTAACTGGAAGATCCAGGATGAAAGGATCTTGCAGGTCTACGTTCAAACACCGCTGCCAATTAATCACAGTAAATGAGGTTGTCCAGCAGATCAACTCCGCAGCAAAACTTCTTTCAATGTCTTCCAGTTTCGGCGATATGTCTGATTGCAATTTTTGTGTTGTGTTGTGATGGTCAAGTTCAGAGGGTTTACTACAATGCATCGGAGAAACCTCATGTAGGCCTAAACATTCAGATATAGTGTCAAATGGATCTAATTTTTATATAGCGCCAACTTTGTGTGATGATCTTGCATTAACCTGTTGTGTTTTTTCGATAATGAAAGTATCTAATTTAAGACCTCTAATGAACATTTGACTTTTGTAATTTGTGTGTAAACGAAATCTTGTAATTTGTCAGTGTACGATTAAACAAGTTATACTCACTGACTGCGTGAAACAATTACACTGCTGTTAACAAATAATATTGACCATTTGAGCAAATGAAAAAGGTCTTATTCGATTTTAAACTGAACGTTTCAATGAAGACTAGAGGGTTTGACGTTTGACCAGAGGGCAGGCTGAACACAGTGAACAGTCCCAAGACGTCTGGAAAATCGCGAAATACAGCCAGCGGGCAAGCATTACAGTGTGGTCTTGGTAGAACCAAATAGCTAAACGATCCCTGCAGCATCTACGGCAAGGTAATCTTGTGATGAACCAAACCAAACAAAAAGAAACAGCTACTGTGTTATTCTAAAATCTGCCACCTCGAACGAAGTACCACTATGGGCATGCACATTGTCCTGCATAGAGTATTGGAGATCGAGGTTGCTAGCAGAAAAAGCCAAGAGATTAATGTTCTGAAGTCACACGGATCCGGAAATTTTTTCATATATAGTCGTGCTTTAAAGCTTTCGTCTGCACAGCCAATGACATAGTTTTGCCATTCAGAGCATCTGTGCACTCAGTTCTATGAGTAACGTCATGTTTTAGTTAATAAACATTTGAGGAATCCCTTAGATAAATCACTTCATTACGAAATAATTGCAACACTCTCTGTCAACATTATTTGCTGAGACGTAATCGAAATGGTTGATGCTGTGTTTTCACGTGTAAGCTGCAGTATTGTTTCAGTCTTCTCTAGACTCTTGCCATATTATGTGCTCCTACGCTTGATGTACTTTGCGAGAGCGTCTTGCTTCTCACCGTATTGTCAACCAACTCAATGTAGGGGTTGAACTGACAAATGGTGTGCGTGTTGTTTTTGGTGTGGTCATGGTAGGGATTGGTGGTGGCGGTGTCGGCCAGGGTGGTGGCGATAGCACCGATGGATGGTGTAGTTTTGGAACTGAAAAAGGTACATGTGGAAGTGGGATAGCATTACGGATCTCTCAAAACTAATGTAGGCCTAATTAGGAAAATATAAAACTCTGACCTCTATAATTATTACTAGTAATAACAATGTCGTAAGGATCGATCCACGAAGTTGACTTCGACTACTATTTAATTCGAATCGCCAATCGAATGAGTCTTTGTGTAGCCTATCGTAATAAAGGCGCTACAGAGGTCAATAGATTATATTAGAAACCGAGGCTGAGCTCAATGCCCAAGACAGTCACCGTGCACAAGAGAGCGAAAAATGCAGACAAAGATAAGTGAAACGAAGATGAATAGCCATTTGGAATAAGAAGCAGTTCAGCCTGCAGGAAGATAACCAAGCATACACATTGTGATCTTTAAGATATGATATTTAAAGCGCTTTTGCATAGGTAACTAATGCAGTTCCTCCGCGTGAGACTGCATATACACCCAAACCTAGAATATACCGTAAATCGGTCGAGTTGCAGCATTTAAAAGAGATGATTAATTCATGAAACAGTTAGGCCTGCATAAATAGCGTTGTCGCAGTCGACCCTTGTGCATACGAAAGCGTGCATCAACGTCGTATCGACTTGAGTTGTTGGCCACAGGCGTACAGTCTGCGAATCTGGAGCAAGTGGGTCAGAGCACGTACGATATGAATTCATCACGTCATGTTCTCAGAAGGCAAAATCAGGCGCTGCTGCGGCGACTGGTCCGGCTTCGATACCTGCCCGAAAACAACCCAAGTTTCGAACAACTATGCCAGAGTGCTGACACCCGTCTCTTCGGTGCTCTGCAGAACCAGGCCTTGCTGACCTACTGCCATAAACCCCCCCATTAAAACTGTAGTATAATGCTCTACGTCCACGTAAACATGACAGAATTCTACCTGTTGCAGACCGTCTGGCACGCAAACATTTATTATTAGGATGATTTATTCGTGATTATATACTTCATAATGTGCACCAAAGTGCGGTTAGCAATTGGCTTAATGAAGGATATACCTACTTACTTGCTTACAAATTCTGGTCCATAGTCACACCCAGATTACGCAAAGATAATTAATTGCGAAGATATACCATGGAGCAGTTCTGCAGAAATTACTAGTCGACTTTTCAAACCTGCCCACGGTAACCAAACAAGTTGAACTGGATTTCTCCAAGTTCAGCCGGAGGCAGTTGAATGATATATAATAGGCATGAAGTTTGCGCCACGTTAAAATCAGGCGAATTTACCGTTCGATACCAATACGCTCTGGCACTGCTACCATCGAGGAGCGCGTCTCGTTAGATGAGAACCGTCTCTTCCAGTCCATCATCTGGACTGAGATGCACGTCCCTCGTTGCTTCTTTCCGCCACCTGTGCGTCGACCCTACGTTTCCCGCCTCCGCGCACATGACTTCGTACTTCCGACAAAAGACTAAGAATTATATACGTAGAATTACATATAAGAGTATTCTCAAGCCATCCGTTGGCTCCAAATCTCAATACTTCCAACATTTATTCATTGTTTCTCTTGATAGTAGCTTTTGTGAGATTAGTGGCGAAGCGGTGTGTCTTCCTGCTTGATGTATAATAAACGAAGTTAATATAAAAGAATGCCATGGTGAGTAATGTGATAGACCGCATTTACGTTTATAAGGGCAAGGTGAGTCAGGCCTTAGTGTCCCGGTCAACTTCCTTGAATGTTTTGTGGTAGGAGGGAGTTTGCCTACGATATTGTATAAGCTTCATCAGCACGTATCCACGAACACTATCCTTGATTAGAAAGATATGTAGCAAATAGTTCGATAACTGACCGTGTCATACAAGTCAACCACGCACGATATCATCATAATACCTGAAATTTTACTTGCCAGTTCAAGTACAGTTTGACAGTTTGAGGAAGAATGTGCAATTGAAATTCGTGAGCAATTTAGGAACTGGAATATAAGAATGCAGCAGTCGTCAGCAATTTTGTCCAAGTCGGCAAAAGTCGACCAAGTCGATCACTTATTTCCCAAGTCGATCGAGTCGACGAGAAGTCGACTGCTCGACGAAGTCGATCGTCGACCGAGCCAAGTCGATCGTAGCACTCGACTCAACTGATCACGAGGTACACTGTATAACACCGCCCTCTTTCCATCGTACAGTAGGATTTTACAATTGGAGCAGATCTAGAGCGAAGACGTGTATCAGTTATTGCAATCGTGATGACAGCAGTAACTGACGTAAGTCTTCGATGTAGATCGGGTGAGCTCGACACTCCGCCACCGTTTCTAACTGAACATTTTACTGATGATCTCTGCCGCTTTTACTATTGCTATGTATGTATGTATGTATGTATGTATATATGTATGTATGTATGTATGTATGTTTGTATGTATGTATGTATGTATGTGTGTAATAACTGTGTATGTATGTATGTATGTATGTATGTATGTATGTATTTATGTATTCATGTATGTATGTATGTATGTATGTATGAGCACTTGTTATAGCGCCCCTTTAAGATTTCTACTCAGAGGCGCTCCCCACTACAGCGCGGACACTGAATCTGAGTTTCACGCCGAAGCGCATGTGCAATTGCGAGTGAAGGACTTGCCCAGGGTCCTACGCGGCGGCTTGAGATCGATTCGAAGTCGCAACCCTCCGACTGCAAGGCACCGAACATACCCCTACACCACCGCTGTTTTAGATGAGGGATCGCCTTCCGCTTCTCAAAATGTGCTATTGCAGCGCTGTCTCTTGAGCTTTTCGCAATTGTCATAGTCACTGTAAGTATTAACCCACGCTGTCGCAATCGACTCGATTAGCTAGGCAGCTAGGCTACAAGAGAATCTCCTACAGTAGGTCTACGGCACAGAAATTTGTACCAGTTCAACAAAATAAGACGGCAACAGTGTCTAGTGTCTTTACAATTAGTTCAAGAAACCTTGAAACTGTTCAAGATTACTGAAGTTAGTTATTTTAGCAGTCTGTGCATACTGCATAGGTTAAGGTTGCAGGCTTGTTACAGTTCAGCAGAAGCTAGACAGAACAGCGAAACAAAACTACCCCAGTATCATGGTATATGACAATTTATTACAACTATTATTCATCGTCTGAACATAACACTGGACAACACAGAAAATGCCTTTTAAATGAAAATAGCAAATCTTTACTAATTTTGAGGTGCTAAACACGAAAATGACAGTAAAATTTGTCGATTGGCTCTCGTTTAGGAGAGACAGAGATGGTTACGTATAAATGTCTCAGTACGAATTGAGTACGTAGGTAACCATTTCGCAACGCTCTGTTTCAAACTACATAATACATATTGCAACATATTGCGTCGTATTGCATCAGACAGCCATACACACGCCTCCATAGGCAGTGCATCATTGTCTGATTTAATCTATCTATCTATGAAATTTATATAGCGCCCCTTCAAGATAACTACTCAGAGGTGTTCCCGACAGAAAGATCCAGAGAGGTCTCGCGGGAGAGAACGAAGGTCAGAGGGGTGGCTATTCCAAAAAGAAGGACCAACGATCGAGAAAGCCCGACGCTGCACATGACATGCGGAACTATGAAGTCACCTCTAGAGGCCGAGCGCAGAGATCGGCGACCAGAGCAGGCCGAGGTTAAAGTAAAGAGCTCCCGAAGATAGACAGGTGCTCTGCCCAGAACACAGTGCTAGACAATGGAGGAGACCCTGTAATGGATGCGCTGCTGGACCGGGAGGAGGTCATCATGCATAAATGCAGGGATGTGGCCAAACTTAGTAATGCAGGATCCAGACTTCAAGAATGGAATCTTCTCCAGGAAAATGTCCGAGTGACTTCGTTTCGCACTCGTCATGAGCAGTTTGAGGATTATTTCAGCAAGGAAGATGACCTCGTCTTCTGCTCCGATGTAGAAGGCCTGTTGAATGTCTTTGCAATTAAACATGACCCTCAAGAAATGGTGACTATTTATAGACTCGGCGAAATTGAGTCGCAAAGCGGTGCTGCTGCATAATGGAAACCAACTTTCATCCATTTCGGTCCACATAAAGCAAACCTACGACAACCTAAAACACCTGTTGAACTGTCTTCAATACAGCAAATATGGATGACTTTGCACTATGTGAGGAGAGACTGGCCTGAGAGGAAATCTCTGAACGTCGGAGAGAAGAATGTGCAACACCTAGCACTAGTAAAAAAACAAAATCCTGCTACCATCGCTACACATCACACTTGGTGTGATGAAAAACTTCGTGAAGTCCATGGGCTGAACTGGATCAGCTTTCAAGTACTTTTCTGTCAAATTTCCTCGACTCAGCGAAGCAAACATTAAAGAGAGAGTTTTTGTTGGTCCTCAGATCCGTCAGCTATTCAGAGATGAGATGTTCGACAACCTGCTTCAGGGTGACGAGAAGAAAGTTTGGGACGCATTTCGTCTGGTGTCAACTAACTTCCTCGGGAATGTCAGAGCAGAAAACTACAAGGAATTGGTTGTGGACATGTTGTCTATGTATCACAAACTTGTCTGCAATATGTCCTTAAAGATTCAATTTCTCCACTCCCACTTGGATGTTTCCCCCGAAATAGTTAGTGATGAGCACAGTGAACATTTTCACCAAGGCATTGCAATTATGGAGACACGATATCAGGGAAACTGGTCCACTTCCATGTTGGCTGACTACTGTGGCCGCTCGCCAGAGATAATCCTGAGCACCTATACAAGAGACAGGCAAAGCAGCGTCGGAAGTAGAAGAGGACCTTTACTGTTAATGCTATATACATGTATGCATTGTTCTATGACAATAGCAAGTTAGCAACTATTGCTGATTTCTTAGAAATTGTACCCAATTATTTGATTTCATTGTCATATTCGTGTTAAGCACACTGAAACCTATCAGAAATTACAAATTTAATATCAGAGGCAGACTTTCACGAAAATTTGTTGTCCAGTGTAATTTGCACTTAACTTCATGTCAGGCTAATAGGGTAGTTGTGTATTCACACAGAACAATAACTTATTATATCATGTAGGTCATTTGTGACGTAGCCGCAAAAAAGTAAGTAAAATATCTCATAGTCGAGTCAAGTCGAGGAAACGATCGATTCGAGTAGTCAAAGCAAACGATCGACCAGACTTCCATACCCAGATTTAAACATAGGTAATTAATACTATTTAACTAAATTTATCATAGTTGTTAAAAACGATTAAAACAAAATAAAAAACGGTAAAAACGTCGTTTTTAAAAAATAAATAAAAAAACGAGAAAAAACGGAAAAGAAAATAATTTGACTTTGTTACATCTTTTACTGCATTTTAAAATTAAAAACCTTTTTAACACAATTTAATTTTAATGAGCAAATAATATAACTTTATTAGTAAACACCAAGTATCATTAATCTACAACAATTATTTTCTTTTTCATAAGTTTGGTTTAGTAAGAAATTAATAGAAATTGAAAATATTAAAATCTTTTCAAATTTAAATTGAATACATAAGTCCACATAAGTCTATGCTGACACAAACAATTAAAAACTAAACTTTGTAAGCATAGAGTGTAGGACTACTTAATTAAAATTGTACTTACAACTTTGACTTAGGCCTATATGAGAACGTAATATGGAGTAATATCAGCCAGTCAGTCAATCGGAGATTACTGTGTACAAAGACAACATTTCGCATTTTGGATAACTTAGAAATTCAAATAACTTTTATAAATTTTATTTCCTGTACTGTGCTGTTTATTTCTCACCAGATTACACTAGGCCTGTATAGTGACGTAAATACAGTCGCTAATCTACAGATGAATCTTTGAAATGACGAAGACAACGTAAGGAATATCAAACAAGAATAAAATTAAACAAATGTTTTTGTTAATAAGTTCATCGTGGATACAAAAGCATCAGGCCTAGGTTGTTGTATTAACAAGTCCTGGCTTGGTTGCATCATGTATGCAGATGATATCATTTTGTTATCGGCTTCGGTAATAGGGCTTCAGGCCTTACTAGATAATTGTGATGTCGTTAGTAGTCAGTTAGGCCTGACGTTTAATTGTACTAAATCTTGGTGCTTAGCATTCGGACCTCGATTCAAGGCTTCCCTACCAGATATGTTCCTAGGTCACAAAAAGGTTGAGTGGTCAGAGCAGATTAAATACTTGGGAATCATCTTTTGTGCTGGTAGTAAACTGAGTTGTGATGTAGACTGCATAATGCGCAATTTTTATGCAGCTTCCAATAATATTTTCAATAACTCTTCAAGTTTGTCGGAGTTAATGCAGCTTTACTTACAGCAGACTTATAGCTTACCAGTTTTAAGATATGGCTCAGTTGCTGTGAGATTTTCTCAATCTCAGCTGAGTAAACTAAATGCTTGTTGGAATAATGTTTATCGTAAAATATTTGGTTTCACAAGTGGGAATCAGTAAGAGAATTTATTGCAAGTTTAGGCAGTTTGGACTTTAAATCTATGAGAGTTATTGCTATGTTTAAATTTCTCAAAGACATGCTAACGGTGGATAATAGTACACTAAATATGCTGTCATTGACATTCAGTTATGGCCATGAGCATATTAATTTAGTTTCTGGTTATGGTTTGTCTGTAAAAGACAACATGCATTATGTAAGATCGCGGGTCCACTACGTTTATGCTTCGAGAGGAGCAATAGTTTGAGTTGTCTCCCAGTCTGTTTGGGAAGGAGTTTTTGTATTTGTGTATTTCTGTTCTAGTCTGCTTAGTTTGCTTAGTTTCTCTGTTCTGCTTTTTGCGAAATAAAGTATATATATATCAGAATCAGAATCAGAAAAAAATTTATTGCTTCAAATAATGTGACCCGTAAAACAAACAGAGAATCAAGTATATTTAACAAGTGTATCACGCTACAGGAGGCAAAAGGAGACCCCAAAGGGAGGATTATTCCCGCTAGTTGGGGCGACCTACAAGTTCCTTTACAACCAATAATAAGACGGTCAAGAAACGTTACAGAGATTACGACAATTCGTGTGCAGCCTTTAAGGAGGAAATCTTTTGGTGAACAAAGAACAACGGGAGGAGGCATACCTTAACTATTAAAATAGACACTAATAACGGCGGGCAAAAACACAAAAAATAAAATAGTAACTGGGCAAAAAATCCCCAAAATAACCTTAACTAAAATCCTTAACTAAGATCCTTACTACTAAATAAGTAAACTGAGGAGGTTGAGGAGACGCGAAATGAAGAGAAGAAGAATTGAAAGAGAATGGAACGAGATAGAGGGGAGATCAGGAGAGGAACGTAAGGGAGAAAGAAAGGGAGAAAGAAAGACGTAAGAAGAGAAGAGACGAGAAGAGGAAAGGAAAGGAAAAGGAAAAGGCTAAGGCTGGCCATTCTCGGGGATCCTCCACCACCGGGGGTCAGTCAGATGACGTTATGAGATATGCTTTAAATCTAATCTTAAATAAGTAAATATTTGGTGCAAGGCGGATGTCTAATGGAATGGTATTCCAGAGATTTGGGCCATAGAACTTGATACTAAATACTCGTGAATTGGTACGAGCATTGGTTGATCTGAGAGTAGTGGCGTTCCTAGTGTTGTGGGAGTGGATTTGAGAACCAGCTATAAAATAGCTCTGGAATAAGCTCGGGAGAATATTATTTTGATATCTGTAGACGAATTCTCCGATTTGAACTGCTCTTACTTGCTTCAAGTTTAACAGATTTAATTTCTTATAAATGTGATCAGTGTGAGAACCCTTTGGGACACCTGCAATTACTCGGATAGCTTTTTTTTGTAAGATAATTAGTTTACTAATTATTATAGTCATATATATATATATATATATATAACAGATAGTACATAAATAAATAAATAAAGTTACATGCATAAAATAAAAAACGGAAAAAACGTGACGAGAAATAAAAAACGAAAAAACGACGTTTTTGGAAAATAATAAAAAACGAAAAAAACCGTTTTTTACAACTATTAAATTTATTAATTAAATAAATATTTAATTCATATACAGTAGATGTAATATATGAATATACTAAAGCCCTTTCTAAACCCGGTTGAGCCCTCTCAAACTATGCAATTAAACTGTTAAATCCAATGTACTTCGTGAATTAATGGTAATTTAAATGAATATCTTCTGTTTGGTCAGTTACCTGTTATACTACAATGCAGTCCTGCAATGAATTCATCCGTGCTATCAGCAGGAAGTGGTACTTTTCACTAAGATGAAAGGCTCATAGAGATGGTCTGTGTAAATATAGACCTACTTCTTCATATAGGAAACGGTGTTGAATGCAAAATAAGCCACATCCTGTTCAGTGAAGGGCTTTTCAATATTTAAGAGAGGGAAATACCGGCTGCAAGAAGAGTTTCGAGGTCCCAGTATGAGAAATTGCGTAGGCCTATGAAAGGAATTTGAGTACGTTTTCAAGTGGGTACTTTGGCGACGAGTCAAGCGTATCAAATAAGTTCAACGGTTGACTGAAGCCAATGCCTTTTAAAACACGTGATGTATGGTCAAATCACAAAGGCGTGCGCGTCGGGTCGTCTTTGAGAGTTAGGACCATGTCATAAGGCTTACATGGGATAAAATTTCCATAAAATAAATACATGTGTCCACGTCTTCTGTTCACAATATCTTGTGGAGAAATATAGCTGATCGCAAACTTTAAACAAGTAATTTTATAGGGCTTCTAAAACAAGGTTCGCGAAGGGGCCACGATTCTCCTGATTTTTTTACTTGATGCCGTTTCGTTTTGGTCGCGAAACGATGTCATGCCATTATTTACTGTGCATACAACTTGAAATATAATGACTGAAAATGAGTCCATTCAACCTGAATTTCATGACTCGTCTGACACCGCCTGCCTACGCCATTGTTCATGCATAATTTTCTACTTAACTGCATCAATTCCTGTTTTAGGACTTCAAACATTTTGTTAACCCGTTTTGGATCAATGTTCGTTTTACGAACACATTTTTTGATGACATCAAATTGGTTGAGGTCATAACTTTAGTTTTCTGTTCATGTGCTCTTATGTCAGCAAAAGGTTTGATTTTTCGGATAAATCGCTAAAAAATTTTGTTTTGAAAGTTTTGAACTGTTTTTATCTTATGCCAAATACCTCAACTCTAGGTATTTTCACCGTCTTTTGTTTGAAAATTTTTAATTTTGGTTCGATGTGTGATATCGCACGAGCTAATGGGCATTTGACAAGTGCACATATTTAGCACCAAGCACATGCCATTTGCATAATTATACTGTAATAAATGGAGTTCTAAAATTTTCATATCTGGGTCATGTTCGTTTTACGAACATTGGTCCAATATAATAGTACTGATGACGTCAAGTCAAGTCAACGTTGATTTACAGATGTATGTTTCTGATCCTGAGCTACATGTGTCACAGTGTCAACCAAATCATTTATTATTGTATATAATATATATATATGTGTGTGTGTGTGTGTGTGTGTGTGTGTGTGTGTGTGTGTGTGTGTGTATGTGTGTGTGTGTGAGCGCGCGCGCGCGTGCGTGCATATAATAAATAATAAAGGACCCTAAACTGATGGCTGTGGTGTACCACTCAATATACAGGTAAGGGTTCAACTCGTGGTTAGGCTGACAGGTTAGGCCTCGGTAGGCAGCTTCTAACGACAGTTGAACATCCCCAGTGTCACACTCTTACTTTCAACAACTTCTTCACTTCATTGGAACTCCTCACAACACTTGAGGATACATGTTTTGCTGCAATTGGGACAATTATACGAGAGAACCGCTTGTGAGACTGCCCTCTTGTGAAATCCAGTGCGGTGAAGAACGAGCAGCGAGGTGGAATCGAATATCAGGGCAATGGATGTGTTGTGGTGGCATTGTGGAAAGACAACAAGCCAGGGTTCGTAGCATCAAACCATGTCGGTGTGAGTCCAGCAAGAGACACTACTCTAGTTTTGACAAGAAGCTTATCCAAGTAAACTGCCCTATGATGATTTACTCGTACAACGAGACAATGGGTTGGGTCGACCTACTTGATAGGTTTCTCAGTGAATACAGGCCGGGCATTAGGTGATCCAGAAACATAAAAGTCAAGCTAGGGGCCAAGATACCCCATACATTTTTACACTTGTTATTTGTATTCATCATCATCATCAGGATCCATGGGCCGAAGGCCCGTAGGTGTCCAACGCTTGCATTGGATCCATGGGCCGAGGCCCTTTACATTTAGGAGTCCAATGCTTGCATTGGATTCTTTCATTTTATTTTTCTTTACGACCGGAGTATCTGCACCCATCCGTTCGACCTTCGCTCTTCTCCCTTAAAGAGAGTTGCAGGCTTAGGACTGGCTCTGATATCCACATGTGGTATCAAAGGCGGCGATGCCGCCCACGTTTGCCAGCTTTTTCAGGGTTCCTGCTGAGCCTGTCCACCTCACGTAGCGCCCTAAGGTGGTACTTCGGCCAAGACCTTCACCACTGATGGCATAGCCTCAGCAGGCACTCCCCTACTGACTGTTGCCACCCCTCACCACGTTGAGGTGTGAGTCGGACTTTGAGGGGGTTATTTGTATTATCCTGGCAAAATTTCAGCTTCCTACTCCAACTGGAAGACGGTGCTCAATGACATAAACTTACACCATTGTAATCATCATGTAAAAGCAAAATGTGTTACAAATTGTGATCATCTTGGTAACTTTCTTATGGAATTATGCAGTTTTGTTCTCTTACTAACTTTTATATTTAGGACTCACTGGACAGTTCTTATTACAGATTTTGCTGTCTACTCCCTGTTCATTACCAGACATTGTACTGAAATTTATTTTCGTTGATATATGCACAAACGGTACTGCTTATGAAACACATAATTCCATAATTCATATCTTTGATTGCATTTCATCTGCATTCTGCAGCATTTCATACATTGATATATACATACAAACAATATATGTATATATGTACAGGTATTATATATATACATAAATACATACATAAATACATACATACATACATACATACATATATACATACATACATACATACATACATACATACATACATACATACATACATACATACATACATACATACATACATACATACATACATACAAAGCTAAAAATGAACATGCTGATTCCGTAATAGGCGAATCTATACCAGATTGTCCCTTGGTGGTTAACAGGGTTGGTAAACTGATTTCCGAGATTTTTTAAAGCACTTAACCGCTTATCAGTGCTGGTTTCTGAAGGTGACAAAGATAACCTGCTAGGAATTCTAAAGTTGGCCTCTGGAAGAGGACTTAATGAAGCCAAGTCTATTAATTTTTATGATCTGCTGGAAGCATGGAAGTTGACTGAAAAAGTTCAAGTCATGAGCTTTGATACTACTTCTGTGAACACTGGTCGCTTGAATGGAGCATGTGTTCTTCTGAAAAATATAATTGGTCGAGAGCTCCTGCGACTGGCTTGATGTCACCCTTTCATGGAACTGATCTTACCTATGGATTTCCCTTTGAGCCTTTAAGTTATCTAAACATACCAGTATTCAAGAGTTTTAAGGCTGCTTTGGAAATGTGACATATGACAAATTGCAAAGTCTGGAGCCAAATTCTGCAACAGAAAATTTCCGTGAATCCATCATCACCTGCCTCAACAATGAGGCTGGAAGGAAATGGCAGAAGATGAAGATTGTGCAGATTGTCCAATGAGTCCAGTGAACGGATTGTGAGAGGTAGGGCAAACAGACTTCATGAGGTAGCAAGCTTAAGAGATTTTGCTACAAAGAGCAATTTTGTTACAAAAGCAAAGCCACTCCAGTGCCTGAAGTAGGTGTTTCATTTCTCACCCTTCCACCAGACGTGAGAACGCAGACCAGGCGTTAGAACGCAGAATATCAACATTCAACATGGAAAGAAATGGATCGGAGCATTGCGTGTCAGTCGAACACGGTGTCAAGCTCTTTGAAGAATTCAGCAGCCTCCTCCACATGATGAGGAAAGTTGTTGTCTTTCTCCTGCAAGTTTTTGAGGCTAACAGAACGGCTGTTCCCACTGATACTACGAAGAATTCTTCTATACATGCATTGCTGAAGAAATGAAGTTCTGCGACACATACTTCTTGGGACATCATTTGAGAGTTGTTGATTGTTTATATGTTTCCTTGCAGCAAATAATATTGCTAACATGATATAGATACTGTCTGTGTATATTGGTAAATTAATAATCTTATCATAATTTAAGATTTTAAGACGTTATGCGTATTTTCTAACCGATCGCACTATATGGTAAAGGGGGTACAGAGGGAGGGTCCGTGAGCACCGTCTTCCAATTGTAGTAGGAAGCTGAAATTTTGCCAGAGTGATACTATTAACAGGTGTAAAAAACTGAGGGGGTATCTTGGTCGCTAGCTTGAACTTCATTTTTTACCATGTGACCATGAACCACCCTACCTGGCATGCGCGGTAAAAAGTAGGCCTAGTGGTTCTGCTTCTAATCCCATGCTCTCAGCAGATGTGTATTAGCTGCCTGGAGGGTGCACGTGGAGGTTGGTGGCAAAATGGACAAGCTTGAGTTTGTGCGATACATCGTCTTGTTGATGCTGAAAACACTACATTTCAGATAGTTTTTAACACCAATTATCCAATTTTATTATGTTATTGTGTTACAATGTGATTTCATACATGTTCAATATTTCACATGTTGTCAGTAGCGTATTGGACCAATGTTCGTAAAACGAACATATGCAAATTTGCATACGTTATTTGAGAAAATTAAAAAAACATAATACATACGTTCAAACATATCTAGCAAGGCCCAAATAATTAGCACAGTTCATAAAAATATTTCCTAATAAAGATTTGGTCTAAAACGGGTAAATAGTCTATAATGTGTGAAGTAATATTAAAATGGCCGTTCACTGTGTTTAGGTGTGTTTTATACTCATGCCATTATTTTTTAGCAAATAGCCTAAAGTGAATATTTCGACGAAGAAAATGGTAACCAGAAAGACTAGCAGATTGCAAATAGCCTATTTTGAAGAAAAAAAACGATATTTTAAGAAGTACTGTTTGGTCGAGCAGACAGAAAGTTCTTTAAGAAATCGCAGTAACCCGGTTACTGCATTCATCGGCATCTGCCATGTCTTCGTAAGGACAAGTAGGGCTATTCTCAACTCCCTTTCTAAGAGAGAATACCCTTTCATGTTTCCGTTTGCTGAATCTAAATTGTTTAAAACTAGCTTTGCGAATCGATGTATCCGTGTATAATACTCTTATTTGTGCGTGCATATTATTTGCTCGTGATTTATATTTTATATTTCAAATATGCCTATATGTATGAAATCGATCTGTAACAATTTAATGCGATTTCCTAAAATATGTCTATCTGGTTTTGCAAGCGGTGATCATGATGATATCCTGTGGATATGCTACAGGATATTCCCAAGGAGCCACTTTCTGTAGGCCTACGGCTGGTCCGCGTAGTGTTATTGGTGGGAACTGGTGGCCAACTAAGGGTACAATGAGGGCTCGGTTCAACAACTATGGCTGTCCTTACCTACACCAATGAGTCATGAGTGTTTGATGGAGCCTCACCCACTCAACGGTCGTTTTTAGCAGCGAATTACAGCAGCACACTGGTTCTAAGAAAGGAATATCCTGTATTATCAAGTAGTACAAAGGAAACTTTGTGCTTTCGTCGCTGCGTGCGTGGCGTGTAACAACAGCCTGTGGCTCTATTGGCACAAGCCGACTTCCTATTTGAAACGTCTTTGGTTGGACCTTACATTTATGGAAATGTATGTTCCATTTGCTCTTCAAAGATGCAAATAAAGGCTTATGTACGCAAGATCATGAATATTAAACACCATAAAACAATTATTTACCTTTCCCAACAGACTTACAGACTATGCAATTCTATGGTTGATAAAAGTTCTCGAAAGAGGAAGTTGTCTTTAAAATTACCACTGGCCACAGAATTAGACTAGGCCCTATACCCTGACTGCTTATAAATGATAATATCGATGAAACGAAGTGTATAAAAGCTGAAACTCCCACGTAAGTCCACAAGAAATCTGTACCTCACGCTGTTCGCTTTCTGAGAGAGCAGTGCGAAATTCTGAGAAGAGAATGGCTATCTTCGTTCGCCTGTTGTTGGCCTTCTCGCTTGCATACGTCTGCGTGTGCAAGGCAGGAGAAGAAGGGCAGAGCCATTGGGCTGTGGCCATGGGAATGGAGCATCGGGCTGACCGTGTGGAAAGAAAACCCAACGATGGAAAGGATTCTGTCGAAGCAATTTCGACTGAGAACAAGAGAAGAAGATCTCTTACGCCAAGTGAAAGAACTGACAGCGTCACGATGATGAACAATCTGAGGAGAACAGTCGGATCTTCGAATATGCCATACCTGGTTAGTTCATCACTATTACTAATTAAGTATGAAATTTTATGCATTAAATCTGCTAACGATAAACGGAATTTGCTGGAATCCTGGACGTAAAATTATGAGACACGACCAATCGGATGCATTGAGTTGGTAAGTCAAACTCTGAGAAGAAATATGTTGCACCATGACAAAGTTAAACTATACTGTTAATGCTTTCTAGTAAATAACAGAAGTCCCTTGAGCTAACTCCGAGAGACAGCAATGAGCGACTTAAGAATCTTAAACTCGGCCAATGAGGGCGATGACTCAGTTCACTCCCTTGTAGCCTGATCTTTTTTTACCGAGAGCGTAAGTTCGACGTACTCATTTTTAATAGCTGAGTTTGCTTCTGGTTACGACAGACGGATATTTTAAATTGTATTTATGTCCAATTAAGGATTTGAAGTTTGGACCTCTGTGTTCACAAATCGCTACGCAAATATGTAGACTATTAGGATATGTAGCCTATCTTTACTTCTGTAAACGGAAATCGATTAACTGCTTTTGTTAATTCGCGAAAATTAATTTATGTGGTCGGTAAAGCTGCTTAAGGGGTTGTGAATTCTGTATTTCTTTTTCTCGCACAGTGACTAAAATTCAATTCAATTCAATTCAATTTACTGTTCGCAGAAACAAAACAAAATGAATAACATGAAACAACAGTAAATCAAATTTCACACACATAGTGCAGATTATTACAAAAGTTTATCTATGAGAGATGGTATGAGGGAGCAAAGGGCGCACCCGAAGGGAAAAGTCCCGCTGAATAGGGGCCTAATTGCATTAAATTTATAGCAAAACTTGCAAGTTAATTTCGATTACTAAATGGACGGTAGGGGCATTCCATCCCATACAACTAAATCAAGAAAATTAAACAAAAACAGAAAGAACCAAAATCAAATGCTTACAAAACTAAGCACTGTCATCAGAACATTAAAACAGCAAGGCACTGCCAAGACAGGGAACATTCAGTGTAACAAGCACTACTGCTTATAATTGTATCAGGCAGTACACTTTAAATTGAATAACGGGCAATCAATTGTTAGGAGGCATGTGAAAGAAAATGAGATATAGCACAAAGAGCTACATAATAATACTCATTGCATGCGCACGGATCAAGTGTTTAAAATGAACGAGGTTCTTAGCCACACGAATGACCCGAGGAAGGTTATTCCAAACGAGAGGGCCTTGGTATTTGATTGAGAACTTACGTCAGTTGGTTCTTGCGAAGATGCATGAGTATTCTCTATTGCTTCTAATGTCATTGATAGGCATAATTGGGCTGAAATAGGAGAGAAAAGCAAGAGGGAGGAGATTTCTGCCATATTGGTACATAAACACACCAGTTTGAATAAACTTAATTTGAGAAATATTTAAATAAAAATATTGGTGCTTGTAATAATGTTCCGTTTACCTGCTTATTATTTCATTTTTGCCCTGAGGTACTTCATTCCCCAGTGACTTAGAGATTACTGTTATCGTGCGATAAATATCTCGAGAGTCAGCAGTGGCGTACCGAAGAAGGGGCAGGGGTGGCGAGTCGCCCCGGGCGGCACTTGTGCAGGGGCGGCAAAATAGGGTTGAAGAAAAATAAAAAAAGGATTGACTGTTGGATAAAAAATGAAAAAGTAGGAGAGAAAGAAAGAAAGGTAGAAAAAGAAGGTAGGAAAGAAATAAACCGTCACTTTGGTCAAGTCGGCTTGGCTTCCGATGCAGCCCCAAGCCTCCGTTAGGGGCGGCATCACTCTGAGAGGTCTACTTTAAACACGAAACATAATTGTAGAAAAAGAAGCAGTTTCTTTGTAATGTTTATTAAATATTAGCATATTATATTATTATCCATAATCCAAATAATCCAGTAAATAAAATTCATCGTTTAATTTGATTTTTATTGTTATTAAACGTGAAACTTCTACTGCGCACTGTAAGCCGTGTGTGCACCGTCACTGTACAGAGGATTAACGGTTATTAATAATCTTTGAAGAATGCGGTGCTGTGTCTTGCCTTTTAGGCCTACATGTATATATAACAGATTATACTGTACGTTGCTTCGGCGAAATTATGACATAAACAAATTTAAAAAAGCTTAAAGAGTATTATTTTCGTTACTAAAAATTGGTGTCTGTCTTTAATTCATTCATTTCAATTCGATGGTTCCGTTTGGTTCGCACTATATTATTTTTAACTGTAACTAAATGAGATCATAACTTTAAGAGTTTTACTGTGAGATACTACAATTAGGCTTTTAATTTAAAAATGCAGTGAAAAGTGATAAATCCAGACAAGGTATCAACTTCATAAAATAAAATTGTAGGCGTATATGAAATAAGATCGATGATCGTAATGAAAACTGCAATCACTTAGAGAAAATAGCATATCCAAAATTAAGTGGCCAAGGGCGGCATTTTTGGCCGTCGCCCGGGCGGCATTTCGGCTCCGTACGCCTCTGAGAGTCAGGCGTCATCTTCAGGGTTTGATGCGCAAGGACCTTTTGATTATTATTATTATTATTATCATTATTATTATTATTATTATTATTATTATTATTATTATTATTATTATTATTTTTTTTTTTTTTTTTTTTTTTTTTGCCCCGAGGTAAACATGATCCCTCAGGGACTTCAATATTAATTAAAATGATAAAAGTCTGGAACGGTTATTATTATTATTATTATTATTATTATTATTATTATTATTATTATTATTATTATTATTATTATTATTATTATTTATTTTTTTTTACCCGAGGTATCTATAATCCCTCAGGTGTCAGATATTAATAAGCAATGTTTACTCTGGAGTGGCCATCCTTGTCAAGATCTGGAAGAACAAAAGTGCTGTGGAACGCAACCGCGTTGAAACGTTGGATTACAACAGACAGGCGCTGGAACAAGAAACTGGTTTCTCTTGGGTCGCCCGAAATTTGGCCCAAGAGACGACCCAGGTCGGCAAGAAAGGCCAGTCCCTTGGAGTTAAGTGGTCCCATGGTTTCAAAAGCCAATGGGACAAAGTGGTAGGATTGCATCAGTTGGCTGTATTTAGCATTTTTTCTGGCTTCAGCCAGTTCAGCAGCTCCTCCCGGCTGGTTGGAGGTTGTGGACAAGTAAGAAGGGGCCACTGTGTCAGCAACTGTGACGTCCCAGGTCAAGCAGCGACCCGAGCGCCACGGAATCAGTGTTAGGCCGTCTGGTCTTTTACCATCAGACCTTGACAAACCCGGAGGTTCTTTAACCGCCGGGATGCCTGCTTGAATGAGACCTCTGCAGATTAGGTCATTCAGGACCGCGTGTCGGGCTTGTCGGCCCGGGCCTAGGCGGCACGATAGGCCGTGCGCCTTTATATTATTATTATTATTATTATTATTATTATTATTATTATTATTATTATTATTATTATTATTATTATTATTATTATTATTATTATTATTATTATTATTATTATTATTATTATTATTATTATTATTATTATTATTATTATTATTATTATTATTATTATTATTATTATTATTATTGCTGTTGTTGTTGTTGTTGTTATTATTATTATTAATATTATTATTATTATTATTATTATTATTATTTTTTTTTTTGCCCGAGGTATATATGATCCCTCAGGCTTTAGAAACTATATGAATTATTATTATTATTATTATTATTATTATTATTATTATTATTATTATTATTATTGTTATTATGTTTGGCCCGCACGTTAACTTTATAATAGGATTATACAACTTTAGACGTTGCAATATTTACATGAAGTTTAGATAACCGAAAATCCACCTGAAGTGACTGAAATGGCCTCCTATAATATAGTTATAACATAGTGTGTTGTTTTAATACGACCCAATCAATTACTTCAAATGCTTGAATTTGCTAATTGAATAAAAAAAAGTACTTATTCTAAGCTGAAGTTAGATCCCCAAAAAATTAACCATTTTTCTTGATTGCTAAAATTCTCTTATGTAGATTAAATCACATGCTCTGAAGTAGACCTTCTCAAGTAGGCCTACTTGACCCTAAGGAGCGTCAAAATCATCTAACAAAATTTATCTGATAGGCCTATGTATTGCAGCTGTTTCAAAAATTTAATTTTACTCAATAGTTTATTATATTTGCTCCTTAGAAATGCATTTTGATTAATTCCGTTAACTTCCTCAGATGGTAACTAATTGTTTAAAAGCCAGTTATCTCACCTGATCTGTTGTTAATTTTTTACGTAATTAATGTACAAAAGGTTATGTAATTGTATATTCGTTGTACTTGCTCGTGAAGCATTACAGGTCACTCATAGCTGAATGTCCCTTTGCATTTAGCCTATGGCTTCACCCCAAATTCAAATCTCAGCGCCGCCATAATAGCATCGAAGTAAGTAAGCACCTTTTGAAGGATCAGCTAGCACGCCATTATTATGTCCATCCCCTGAGCGAGAAAAGTAGCTGAGCACTAAGTATAGCACCGCAAAACCACCGAACATGTTCTTAATTAGTAGTCTTAAACAAAGCAAAAACTACGATATCAACGAATATTTACAAATATTTACGAATATTAAAGCCTGAAGTCACGAATTCTCGTTCTATGATGATTAGGATGATGATGATGATTAGGATGATGATGATGATAAAGGTGGAGATAACGACGACCATGATCACGATGACTACAACGATGACGATAATAACGACGATAATGTTGCAATGGTAAATTTTCCATATGTTTATAGGCTTACGATGTTGGGGCAGAAAGCGACGCCGCCTCGTGGACATTTTTCTGCAACTATGACAGAACAGTCAATACACAAAACTATGTCACTGGGTTCAAGTACATAACACCAAACAGCGAGACAATTCCAAGTGTTATCAGAGAGCTTTTCAAGTCATACCCTCGAGAAGTAAGTACTCAAATCACGATGATTATAATAACTCTAATTAGACTTCTAGAAAGCTGCTTAAATTTGTTGCTGTATTGTCTACAGCTAGTTATATAGGCCTACATAAATTATATAATAATAATAATAATAATAATAATAATAATAATAATAATAATAATAATAATAATAATAATAATAATAATAAATAATAATAATAATAATAATAATAATAATAATAATAATAATAATAATAATAATAATAGGCTAATGATGATGATGATGATGATGATGATGATGATGATGATGATGATGATGATGATGATGATGATGACGATGACGATGACGATGACGATGACGATGACGATGACGATGACGATGACGATGACGATGACGATGACGATGACGATGACGATGACGATGACGATGACGATGACGATGACGATGACGATGACGATGATGATGATGATGATCATAATAATAATAATATCTTTTCTTTAACTAAGCGCCTGACAAACGCACTGCGCTGTACATTTACATGTTATGCAATTGACACAATTCACAAGAACACAAATGACAGAAGACATAAATCTTAACTACTAACAGAACAGACAGCCTGTAATACACGGCGCTAATCGCAGCCTACATAGCATATGCACAGGCTTGAATGAGCCCGAGCGACATTAGTGGACAAAATCCGCCATGACCCTATGCGTGTCTTTTCTGACTCTTTTTAACAGTGGCCTAAACCTCGCAAAGGAGCTAGAGTTTATTTTGAAGGTGAAATGCTTTTACACACAGCAACATACGAAAAATTTACAAACATTCAAATTATGAAAACCACGCATCTAAAGAATAAATTTTACTGGGATGTAATTAGTAAATTATATAATGCCGCTGACAGCAGTGGCCATTCATTTGTTCTCCAGTGTTAACCCTAGGGCTACCAAGCTTTTTGTGTGACATCGGCTACCAAGGTAACCACCCCCCTGGACTTCGTGTTTGGTTTCACATATCATAACTTGTAATATAGCAATGGATTTAGCATTATTTCTAAAATGCCAATTAGCCATTCATTTGTTCTCCATGTTAACCCTAGGGCTACCAAGTTTTTGGTGTGACATCACTACCAAGGTAACCACCCCCCTGGATTTCGTGTTTGGTTTCACATATCATAACTTGTAATATAGCAATGGATTCAGCATTCATTTCTGCACAGAATGGTATATTTAGTTGTACATTATGTGAATGCACCTCGAAATTACATCACTTTTAACAACGGAACCCATTAATTAGCACTATTTTATATTATTGCGTACATTTTGTACTTTTTGGATAAACAAATATAAGATTATGTGTGTTTTGAAACTAATCTATGTATAAAAGATACACACAATCATCCCTACACATGTTTATATAGTATGAATGTACATCCATACTTATATATATCCATACATATATATCGGTTTACGTTGTAATGCTGTATTCAGCCATTTTCACACATATTACGCGTATTATTATTTATTTTGATCACTCCGGTATTCAAAAGACAAAGATGTAGGTATGAAAAATGAAGCCCTTCATTCCCTCTAAAGAATGGTATCTTTGTTTCTCTTCCAGAAAGACAAATTAATACGCTACAGACAAAAACTAAGGGGGGAGTGCTTCCATTCAGCCATTTTTCACGCATATTACGCGTACTTATTATTTATTTTTACCACTTCCGGTTTTTATAAGACAAAGATGTAGGTATGCAAATGAAGCCCTGCATTTAAATCTAAAGAATAGTATAATTGTTTCTATTCTAGGAAGAATAGTCAATACGCTATAGTCGAAAACTAAATGGGTGGTATCCACAAATGGTGCCTAGGTATATCAGGTATAACTTTTGAATGGCGTCGGCTACCACCATGATGTTAATATTTAAAATGTGCGCCAATGAATCTGCTACAGCTATCTAAAATGCAAAAATTATATTCCATATAAAAAAACATTATGCATAAAAACGTAGGGGTGGCAACCACCCCCCCTTGGTAGCCCGAGGGTTAACCGTAATGCAAAACAAGAGTCATGTAAAATTGCAATACATTTCAAACTAATGATGCAGACGATCAGATGTTGGGGCAGAAGTCACGTCGTGAAATTGTATTTTAGTATTAAATAAAATGCCAAGAGCTTATTCAACATGTAGCGGTTGATCTCACGTAAGGTTGAATAGCTAGTTCAGTAGCTTTCAACCTCTCTGACGGTTGATTCACATGAACTCTATAATAGCTAGTTCAATAGCTTTCAACCTCTCTGACAGGTTTTCCATGAACTCTATAAAGGTGTTTAAGAATGTCTAATTCAGCAATCACTTAAACAAGCACCGTTGAATGATCTTATTTATTATTATTATATTGTTGTTTAGATGAGCTCTGTCTACATGACAAGCTTTGGATGCGACCTACACCAATGTAGTTCTGCAACTTATAAAGGAAGTATCTACCAAAACGCTCAGCTAACTTTGTGTCTTTTCAAAGGTGGAAGGTAATGTCAACATTGATAAGCTACTGGTAGAGAACACTAAACAATTTCTTTCTGTGTCATTACCATAACATAATAATTGCGCAGCATGGGCGTATTTAGGGGGTGGTTTTACGGGTTCAACGAAATAAGTTTCCAAAAAGTTTTTATATGCTTTTTACATGCAAAATACAAAAAACCTGGACTTTTGCCACGATTTTCAACGGAAAACCTCTCCGAAATCTTAAAACCCCCTCCGAAGTTTTTTTCTGGCTACGCTCATATTGCGCAGCTACTCCCATTAAGTCTACCAGACTTCGTTGCAACATTCTGGTAATTTATTATGTCTGTGCTTTACAGAGGAAAAACATCATGCCCTCTGTGCAGGCCTACTGTATATGGGCCTACCTAATTTTGTATTATGAACTATACGCTAATAATGTTATGCTGTGGACTTTCTGAAATCAAACCTAGTCAAGGTAACAGCTGAAAACAACATCAGAGTTGATAAACTCAGCTCGTCTGACAGGCAAACTGGTCCTTCTGTCTCTAAACTCGTTGAAGACGTGTTCTAAATGAGCAATTGTCTCGTATCGAACTTAACAAACAATGGCATTTGTCTAATGATAAAATCGTTTATTACAAAATTCTATAATTGTCAGTGATTTCGATAAAACAGCTTGTAATAAAACTCGGTGCAGGATGCAATAAAAGCATGACGGTTAAAACCGTCAATGTTTAATAAACTCAGTTCTCCTAACTGCGTCTCCAAATTCTCTATCGCGCCTGCGAGAAATACTGTTGAACGTGTGTTCTAAATGAGCGACTGTATCTTAAGGTTCCTAACAGCCTAACAATGGCTTTCATTCATGACTTATTTTAAAATTCTATAATTTTCAGTGAGTACGATGAATCAACAGTTCAATACAAACTCGGTGAAGGATGCACCGAATGTAACAGTGGATCATTCTGGTGCGACTATGGACTTTGCAGAGGTTCGCTTTCACTAAGCTTTAACTTATTGCATGCATCGTTTAGTATCAGCATTCATCAATTATTTGAATTTTGAAAGCATTAATTTTAACCAACTGGCATTACGAATAAAAAGGCTATATTTTTTAAATAAAAGTTTTTCAATCTTAATTGCAAAGAAGCCAAGCACTGTATTTTTCTGCAAAGTAGGCCTGCTGTGTATCGTACGCCTTTTTCAGGTTGTAACAGGTAAACAATAATATAGGCTACACAGATAGCCACTTGAAACTGCAACTAACAAAAATGGAAATGAAAACAATATGGAATCTTATATGCTGCGTCTCTAGAACCGACTACTTCAGTTCACCAGGCACCCTTGATTGCAATCTGTCCTCAAGTCCTTAACTCAAATCTGAACACAAAGCGACCTCAGCTGCTGTTTCCTCCTTTTTCATCATCACTGCTACTCAAAGCACTATTTTGTCCGTATCCCTATCTCTCTCTCTCTCTCTCTCTCTCTCTCTCTCTCTCTGCAACTCAAAGCACTATTTCTGTCCGTAGTCCTATCTGTCTCTGTCTGTCTGTCTGTCTGTCTGTCTGTCTGTCTGTCTGTCTCTCTCTGTCTCTCTCTCTCTCTCTCAAGTCTCTCTCTGAATCTCAAAATTATTTTGTCTCTTTCTGCTCTCTTGTAGGCCAATACATTTCAAATATCTTCTCCTCTTAATCACTGAATCACCCAAAATTATTCAGTCAGTGCATTTAGTCAGTCAAGTCAAATATCAGTCAGTCAGTCAGTCAGTCAGTCAATCAATCAATCGTTTAAGAATAAACAGTTACTGATCTAACGCGTCTTAAATTTTGGGGACATAAAATGCAAAATATCTCTTTTACGATCTTGAAATCTAAAAGAATCGCAATGAACACATGTTGGGTCATTGACTACTTTAAAATCTTTGTACATAGACTAGACTATAGTCAAATAGTTTTATGATGAAGACTATTTTGATTCTAGAAGCTTCGCATTATTGCACATAACCAAGGGTGTTTCCATTCTCTAGACCCGAGTTTATAGTAGCAAAAACAGATAGCTCAGGCTATTTACATATTGTCTCGCCTTGTAGCCATCAAACATACAAGGTTAACCTTGTATGCTTTTGTGATCATTATGGGCCTAAGTGGTTTAGACAGACTGCTAAATTTAGATGTTTCGACACTTCAGCTCTACATGTAGATTGCCGGATATTGGCCATGGGAGTTCATCTGGCCTGCATTACCTGTACGTATTTGGTTGGTCTTTCTTAGCAAACCCTGTTCTACTAAGTTGCGGTTTGCCAACTTAACGTTTCAATAAAGGATATATATATATATATATATATATATATATATATACTTATCGGCGGTGGTTTGAGCGGACTCAGTATGTCAACGTAATTATGGGGACCTATGTATATACCGATTGAGTGTGGTTTATGAGGACTTATATATATATAATTATATACCGATTGCGGGTGGTTTAAGAGGACCTATATATATATACCGATTGCGGATGGTTTATGGGGACTTAAATATCTACCGATTGCGGGTGGTTTATGGGGACTTATATATAAATACCGATTGCGGGTGGTTTATTGGGACTTATATATAAATACCGATCGCCGGTGGTTTATGAGGACTTATATATATACCGATTGCTGATGGTTTATGAGGACTTGACATGTCCTCGGAAACAGTGTTCTATACTTACATGTATATATAGCATCTAGGAACAATCCGATCTATTCATTAGCGTGCTCTGCATCCGTACTAATGGCCTTAGACGCGAAATCTTTCGCCAGTTTAGCCATTTCGAGTGATTATTAGGGTGGACTAAAACAATTTTTTGAGCAAACGTTTTCTAATAGTGATGCAAAGTTGCCAGTATGTTAGAGTAAGTTGTGTGCAAAATATTTTTGATTTTGCTTTGTGTCTTCTGCCCTCTACCGGCGGTAATATTTTAATATGTGAAATTCTGTGGAAAACGTCAATGTAGTGCATTTTTCTTGGACTGTGGGCGAATCTTCAGATCTATCGGCCATATCATATCAGGCAATTGCCGAAATCGCATCTGGCTACAGGATTGTGGAAGCGTAATGCCCAATGAGTGCAGCAACGTCATCACCAGGAACAAAATTAGGAGAGAACGAAAGAAGTGCGAAGCTCTGTGGACACAGAGGCGAAAATCTGCACATAACTTTGGGGGGACAGATAGGCCTATGTCGGAACTTTGAGGACAGGCCCCTCCCCCCCCATTATTTACGCCACTGCGTGGACAAAGACCACAGAATCATCATGGGAAGATTTTAAGAAAACACGCTAATGACTGAGTGGGTAGTGACCAAGATTTTTCATTGGTTTTAGCGCTAAGGGAGCTACTTGTAACTCGGGCACACTCTTCGGTCAGACAACGTCGAGCTTTCAAGATTGTTGGCCCCTCCGCTTACTGCACCTGAATAATATACCTGCTTCCAATTATATCGCTGAGTGCAGATAGAAAGGCGCTAGAACAGTGGGTTTTTTCAAGCGGCTCGCCACAAATTGCGGATATACGGCGGCCCACCTCAGCAATAAAATCAAAGCCCGACCGAGTGATTGGTCCCAATGATTCAAAGGCAATGGGCACAAACGTGTGTGATGAAGGAAGGCCTGAATATTTTGCCTCTTTACGAACAGCGGCCAGCTCAGCCGCACCCCCGGCAATTGTTGATGTCCGATGGAGATTATGATGCTGCACATGTATGGACATTGGTCACATCCCAGGTGATGTATTTGCCTGCTGCCCATGGAACCAGCGTGGTTGCATCCGGACGTTTGTCATCGCTACGAAGAAGTCCGGAGGGCTCCTTCGAGCATGGAATGTCCGCCTTTTGAAGTGCTCTCCAAATGATATCATTGATGGCGTAGTGTCGGCTAGCACGACCATTTGACATGTTACACACCAGCCCGTGGTGCCCTCCAAGGTCGACCCAGTTGATTTCAGCACTTGACTGTTCATGAAATGCCACGCCATCTGGTGCACACTCAGTCCTCCATCCTTTATGATAAATGAGTAGAAGGCAAGTTACTGATTTTAAAAGAAGTGTCTTACCTTTGGATTTATGAGGTTCGCTTTGCGCCTCAACCAAAACATATTATGCTGAGGCGCAAAACGAACCATAAATTGTTTACATACATCCAAAAACAGACGCTGATGTAACTTATATTATACATCAGCGTCTGTTTTTGGATGTATGTAAAAAATTTATGTTTTAGCTTTACAGATGATGAATGATGCTTCGATAGCGAAGAAAACACTGACAACGACGATCAGGGCCGGCCCTAGCCCAAATGGCGCCCCAGGCAAAACATACATTTGGCGCCTCTGACTTCACTCCACGGTCCACCCATCGTCACAACCAATGCTGAACCAGCCAGAACAAAATGCTCAACTGGTCGACTTATATATTATTATTGATTATTTCTTTATTTCTTTATTAGTGCACTCAACCCTGGATAAGTTACATTTTGTGAGGAATGGTAAAAAGCAAAACCACTTCGAATTACCAAAGTATTCGAATTACCGAAAAAACATAAATATATTTATTATTTGTTTTTCTACTTGTCGTTTTTCTCTATCAGGTTTCAGTTTATCAAACCGTCTTAGGACGCGAAGTAATCTTATAGAGAACGTCCATGAGCGGCCATGAATCAGCCACCTACCGAAATTAAATGAGACTAGTTTATTGTGACCTTCAAAATAGGAGCGCCACCTAAACGAAACGATATGTGTCTACTCAGCGTAGCGGAAAGTTCACTTAATTTATAATGTATGAATGACTTCATGACAGCATGACATTTCTCTTCGTTTTTGTTATTAATTACAAACGAATTACTAGCTGATGACTGAGCACGTTTGAAAGCCATCCTCTTTTATTTTTGATGCTCAATGGTGTTTCTTGTTTTTTTCTTACAATTTTGAGCATCCGATAACATCTCTTTCGCTTCATGAATAGGGTTTGACATAATTTTTTTAATTAAAAGTTTAATTTGATAAGATAGAAACTATAAATTAATTTAGACATACTTAAGAAAACTCATTTAAAAATGTACAGATATTCACAGATAATTAACTTAATTAATGCAATTGCGATGTCTGCTCGGCAGTCGACGTATAAAGATGCTTGGATTGTTGACATTTTTCAGTCGAAAATGTCACTATGTCAGCAATCAGATTTACGGACGGACAGGTATTTATTACAAACACAAACTGCAGAGTAGCCTATAGACACGCCTGACATAATTGAATTTTAATGGTTAAAATAAAATTTGAGCTGTGTTAAAATTGAATTACTTGACAAGGTGCAATGAAATCAATTATTATTTTTAATTTGTTCCATAACCGAAAGTTCTGAATTCAAATGAAAAGAATCATTGTAATTGAAAAAATGGCTAAAAACGTAAAAAAACATAACAATGTTAAACACATTTTTTTTAAAATGGCGCCCCCTAGACTTTGGCGCCCCAGGCAACTGCCTGCTTTGCCTACAGGTGCCTAAGGCCGGCCCTGACGACGATGTTGATTTGGTGATGTTGTTGATGTTGATGATGATTACGATGATGATGGTGATGATGATGGTGATGATGATGATGATGATGACTGTGGTGGTGGCAGTGGTCATGATAATAATGATGATTTCAATATAGATATTACGGTGACCATGATCAAGATGACGACAACGTTGACGATAATAACGATGATAGTGTTGCAATGGTATATTGTGCATAATTATGTTTATAGACTTACGATGTAGGAGCAGAAAACGACGCCGCCTCGTGGACATCTTTCTGCAACTTTGACAGACCATTCAGTGCACAAGGATACGTCAATTGGTTCCCGCGCATAACAACATATAACCTGACAATTTCAGCTATTATAAACGAGTCTTTCCAGTCATATCCTCAAGCAGTAAGCACTCATATCCCGATGATTATCAAGTCTAGTTCGGCATAATTATAGAAAGCTGCATAATTTCTATTGCAATGTTGTGTACAGAGAGTTCTGCATGTATGTACAGAGGCTTGAATGAGCCCGAGCATGTATGAGTGTCTCTAAACATTTGTTAGCGGCTTTAAAAACCTTTAAAAGGCGCTTGAGTCTATTTTCCATGTGAAATGCTTCTACACACAGTAGCATACATACAATTCAATCAATCAATCAATCAAATAAACTTGATATAGCGCCCCTTCAAGATATCTACTCGGAGGCTGAAAAGGACAGCTTTCAGAAAAGTATAGAATACAGATGAAAAGTTCCCAGGTATGGGGAAGTCCAGATCGAGGAAGTCCTCTGGACCATTCCAGATAATTGGGCCCACAACCGAGAAGGCCCAATGCTGCATTACCGGTATAGAAGTGCGCATAAAAGGGACGATCAGGTCAATTACAGTTAAACAGGCGATGTTGAATGATCTTATTTATTATAATATTGTTGTTTAGATGAGCTCTGTCTACATGACAAGCTTTGGTTGCGACCTACGCAAATGTAGTTCTGCGACATTTCAAGGAAGAACTGCTGAGAACACTCTGCTAGCTTTGTGTGCTTTTAAGGGTGGAAGGTAATGTGAACATTGAACAGCTACTGGTATAGGACACAGCAATTTTTTCTCTGTCATTACAATAACGCAATGACGGCCAAAAGTCTGCCGAAATTCCGTTGCAACATCCTGGTCATGCCTGTGCTTTACAGAGGAAGAACATCGTGTCCATTGTGTAGGCCTATAAAATTATGATTAATTTTGCATAATAAACAAAATTGTAATATTGTTATGCTGTGGACATGTGAAATCAAAACTAATCAAGATAACAGCTGAACAAAACTTCAGAGTTTAGATAAACTCAACTCGTATGGCTGACCAACTGCTACTTCTATCATTCTCTAAGCTACACCTCCGACAAACATCGGATGAAATATTCGTTGAAAGCGTGTTCTAAATGAGTAATTCTCTCGTAGCGATCCTAACAATGGCAATTATTTAATGATAAAAATCGTTTATTAAAAAATGATATCATTGTCAGTGATGTCGATGAAAACAGCGTGAAATAAAAACTCGGTGAAGGACGCAATCTAAGCATGGCTAGCTGACGGTGAAACCATCAGGGTTTAATAAATTCAGCTCTTCTGACATTCCAAATGATCCTTCTGCCACCCCCCTACTGCGCTGCGAGAATAATGTTGAAGGTGTTTACTAAATGAGCGATTGTACCATAAGGATCCTAACAGCCTAACAATAACTGTTATCAGACTTGTATGCGAGACTTAAAACTTCGAGGCCGAGACCGAGACCGAGACTTAAGGTCCAAGACAGTTCAAAAAAGTGCTAACCGCATATTTTCGAAAGTGATGGAAATGTAAAATGGACTGAAAACAATTTTCTTTCAAATGTTCAAGTCTACTACCAGGGACAGCCGATCACCTGAATAGTATAAAGAAATTAAATACTTCAGGCATCCTGACATTTTCTAAACTATTCTAAAATTTAAACCAACAATATTTTATAAATTTACGACATAACTCACCTTGAGAAACTATATGTTCTTCCAATCGTTTCGCTTATGGTGGCTTTACACCAGCGGCAAACGGCACGTCATTTCTTTTGTTTGTACATGACGTCAAATTGCTTCAATGTAAGTTTGACTATTTCAGGTTCTTTATGATAGAAAATCGAAATAAAGTAGACATTGTCTTTTCAATAGCTGCTAGGTTAGTGTTAACCAGAAACTCAGAAAGACCGCTTTTCTAAACTTCAGGCTAGTTTAGCACTTCTTCCTTACCAGTTATCACATCGGCAGAGGACAATTTATGGCGCAAGAAGTTCAGCACTAAAGACAGTTTGCGCGAAAACTATGGAGACCGCTTCTAAAAGAGAACAAGACTTTCGCTTCAAGACAGTTTCCAAAAAGTCATGAAGTGACCGTGAGACCGAGACTGAGACAATAGGTTCCGAGACCGAGACCGAGACTAAGACCGAGACATCAAGAAACCTATCTCGAGACGTCTTGTGACCGAGACATACAAGTCTGCAACTGTCATTTATTGATAAAAATTGTTTATTTCAAAATTCTGTAATTTTCAGTGAGTACGATTCAAGCAAAGCGCAATACAAACTCGGTGAAGGATGCACCGAATGCAACAGTGGCTCTTTCTGGTGCTACAATGGACTTTGCAGAGGTTCGCTTTCATTAAGCTTTGACTTTACTGCATGCATCGTTTAGTATCAGCATTCTTCAATTATTATTTGAACTTTGAAAGCGTTAACCAACCGACAATTTCAACTAAGTATGTTGACGTTTACAACAAATTTTATTATACCTCGTATATCTCAATTGCAACAAACTCAATCCACTTTGCTGTCATTGCAAACTACGATGTTTCGTACGTCTTTTCTAGATTGTAGCAGATAAAATAAGAATGGCTAGGTTTTTAAGACACATAAAACTTCATCCAACAAAAATGGATGTAAAGACAATATAGAATTAGCCTACTTTTATTATACTACATCTTTAGAACCGACCAATCACATCAGCCCACCTGTCCTTCCATGATTGATTTCTCTACTCGAGCATTCAACCTAAATATCTGAACCCAATATTTACCCTTTCGTCTCTGTTCATCATTGCTGCAATCCAAACATTATAGCCCGTAGTCCCGTGTCTCTCTGTCAGTCCTATTCAGTCTAATCCTCAATCTCAGAATGTTCGCCCAACTGAATGGAACGCAAGCTAAGCATTTTTTACTTTCAGTTTATAGCAACAGACTATACTGCTTTAAATGTCTGGGGGTCATTCCAGAATATTGGCCTACTAGTCCCGATATTAAAGTTAAAAAAAATATAATATTGCGAAATGTCCACATTTAAGAGATCTTTTAATCCAAAAAACGTAAGCCACACGTTCAGTATTGCACAGTTACGCATTGTCCGGCTGCTACTGCGGCTTTTGAATTAATTTTGTTAGGCTACTACTGTACTAGCAACAATCGGCGTATGATTTATCGCAAGTAATCAAAATGTATTGTTGTTCTGGGGACAAGGTAAAACAGCTAAGTGGACTAATTTAATATTTTTGAGATACTTTTAAATTGTGTATGTTCTATTGTTTGTAAAAGCGTAAGACGTTTAGGTTGATCCGCTAGCCTGGCATGTTTTGCGATCATTATTCACCTAAGTAGGCCTCTAATCTGGATGGACTGCTAAATATTAGTATTCTTCACTAGACTTGGGTTTTCACGTGACATGATGGATGCGCTTGGTTGTTCTTGCTTATCTCACCACCCTGCATCATTCTAATAAGAAGCGATTTGGGTTTTCATTCTATTTTTTTATCTTTTGCAGATAACTGTGCAGCGAGTGATTCCTGCTGTAAGTTTGCAACCTTACCAACGTAGAAGAAAAACTTTCCGAATTCTAGACAGTCATACAAACTCACATACTGTTAGATAAAATTTAAATGTAAGGAATGTGAGTTGGTTTCTTCAATGAAGTAAAGCGGAGTGATGGAAATGATGAGTTCTCTGCCCGAAGGCAGGTCTAATGGCTTTATGCCACCATGGGATGAGATGAGTTAAGTGGTTTCCCGTTGCCTAGGTTACATCACAGACAATTATAGATGAGCAACCTGTCCAGCAACTTGTCGCAGGTTCTGTGATCACGCCTTGGCTTGATGTAGGTACGAACCTGCAACCTCCGGGTTACAAGGCACAGAACAGAGCACCCCTACCCCGAGTCCCGTTCCAAAGTGGGTAAGATCATTCATTTTCAATAAAAGTAAAATTAGATCGGTTAAAAAAGGCAAAGTAAGGCAAGAAAACTTAAGGTGAGCTATGACATCGGATTTGTTCATCTGCAATTACTTCCATTTTGTACTGATTTTCATTAACGTGACATCTCACCATCGACTGACCATCCTGCATTATGATAACGGCTTTATGGCAGTAATGTAATGCTGTATGCATTTATTTAAGCGTTAACTTAGGAATTAGGTTAATGAACAGCAATTATTGATCAGCTTGTTAATTTTTGTCAGATTGCAATGTCACCTGCCTGAACAGTGCGAGCACAGACAGAACAACATGCGGGATGTCAATGTCTTCAAGGATGGACTGGTCCACGGTGCCAAAGTAAATATAAATTCAGTTTTTAAATAGAAATAGAGGCAGCTAGTTTATCAAATCGAACACGTAGCATTCGGCAAATGGCTTCCTCCTTGTAAAATTACCTTTTTAAGGCCAGAGTTTCGGTCGCAAAACGAGTCCCTAGTTATAAGATGCTGTGGCAAAAGATATAGCTTGCAAAGATATTTCTATGAAGACCTTGTTTCTAAAAATAGTTCTATGGAAGTCGATTCTGCAAAAGCCTCTAACAAATAGCTTTTAGAAGAGGAAAAAGATACCGTGACATAAAATCAAGGATAATGTCGAAAGCTCGTATCAAAGGCTTATGGATATAAAAATTGTTTTATTTTCTGCGAAATTTTTAAATTTTTAAATTTTTAGAATGGCCAAATATTCGCATCGGAAAGTTTGCCATCTAATGTTATAGCTAGCGCTAACGTTTAGCATTTAACGTTTTGCTAAGACGTAGCCATTTTCCCAGAGACATACAGGTATTCTTTGGATGACGAGAAGATTGCGTCACCTCGCTGGAACGTGAGTACAAGAAGAGAATGAAGCTGACTCAGTCTATGATCTGGAAATGCGCTGCAACGAGTCCACGCAGTAGGCCTATATATGTATTAGAACTGGTATAGAACGTGTGTGCACTTCTATATGCTAGAAACAATTTAATCCCAGTACGCTCGTAGAAAGTTAGGTTTAAGGTTAGTTGCCAAACTAGGTCATATTGATGCCTTGGAGTTTATAACTAATCTGCTGATTCCAAAAGTGTAGGTTTAGAAATTTCCTACAAATGACCTTGCTTATGAAAATAGTTTATGGAAATTGATTCTTGTGTAGTGTAAAAGCATCAACGCTTGAAAGGTCAAAGTTGCCGTGGGATAGTCTCGATAAGGAGTGAAAAATTCACAGTCGACCAAGCCTATTATTCTCTGCAAAACATCTGATATTTTACCCACCACTATTTAATTCTTGATTTGTTACCTCTTCTAGAGAACGTGTGTATTCTATTGTTGCAAAATGTTGACTGTAAGTTTTTGTTCTGCATACAGATCAATCTAGCATAAATGCACAAACACCTATCTGTTCAACAACTGCTCGCGTACCGAAAACATTGACCACGATAAACCCAAACAACGTGGCTTCCATTGGCATATCAATCCTTCAGCTCGTCTTTTGTGCTATCATGGCTCTCTTTCTTAGATTCTAAACTACGGCTAAGGAGTTGTGACCTAAATATAGCCTTTAATAGTGTTGTTGATTTGACTTATATGAATTGGTAAATCAAATGTTCAAATAATCTCTTTTAGACTGATATAGTAATTTGTTAATTTGAATTCATTTATTCTATTTTGCTATTTTTAAGTACTGCTGATTGTCACGGAAAGAAGTTGGTACTGTAGTTGATCGTTGGTTGACCGGCGAAATGAGTCCTATGAGACTTCACTGGTAGCCCACCACTCAGTTTGTAAAATTTGTGTTTTGTCATTTCGCTTTATTTGGTGGTGAATAAACTACTTACTTACTTACTTACTTACTTGGTTGTAGAGCCTAAAACACTCGAGTTAAATTACTGAAATCATGAAATGAAAATGTCTAGTTACCCAAAAGTAGTTTGCTGATGAAAGATGTTGACTAAAGTTATTGATGTTTTAGGACAATAGCAGAAAATTAATAATCGATGCAAGAGCGAAGAACAGAAATCATCAATTATATCTTCTCACTAACGAAATAATTTCTTTTCGTTGAGGATTAAATTTTTGCCATGGGCAATTACTTGACTTAATTATAGTCATGTCTTCTCTTTCTGAACGTCTACATTTTTGTGTCATGTTTTAATATCGTGTACGCTTTTGCGTTTCGCCTAACTGGATAACACGCTCTTGCAAGTCTACGTACAAAACACCGCTGCATGTTAATCATAATAAATGAAGCTGTCCAATGGATCAACACCACAGCAAAAACGTCTTTCACTAACCGGGTATCTTGCACTTTCGATTATATGTTTGATTATGGTTTTGTATTGTAATGGTCAAGATTAGAGGTTGTATGATTGCTAACAATGGATATGGAAAAAATGCCCTGTAAAATTCAGAGGTGCATTTTGCAGTGTCAGATAATTTGTATACAGTTCTTTTGTGTGATGACGTTCTTGCATTTACAAGTTGTAGTTTAGATAATTAAAGAATATAATTAAAGACCTCTAATGAACGCTTGACGTTTTAGTTGGTGAGTTAACGGAATCTTGTAATTTTTCAGTGTGCGATTAAAAAACTTTTTCTCGATGACAGCGTGAAACAATTACTCTGCTGTTGACCAAAACTATTGACAATTTCAGCAAATTAGTAAAAGTCTTATTCGATTTTAAACTGAACGTTTCAATGAAGATGAGAGAGCTTGTCGTTTCACCAGAGGGCAGGCTGAACAGTCCCAAGACATCTGGAAAATAGCAAACTGCAGCCAGCGGGCAAGCATTACAGTGTGGTTTTGGTAGAAACAAATAGCTAAACGATCCCTGCAGCATCTACTGCAAGGTTATCTTTCGAAAAACCAAACAAAACAAAAAAGAAACAACTACTGTTGTATTCTCAAATCTGCCACTTCGAAAAATGTACCAGTGTAGGACTGTATAGGCATGCACAATTGCACATTGTTCTGCATGGAAGATTGGAGATCGAGGTTGCTCGCAGTAGGTCAAGAAATTAATGTTCTAAATTCAGACGAAATCGGGGACCTTTTTTCATATGGTCGCGATTTAAAACTTTCAGCTGAACAGCCAGTTACATAGTTTCCATTTTCAGAGAATCTGGTGCACTCAATTTTATGAGTAACAACATGTTTTAGTTAAGACACTTTCATGTAATTCATTCGCTATGGAATCAACTTCCCCCTTTGTTCGCTCCACACACTCTTGTTGTTCATTATACATGATTGCTGCATAGCCTAATCTGTGTTGAATACAGTATCAAGTTTTTTGTGCAGCACACATAATATTATATGGATAAAGTTTCTGTCTTTTTGCTGGTAATGGGGGATTATGGGGCGGGAGGGGAGGTTGGGTTGATGGGAGCGCGGGGATGGGAGTAGACCGTAAAGTACTTGGTTGTAATGTAATGTAATCAATCAATCAATCAATCAATATTTTTTTTATTGCAACCGGTAACAACAACTCAAAAGAATACATTTGTGACAATCAGTAAATCAGTAACAACATAATTGTAATAAGAACGGAAATGACACATAACAGTGAAATTGCGAGCGACTAAAGAGGAATAGAGATTGGTTAAGTAAATCGAATGTTTATATAGCGCCGTTCAAAATAGGCAGCGCTCTCAACCGGCGTCAGTGCCTGGGCCAGCGAACAGAAAAGTGTTAAGGCGTTTACGAAACTAAAGAGGTGAGAGGGTTAGTAAATTTAGACGCAGGGGCTGGGGAAGAGAGCTCTACGCTGAGGGGAAAACATAAGAAAAGCTCCTGGTTGGGCCATAGCAGAGCGCATACGCGGGACAACCATAAGGCCGCGAGTGGAAGATCGCAAGATGGCCCTCGCGGGTAAAGAGGAAACCAGAGTACAGAAAAACCCAGGTAGGACGGGCCACCCCAGTGAGGCAGTTGCGCATAAGGGAAAGGTTTTTGAACTGTATACGCTGTTAAATTGGGAGCCAGTGAAGTGAGTCTCACTGAGTCACGAATAAGGCCTCATATAATTATGAGTAATCTTTGGAATGCCGCCTGTGAACCGAGCTGTAGCATTGAGAATAGACTGAAGTTTAAGAGTAATGCAGTAGGAGAGGCCAATGTATACATCATCCCCAAAGTCCACCCGAGTGCAGATCATGGTATGGGCCAGAGTACTGATAGTATGAAACGAGAGAGACTTGCGAATGAAACGAAGTTGGCGCAGATGGTAGAAGCAGGATCTGGAAACCGAGTTGGCCTGGTTAGGAAAAGTAAGGATAGGATACAAAACAATTCCCAGGTCACGAACAGAAGAGGAAAATTGGATGAGGGAGAACCTGATATGGAGAGAAGTAGTATCGATATTATCCAGGCAGCAGCCAAAAGCAACATGAACTGTGTCTTGTCAGGGTTCAGTCGCAAGCGGTTAGAGGAGAGCCAAGCGTCTAGGGCAGATGAAACCTCTAGCAAATGCTCTACCATTTGGACGGCAAAGGAAGCTGGACCATGAAGAAAGGCCTGGGTATCGTCGCAAACTGTGAGACGAAACTTCAAAACAGTAGGAAAATACCCTCAAGGTCTGCGGTATACAAAACAAACAGCAAAGGAGCAAGAACAAATTCGTTTACATTGGGAAGGGCCGTACATTCTTATCACCAAGTAAACCGTGTTTGAGAAAACTAATCTAAAGTCTGGGATGTTTGACTCCAATCCAGTGAGGTATGGCTAGGTTTGTTCTGCGAAAAGTCGAAGAAACGTATCCCTCCACGCTAACAACGGCACAATGTGGCTGTGAAGTTTTACATTTTATTCAAGACTGAAGGATGGATATTTCAACTTGTCCTATCTTCAACCATCACATGACCACCTTCATAGTCAATTTCTAGGGTACGCACAACGTGCACTGCCTCACTCTGCACGCCCCGATTTGGACGTGGAAACGAAACGACCGTGTAGGCCTTGTAGTGAAAGCGACGAAAATTAATCTTGAAACTGTCTATAGTTATAATACGTTGATATGAATAAACACAAATTAACTGCATAGAGTAATATTATATTGTGTAGATGTAACCGCGTGGATATAGAACTGAGGACATGTGTACTTACGCTGACGCGTAGAACTGAAATTGCGCAATTTGCATGCATTTCAAGGCAAACACTGACCAAGGACACATGCAATGGAACACATGCGCAGAATATAATGCGCAGTAGATTTGACCATAATTTATTGGCGTATAAGCACACGAAGGACACATCGTGTACTTTGACTCACCTAATAAGGTCAGGAAACCAAGCAAGGTCAGGTAAGCAGGTGTGACGCATTCGCACTTGATCAAGTGCGTAGAAAATAATACGCAGCGTAGAGGTGACCGTGTCGATATGACCACGAGATACGTTCGCATTTGGATCGACCTAGCCAGAACTTAATCTTCGCAGTTATGCGCGTGTTGACGTAAATACGAGGGAGGACGTGTGGAATTGGAAAGTGACATGATAGAAAAACGACGCAAAAAGAAGCCGAAATGGAGGGAAGAAAGGGGAGAGAGAATGTAAGCGAAGGAAAGACGAAGCGCGGGGTCTCTGAGAAACGGCAACTACAGACTCACTAAGAGAGACAAGCTAGCTAGAAGGTTTCTCAGAGTACAGGCACGTTTTCATAACAGTCAAGACGATATGCCCTAAAATACTGTTCAGAATTTATCATCGTCCAATAATTATAACATCGTAAAGAAAGCGTCGTTTGTTGAAGAGTTCGTTAGGAATCACGCAGAGCAGAAACCCAGAGAGACGCACCGCTGTCACCAAATAAGAAGTTTTCTTCAGATGATTGGTGCTAAGGTATTCACTACCACGCCATGTCATCTTTTAAAAGCATTATAGACCTCTACAACCTGATTCTTGCGGACTTAGTTTGATAATAGCACCGGTGTATATGCTGCTCTGTAATGCACCTTTGTGTGGCGGATATTTACATTGAGCCAAAATCAAGCACTTTCAGCGTTTGACCGTAGTCATCGTTGTACTTGTAGGCTACTTTTACCTGGCATCACATTATAGGTGTTTAAATTCATTACAATCGTAAATAAGCGTTATTAATAGGTATGATGCATATTTTGCCACATCGAACCTCTTCAAAGTCCATAATCGCACGAGTGTGTCTCCAGAGTCCATAACCTTTATTTAACCAACGTTCCATTTTTGGAACATAATTTGTAATGTTAAAAAAAATAATTCTGCCTTGGTAAATTTATTATATTTGCACATCAAATGAAAGATCTAAGAATGGAGAATGTAAAACAGTGGTTATTTTCTGATTGACTTTATTTATTTTTGTGCTACAGATGCGTAATTTTGACGAATTTTGTGATTTTTGAAAAAAATCTTTTAGGAAGTTGAAATAAATATTTGTGTCATAATTTTACAGGTGAGACACGTTGTATTTTGTTGATTGATATCTAAAGTCAGTGATAGAAATCAAAATTACTGAAAAAGAAGCAAAACTCTAAAAGAAAAAAACCAGTTTTGAAGCATGTTCCATTTTTGGAACGTTGGTGCACTCTCATTAGTATAATTCCAATATGAGGTGATTGTGTTCCTTGTTCATAATTTGCCAGTATTTACTGTTAGATTGTTGCATGTATCATTATTTATTTTTAATATTATGTTTCATTTCATTTATTTTTAACCAGGGGCGTAGCCAAAAAAAATTCGGGGGGGTAAGTTTTCTGCGGTTTCCATTGGAAATGGTGGAAAAGTTCAGTTTTTTGTATTTCGCATATAATTGCATAGAAAAAAAACGTCGGCAATTTATTTAGGGTCACCACACCCCGTAAAACTCCTTATATATGCCCACGTTTTAACATTGATTTTGTAATAATTAGTACATATTTTAAATTGGAGTTTAAAAAAATAACGCAATAACTGCAACACAGCTGAGTACCTGATGCACTCTAATAGCAACTGCAATGTCTAAATCCATGATAGGAGGGTGTACTGTCATGCATGCAGCTGACAAGAGATCTCTCCATAATGGCAGAATGTGCACTATATGATCAGTAACACAAATCTTTGAAATTTGGAATTGTTCATTTCAAACTTAGCATTTATGAGTCTGTGGGTGTCTAACTATGGACATCATGGGTTAGAGATGTCTATAAGAGGAAAGCCAATCAGATTTAGTTATAAGGTCTGGATGTCTTATTCATGAATAGGATTTTCATCCATATCAAGCAACAATTTATTGTGGCAGGAATAGGCAACCCACATAAACCACTTTTGGTGAGCGCGTTGCCATGAATTTGGCCTAACTCATCACAGGAAACCATATCACATGCTATTATTTGCCATTCTTTTTTCTAGTTACAGTCTTCTGTCTAAGCTGAGGTGTGGGGCAACAGTCATTCAGAGGTGCTGTTCCAGTTCGACCATCACGGACATTACGTCCGTGATGGTAGAACCGGAACAGCACCCCTGAATGACAAGAAAATGTTTGCGAAACAAGAAAGAGGTACATTTGAATACACATGTCATGCCAAAATTGTTGTTGTTAGGTAGTCAGATAACAATGTAGTAGCATGTTCCAGCAGTATCAATACTGTAAATCCTGTGAAAAAGTGCTCAGGCACGTCAAAGGTTGCCATGACTCATTGCGATGGGATCTAGCAATACATTCCTCTCATTAGTCAGGATCGTTGTTTTTTTCATTTTTTGAAGAAAAACACTAACAAAGAATGTGTCAGGTGCCTCAAGATACTTCAAGTGAACTGTTTTTAAAGTTTTCAAACCTTTAAATAAACTGGTTTTCAATAAATTATGCATAAACCAATATTGGATCATATATTCATGTTGAACTGCCTTTATTAAAAAAATGCTAGTGGGAATGACCCAACGTTCCATTTTTGGAACATCCCCAAAAATGACCTTAAATGTCAAATATCACTAAAAGCTTGTCATTTCTGTTTTAATACCATCAATATACAACACATATCTAAGGGCCATCTAAAAATTCCACCTAGAAGGCATAGTGGGTAAATAAAGGAACCTCTTCAAAGTCCATAATCGCACGAGTGTGTCTCCAGAGTCCATAATCGCATGAGTGTCTGCCACGTTCGCATTCTATGCATTCTTTGCCGAGTTTGAATTGCACGTTAATATCGTTGAACTGATTGAAATAACCAACAACATGTTCTCCAATAAGATCATCTTTAGCATTCATGCTGGCCAATTTCCATACTTGTATGCGAGACTTAAACTTCTAGACTGAGATCGAGACTGTGGGGACCGAGATCGAGACACAGGCCCAAGACAGTTCAAGACAGTGTTAATTGCATATTTTCGAAAGTGATGGAAATGAAAAATGGACCGGAATCCTGAAAACAATATCTCTCTCAACGGTTCAAATCTATTACCAGGGACAAGTCACTGAAGTCAGCCGATCACCTGAATAGTATAAAGAAATTAAATATTTTAGGCATCATGAAATCTTCTAAACGATTCTAATATTTAAGCGAACAATTTTCATAATTTACGACTTAACTTACCTTGAGACAAAAGCTACCATGATCAGCACAATGTTCTAACATCGGGAAGAGAAGACAATCAGTTGCGAGAGTGAGTAGCGATGGTTCTGAACAAGAAAGCGACCACTTAAGAAAAGCCGCTTTATTGCACTTAACCAAGGGCTAGTTTTGTTAGGTACGAGCTATGAAGTAATCAGGTAATTAATACAGTAATTGACAGTCCGTTGTCAAGGGATATGAACAGCCAAGAAATGTTTATGCCGAGTTGTTGACATGCTATCGTGTCTGAGATTTAGCCGAAAATGTTTTACGACGGTGACCCTGCTCAGTTTACCGTGTTAGGATCCAATGTAATTTAACTGAACATTTATATAGCGCCCCTTCAAGATATCTCCTCAGAGGCGATCTCTGCGCTAGCCTATATGATGTTAAATGTCATCATGAACGAATCTATCACAAACCAATGCACAGTAAACTGAAGGAGTCACCAGTGGGGGCCCACACACACACACACACACACACACACACACACACACACACACACACACACACACACACACACACACACACACGTGGAACCAACCGATTCTCGTCGACAGCTTAAGATGGCATGGATGTTCAGAGGAATCGAGGTCCTATAATTGTTGGATGAAGCATGTAGTAACTTAGCGCATACTTCGACTCTTTGGCTCTGGTGCAATAAGCATAGTGGCCGCTACTCGTCCAAATTCATAGCATGAACCAAAAACTAACCTATTTTAACATGTCTTAAATTGTATCTGAGTGCTTATCTAACGATTTTGCTGAATCTCACAAAAGCGCTTAAACAGTAAGTAACGTAAATAACTTAGATATTTCATATACGCCATGTTCATTCATTCATTCATTCATTCGGGAATTTATATAGCGCCCCTTCAAGGAAACTACTCAGAGACGCTCCCGACTCCAACGCGCCCAAAAAGAACAGTTTTGAGTTTAAAAAGGAAAGTTTCAGGCAGACTCCCAGGGTGTAGACGCAGCTAATGTATGCATATGTGTAATGTATGCATATTATGCAAAGGCATTTACTAATAGCCGATTTGAGATTTAGGTCTCTCAGAATATGTAATGAAATTGTTAATTTCAATGTATTTTATGAATTAGTTGTAATCTAATTGAATATCTAATAATTTTGTTCTAGCAGAAGCCATCAGGTTGTTATGTTTGATCAGTTACACGCCATGTTACAAGGCAGACCTACAATGAGTTCAGCCGTGCTTACATGAAGCGGTATTTTTCACCAAGATTAATGGCTCATAATTATAGGGATGGTCTGTGCAAGTATACATCTTCGTACATCGCACGCTGTTTAATGCGCAATTAACCTCGTCATGTAGACTACAGCCAAGGACATTTCAGTGTTTAAGTGCGAAATTCCTGCTGCCAGAAGAATAACAGAGTCCAAGTTCAAGAAAGTTTTTAAGTGGGCACCTTGGCGACGAGTCACGAGTGGTAAATAAACTACAACAGTTGATTGAAACTATACCTACTTGTAATAAAACACGTGATCCATGATCTAATGATGTCGGCGAGCGAGATAGATCGTCGCTGAGAGTTGGAGACCATGTTATAAGGCTTAAGTGGGACGGACTAATTTCCATAAAATAAATGAGTGTTCACGTCTTCTCTTGATTTGAGGACAAATTGACTGGTGACTTTAAAAATAATTTTATAGGCATCTGACACAAGGTTCGCAATTTTGGACCACGATTCTCTTGCTGTATTTGTATTGATCTAGTTTTGCTTGTGTGATCAGGCCCGCCGACAGAAATTCCGGGCCCCTAGGCAGAGCAGTCACGGGCCCTAACTTTTTTTGAACAAACTGAATTTTTTTGCTTTTCCGTGAAATTGTCTGATGACCTTTTTTTTTGCTTTTCCGTGAAATTGTCAGAAGAAAAATTGTCACAAGCCGCATTTTCCGCCCTCCCGGGCCCCTCGTTACGTGTTACGTTCTATTTTATAAGGCTTAACATCATAAACTTTGTATATACATCATAAACTTTGTATATCTTATTATAATATATATCATAAGTTGATTGCGGGCCCGGCCCGGGCCCCTAAAAGTCGCCGGGCCCCTGGGCATTTGCCCCCCCTGCCCCCCTCTCGGCGGGCCTGTGTGTGATGAACAACGTTGTGCCATTATTTGCTGTAGGCCCTATGTCCAAATTGTCCATTCTGATACATTGTATTGTAGTCTTAAGACTGTTCTCTTTTGCCGGGCCTGGGTCGGGAGCGCTCCGGAATCCAGAGTAGTTGCCTTGAAGGGGCGCAATATGAATTTACGCAATGAGTGAATAAAATTTAAATCTCTTGTGATACGTCTTCGGTTGTACAGTACGTATACATTTAGGGCAATGTGTAATTTAAAAACCATCTTTGTAGGGTGTGAATCACATCAAGAAGGCTGAAATATTTCATTTGCGTATCTAACACAAATGAGTATGCACGGAGGATTGTGAATATTAAACAACAGAGAATAGCCACGCCCGTTGCCCTGGGCAACGGATCAATAGCATAAAATTTTGTTGTACTTTGTTTACCTATTCATCCAGTTTAAACAACTTACACAGACGATGAAATTTTATGGCTGCTATCAACCATCTGAAGAGGATGTTGTCATAAACGACCAACAGGCGGAGAATTTGAGTAGGCTATAAGTCGACTTCCCATAAAATTACAGTATCAATAAACGGAATTGTATAAAAGGCTTAAAGTCTCGCGTAAGTCTCGAAGAATTCTATACTGTACAGAGTTCTGGCTGTTGACGCTTCCTGAAGGAGAAGTGTGAAAATCTGAGAAGAGAATGGCTGTCTTCGTTCGCCTGTTGTTGGTTTTATCCCTTGCTTGCATCTGCGTGTGCAAAGCAGAAGAAGGGCTGAGCCATATGGCTATGGCCATGGGAATGACGCACCGGGCTATGGAAATGACGCACCGGGCTGACCGTGTGGAAAGCAAATCCGACGATGGAAAAGATGCGGCCGAGAACATTCCGACGGGACGTGAGAGAACATCTCTTACGCAAAGTGACAGAACTGACAGCGTGACGATGATGAACAATCTGAGGAGAACAGTCGGATCCTCGAATATGCCATACATGGTCAGTACATCAAAGTTAACCTAGTAATTATATGAAATTTAGGCATCAAACAGCGCTTGTAATCATGGGCGTAACTTTACCCCAGAAAGTGGTGGTGACCAATCCCCTCCTAATAATTTTTAACGTAGCCTACTACTGGCAAGCTAGCTAAGCGTAGGACACCAGCTTATTCACTAGCGCTGCGTTAAGTCAGACGGTTGTCCAGAGAGTGTTCGATGGAGTTCCAAGTCCAGTTGTGAAGGAGACAAGAGACTTGCAGCATCGAAGCCTCAGAGACACGCTATATGCACTGTCCGGCTGCTACTGCGGCTTTTAAATGAATATCCTTAGTCTACTACTGTACTACCAATTATCGACGTTATGGTACCAATAGTCATTAGGTTCTATCAACGTTAAATGGTTATCCCGTAGCTGAGGTTGGTAAATTATTTTAATGTCTTCAAATTCTCCATGCCGTACTTGACGCTGGTAAGTAGACTAAGCAGTATACCAATATCCATGATAATTGTCATCAATCCAGCTTCCACTTACGAGAAAAAATTTCATCAAACTTCTGTTTTTAAGCAAGAATTATTGTCATAAATCCAACTTCTACTTAATCAAGAATTTGTTCATCAATCAAACTTCTCTTTAGGCAATAATTATTTTCGTCAATCCCACTTCTTGTTAAACAAAAATCGTCATCGATCCAGCTTTCATTGAAACAAAGAATTAGTTTCATCAATCCAACTTCTTCATAGGCAAAAAAATATTTTTATCGATCCAGCTTCCATTTTAAATTGACAATATAAAATAATTTACCAGCCAAAACTACGGTTTACCCGCTAAATTACCATAGACTGCAGTTAGCGCTTACACCTACCACCGAAACATGATACTTTGTAATCACAGACTTCACAGTTATAACCTCTCGCGGTCTCTTTACAATGAATCGAATCATTCGATCCATTTTTCCATATGAATTTGATAATTTTACCTTTTATAGAAACAAAACTGATGATGTCACCAAATTAGGTAACGAAACATATGTAAGGTAGTGTGGACACACTGTGGAGGCCTCTATCATCAGCATTGCCGCCATTGCGATGTTAAATATGCATGAAAGAGCCTAGACGGTAGACAGTCAAATGCTTTCATGTTAAAAAATATATTTCATTGCAGGACCAAAAAGTGGTGGTGACTATCACCACCACTTTAAAAAGTGGTGGTGACCGGACACCACCGTCACAATAGAAAGTTACGACTATGCTTGTAATAAAAGAAATTTCCTGACATCTTTGACCGTAAAATTATACGACACAATACGACGCGTTAAGTTCGTGAGTAAAACTCAAAAAGGAAATAATATTGCACCATAACAACGCAAAACTATAATATTATGAATGCCTTCCGATAAATAACAGAAATCCGTTGAGGTAATTCTGAGAGGCAGCAATGAGCGAATTAAATTTCGTAGCCTCGGCAAATCAGAGTGGGGGGCAATGGCGCAATGGCGGCAATGCTGATGATAGAGGCCTCCACAGTGTGTCCACACTACCTTACGTATGTTTCGTTACCTAATTTGGTGTCAGTTCACTTCCTCGCAGTCTGGTCATACATAAAGTGTAAGTTCAACGTACTCATTTTTGTAGCTGAGTTAACGTATTTAGGAAAATTACGCACACAACTAGATACATACCGGTACCATTCTATTCTATTCTTGGGTTGCGACAGAAGGATATTTTCAACTGTCTTTGTCCTATTGAGCATTTCAACTACAGGCCCTTGGGTTGACGAACCATTACGCTGACAAGTAGACTATTGAGTTTCTATATTTCTATCATGGGCCAGGTTGCAGGGGGTCCCGCACGGGCCTCTTGCCTTCTTACAGTCTTGCCAATATTTAATTGTCTCTGTGGGCCCTGGAGGTCGTGGGCACGGGTGCCTTGTACTCCCTACACATATGACAGCTACGCCGCTATCTGGTTGGAATTCTGTATTTCTTGTCTCGTCGTTCTGTAACCAAAAATGTTAGTGCTTATATATAATTATTATTATTATTATTATAATAATAATAATAATAATAATAATAATAATAATAATAATAATAATAATAATAATAATAATAATAATAATAATAATAATAATAATAATAATAATAATAATAATAATAATAATAATGATAATAATAATAATTAGCTAGCTAATCAGAAACTTTTACTTATATATCAGACTTCTCATCAGAGACAGTAAAATTTCACTTTACATGCATTCTGAAGTTAGTGATTTTAGCCCAGGAGTTTAGGGTTATGGGCGTTTTCGCACACGGTTGTAGGGTTATCTCACTTCCGCTATGGGAGCTCAGGGGCGATAGGGTTAACCTCTGTTATTGGTAAATGTTTGTAAAAAATTTTGTTAAGATGTTGGAAAAAGTTAAACTAACTATTTTTAGTTTAGTTAATTTATTTACAAAATCAGTTGCCAACTCTAGTTAAACTGTTTTATTGTAGTTGGAAAATGGTTGAAGTTTAACTAAAAAAATTAGTTTAGTGCTCATCACTGCTACTATTACTACAACAACCACAACCACAACAACAACAACAGCAGCAGCAGCAGCAGCAACAACAACAACAACTACTACTACTACTACTACTACTACTACTACTACTACTACTACTACTACTACTACTACTAGGCTACTACTACTACTACTACTACTACTACTACTACTACTACTACTACTACTACTACTACTACTACTACCACCACTACTATTGTTATATACTATTAATATTAATAATAATAATAATAATATTATTATTATTATTATTATTATTATTATTATTATTATTATTATTATTATTATTATTATTATTATTATTATTATTATTATTATTATTATTATTATTATTATTAGATGCTCTAACAGATGCTTCCTTATTACATATTATTACTTACATATTATGTCCATTCCCTGAACGAGAAAAGGTCTGATATGTAAGCATCCGGCTTCTTTCCGCTGGATGCTAGAGAACCACGTATACATGTACATGTAAGATTGGACCTGCATTTTCGTGTTACACCTGTAAAAATCCTGTTAGACTTAGAAGTCCTTTCGAGAGTCCGCTGCAGCACCATATTGTACTTTACCTATTCATAACAGTGAAAAATAAACTCCTGATTTTGCAAGGCAATGACTAAATGCGCCCTCTAATCAAGTGATTTCACCATAGAGTAACAATTAGAATCGGTGAGTGATCAAGTTATTAGCACGGTTGTTGTAGTTGTTGTTGATGATAATGATGATGATGATAATGAGGACAATAAAGTTGGAGACTTCGATTACCATAATCATGACGAATACCATAATATTAATAACCACGATATGTTGCAATGATAATTTGTGCGTAATTATGTTTATAGACTTACGATGTTTTGGGAGAAAACGAAGCCGACTCGTGGACATCTCTCTGCGACTATGACGGAACATTCGATACACCAGGCTACGTCAATGCGTACAAGCACATAACAACAGCTAGCAAGACAGTTCCAGCTGTCATTACAGACATTTTCAAGAAATTCCCTCGAGAAGTAAGCACTCATTTCCGAAAATTGTTAAGTCTAGTTAGACTTCTAAAAAGCTGAAAAATTTCTATTGCAGGATTGTATGGAGGAACTTCTACATGTATATGTACAGGTTTGAATGAGCCCGGGCTACATTGGCGGACATAAACCGTCCTAAGTTTACGTATGTCTTTCTGAATATTTTATAGCGGCCTTTAAGAAACCTTTCAGAGGCATTGGAGTTTATTTTCCTCATGAAATGCTTCTACATGTACATAGGCCTACAATTATAGCATAAATATTAGGCTACAAGCATTCAAATATAAAACATAGGGCCTACGCATCTTATGATAACAACAATAATGACAATTTATATGGCGCCATAACACAGCAGTGTTCGCGTACGTTGGAATGATAGCCTGCAGTCTTCTGGTTAGTTGCACATACTTGTTCTTAGACGATTCTGGCGCATTCACAGCGGCGACGTGGCGCTCAATTTCTAGTTCGACATGATCATGTTGTTGCCTAAAATTGTTGATCAGCTGGAAGGCTTCACGTCCTTTTATAAGAAACGTTTTAAAGCAGCGCTCTAAGTTTTCCGGTAAAAGGGCCGGACAACAAAAGGGCTTTATTTGACTAGAACGTATATTTTAAGGCCTTAACATGCTAATTGTTTAAATTGGTCTTTTGTCGTCCCCTTGATAAGCCCCGTTTATACATCCCTTCTCTCTTTTGTCGGGCGCTCTTTTGTCGGCGTGTCGAGAATGAGGGTCAATACTAATGCAATAGGCGTGTCATGTAAAACTGAAATACATTTCAAATCTGTCCTTACTGCCGATGCAGACACCCAGATGATAGAACAAAAGCCATGTCGTTATTGTATTTTAGTATTAAGTAAAATGAGACTACTCAACATGTAAATGGTTGATCCCACATAAGGTTGATATCAAGTATAATTAGCTTTCAACCTCTCTTACAGGTTTCCTAACGCTCCATAGAGGTGTTTAAGTATTGTCTAACTCACTAAACACTTAATAAACATGCACCGATTAAAGTGATTTTATTTATTGTATATTTCTGCTCAGATGAGCTCTGCGTACATGACAGGATTTGGATGCGACCTAAATAACTGCAATTATGCAACTTATGAAGGAGTTACCTACCAAGACGTTCAGTTAACTTTGTGTCTTTTCAAAGGTGAAAGGTAATGTTAACATTGAGTATCTATCTACTAATCGTAATCGTAATCGTAAACTCGGAACTTCTACAGCGCTCACAAAAGCGAAGTCGCGGGAACCAGCTTATTCGCAGGCGCTCAATCAAAACAAAATCGATAGGCAGGGGTCAAAATTCAGAGAGTCAGGCAGGCAGACAGGCAGGCGGCTAAGGTGGATGGTGTTTGGTGTTCAGACGGCGAGGTAGGCAGGGAGAAGTGTTGGATTCAGGATAGGATTTGTCAAAAAGCAGTGTTTTCAGTTTCGAGTGAAAGACCTGCATGTGGAGAGATAGCGAGAGGTGGAGTTTTGGTGACTTCGTAGGATGGGTCAGATATTTGTCGTAGTGCTGGCGGAAGTTTGTTCCAAAGAGGTGGAACAGCTATGGCTATGGAGCGATTTGAAAATGTTAGTGATGAGGTGACGGAAGGGCGGAGCAGTGTTAGGGAGGAGGAGGAGCGGGATGGACGAAGTGGCTGGATCGTGAACAACTGACGGAGATAGGAGGATTGGGTGGTTTGAAGTGTATTGTACGTGAGTGAAATGATTTTATATTCTATTCGTTCAGGAATTTTGAGCCAGTGGAGTGATTTGAGGACAGGAGTGATGTGATGGTATTTGGGAGTTTTGGTGACAGCACGGGCTAGGGCATTCTGAATTGCTTGGAGGCGGTTTATTTGAGTGATATCTATGTTTAGGAAAAGAGAAAAGAGAATTGCAGTAGTCTTAAGTACAGAACACTAAAGAGTTTCTTACTGTCTAATTACAATTACACAACTACGCAATGACTGGCATAAAGTCTTCCAGAGCTCAGTTTCAACATCCTGGTCATTTATTATGCCTGTGCTTTACAGGGGAAGAAAATCATGCCTATACTGCGTAGGCCTACATGCCTAATAATATTCTGTATTAGCTTATAAACAATATTGTAATAATGTTATGCCGTACACGTGTGAATCAAGACTATTCAAGATGACAGATGAAATATAACATCAGGGTTTGATAAACTAAGCTTGACAGACCAAGTGCTCCTTCTATGTTTGCACGACACCACGAACAAAATATCGATGAAATAGCATTGAAGACGTGTTCTGAATGAGCTACTGTCTCATAGAGAACCGTACAATGGCAACTATTTCATGATAAAATCGCTTATTTAAAAATGCTATCATTGTCAGCGAGTTCGATGAAACAACGTGAAATAAAAACTCGGTACTGGATGTAATCAAAACATGGCGATATGTCGGTAAACCATCAGGGTTTAATACACCCAGCTTCTCCATTATTCCAAATGATCCCTCTGTCTCTCTCCTGCGCCTGCGTGAAATATCGTTGATGGTGCATTCTAAATGAGAGAGTGCAACTTAAGGTAGCTAACAACCTAACTCGCTCATTTAGAATGCGACATCAACGATATTTCACGCGAGTGCAACTTAAGGGAGCTAACAACCTAACAATAGCAATTAGATTCTGATAAAAGTTGTTTATTTAAACATTATATAATTTTCAGTCAGTACAATGACAGCCTAGTGCAATACAAACTCGGTGAAGGATGCACCGAATGTAACAGTGGATCATTCTGGTGCGACTATGGACTTTGCAGAGGTATGCATGCTTTCGCTAGGCCTAAGCTTTGAATTTAAGAATAAACGGATCTTCTGACATGTCTTAAATTTTTGAGGCATAAAATGCGAAATAGACTATCTCTTCTACGATCTTGAAATCTAAAAGAAACGCAACGAAAACACGTTGGGACATTCACTAGTTTAAAATTGGCTCTAAATAAATTTACCATTAAAATGTCTTTGCACGTAGGCCATGATAGTGTAATAACTTTCTGGCGAGGACCGTTTTGATTCTAGAAGTTTCGCATTATCGCACATAGGCCTAAGCAAAGGTTTTTCCTTTCTCTAGACCCGAGTCCACAGTAGAAAAAGGTGCTTAACATATTATAGCTCAGCCTAATTACATATCGTCAAAATCCATATTGCCTACCATTAGGGTGGTCCTTAGCAACATGGGAAAAATATTTTAAAATCTTTTACTGGGTCCCACCCTCTCATCTGATACTCCTCCATTAGAAACTTATTGCTGCAAAAAATGGTTGTGATTGGTGCACATTTAGGGTATGCTCAATCCACTTCTTTGTGATGCTATGCAAAAGTATAACTACGCGAAATTGTCAATGGTTAAAAAAGTGTCTATCCCAATAAGTACATGGGCTCAAGGCTAAGCAATATACTATATGCTCAGATGTAAAGTGCATTCTATTCAATTTTTCATAGCTTTGACTTTTCTTTGCTGAAATAGCTTAATAATTAATAATTAGAACGTTTTTGATAACGAATAACTAGCTATTAACTACGGTACTCCATTGGAAATGCATTGCAACTTGTCAGCTATTTTAACCATTACAATGCAACTGGTTGTAGGTGCGTAGAGCAGGCAGCCAATTAATAGCGAGTGGATGTGACATCGTATATCAAGTTGATGCAGTCTTACAACAAACAAATTAATGAATATGTTAAAGAAGGAGGGTGATAAACACTCCCCTGTCTCACACCAGATGCCACTGAAAAGCAGTATAAAAAGCAGCTGCCCCAGGGCAGTTAAACCAGTAGTTTGCTATACCAGTTTTCTAAGATAGAGACTACAGGAGACCAGAAAGTGGACCGATTACCAGTCACTGTTCCAGGATCTGGCATTGAAAAACTCCTCTCTGTACCGAGGCTGTCTTCCAGAACCGGTGAGGCAATGACATATGCAATGGCATATGCAATGATTGAAGGCATTAAGGATTGCATCGAATGACTCTGTTTTGACACAACTTTCAGCAACAGAGGACGAAAGAAAGGAGCTTGCGTTTTGATAGAGACGCTGCTTCAGAGAAAAGTTCTCTACTTGGCATGCAAGCATCATACGCATGAAATTGTGTTTGGAGGAAGCCTTCAGCACCAGAGTGGCCCAGTGTTGTTGTCACAGATTACAAGCCTGGCGTGGAAGTTCCGGTCATTGCAGATGCACTCTGTGTTATTTCGGCTGAGGTCATGGACTTTCCACCTCCCGGAGTTTCCTTCATCAAACCCCTAGCCCGATTCATGGCAAGATTAATAAATACGCTTAAGATCTTCCTGTTCAGAGATTCAGCCTTCAAACTGACGAAAAGAGAAGCACAAGATCTTGAACATTTATGCGTCTTTGGTGTCGGGGTGAATCCCTGCTACCCATTGCAGCTCCTACTAGTGACTTGAAACAATTGAAACTACTCACGGCATTTGACTCGCCAGCATCCAAGGGTGTTCTGAAGTAGTGTGGCAGCTTTGGTATCTAAATAGCTGAAAGCTTAAGCCTTCTTTGACCAATGTAATCGAGTAAGAACAATGGTGGAAGGACTCAGTCAGGAAGGAAAGGAGGATCCTCCAAACCTTATTTCTCTGGACCAGTCCAAGGTTCCAGAATTAAGATTATGTGATTTGTGACCGCGAACACGCAAACACGCAAACAGGCGTAATTTCTACAAGAATCTTGACCTGCAAGAATCTTTCATTCCTGGAAGTCAACCCGGAGGTCTTGCTGACAAATCCAGACTATCCTCAAGCAGAAGATGGTGTTCAAGCTTCGTGTTTTTGACGATACTGCAGAACGAAGATTGGCACTGATGCAAGAATACAATGATTTGCTGAGAAAAAATGAGGGGCAGCTCAATTTGCTCTTCTTGTTATCAAGGAACACCGCAAGCTGTACCACGATAGCCAAAATGCTACTGTCCCCCAGGGTCTCGCTTCTGTTTCGTACCACACTGCTTGGACTTAAAGAGCAGAATGGATCTGTACTACAGTGTACTATGAACTACACGTAGTAGAATGCGCTATTGTGCTTGACCATTTTTACACTACTGCACTGCATTCGAATGATTGATCATTATCATATCGGAAGCCTTTTGTTTGTGCGATTGCAGGAACTAGGCAAAGATTTCAAGTGGATTGAGCATACCCTAAACATTGACCAATATTACAGAAATTTTGTACCAATCAGTTTCTACCAAGGGAGAACCTATTTGAAGGGTGGGGCGGTGAAATTTTTAAAGTTGAAAAATAAGGACCACTCTACCTACCATTGTAGCCACCAAAGCAGGTCATTATTCGCCTAAGTGGTTTGCATAGGCTGTTAAATTTAGATGTTTAGACATTTCAACTCTAAATTTTCAGATATTGTATGCATAAAATATAGCTCACCTGGTCTGCATTAGCTGTAGGTGTTTGGTTGGTCCTTCTTAGCACACCATGTGCATCAACCTATTATGAAGCGATTCTTATATTCATTCCATTGTTTGGATCTGTTGCAGCTGACTGTACAGCGAGTGATTCCTGCTGTAAGTATGAAATCTTGTCATCTTAGAAGGCAAAGCTGTCATAAATTCTAGACAATGATACATGATGCACTTAAAGTAAAATAAGGTGAGGTTTAAAGTAAGTAAATAAATTAAGTTAAGTCAAGGCGGAGTAAGACATGGCATTCTTTACTAAAGGTAGAAGTCGTTAAGCTGACGTAAGGTAGGCCTAAAACAAGTAGGGTAATAATGTAAGGTTATGTCAGGCACAGGCATGGTTCATCTGCAGTTAGGTCTAAGCTTATTCAGTACTGATTTTCATTGACTTGCGATCTCACTTAAAGCGACCATCCACTGATCATCGTACATTATGATATCTGCGCTATAAAAGCAATGTAATAACGAATACATTCATCCAAGCGCTGATTAGACTACTATACAGTAATTGATTCGCAAGTGTTTCTTTAAATTTTGAATAGATTGTAACTCCAACTGCATGAACTGTGCGGATACAAACGGAACTACATGCAGGTGTCAATGTCTTCAAGGATGGACTGGTTCACGCTGTGAAAGTAAGTATAAATTCAGTCATTTCAATAGACAGATATTCTAAATAATTGAACAAGCATCCACCAGGGCGATTTCGTAATAATTTATATGGTCATTTTTTTTCTGCCTTCACAACGAGTCCATATTTACGCTGCAGTTGCTAAGGATGTATCTTTACAACGTTTTTTTCACAATGATCTAAATTCTAAAATATAGTTTTAAGCACAATCGATTCTGTGAAAATCTCTAACAAAATAGGACAGCTTTCTGTTGGTAAGCATAGTCTCTAAATGAGTCATTAAACAGACAATAGTATCCCTCAACGTTTCAATAAAAAGTTCTTGGTATTTTTACATTACACTTATGTTATTCGCATTAATTAAGGAACCAGGTTTTTCGTATCTGAAGAAAATGAAGAAAATGTGTATGCCTATATCCTTATTGGAAACTGTTGTCTAAGTTACCGCTTTTGTTCTGTTTGTAGCTCAATTTTCCGTAAATGCAACAACACCTATCTGTTCAACAACTGCCCGCGTACCGAAAACATTGACCACAATAAGCCTAGACAACGTGGCTTCCATTGATATACGCCTACCAGTCCTTCAGCTCGTTTTTTGTGCTATAATGGCTCTTTTTATTAGTTTCTAAACTACGGCCAAGGAGTCTAATTTCTAAACACAGCTTTTACTAGTGTTGATGATTTGACATCTATGAATTGGTAAATCGAATCTTCAAAAAATCTCTTTCGGACTGATATTATGGTTATTTGTGAACTCGAGTTTATTTGTTCGGATATGATTGTTAATTATAACTACTGCCGACTGTCACGAAAAGAAATTGCTACTGTAGTTGATCGTTGGTTGTAGTAGCCTACAACACTCGAGGACAATAATAACTAAAATCACGATATGAATTTTCTAGTTAGCCTAGAGCAATTTGTTGATGAAAGACGTTGACTAAAGTTCATGATGCTCAGGCCAATGGCAAAAAAACTCGATGCCAGAGCGAAGGATAAATCAATCATAATTTCTTCTCTTTCAAGATTCAATTTTTACCTGGACACTTAATGGACTGAATATTCCTGTCTTCTCCTTCTGAAGCTCTACACTTTTGTATCCGCTTTTTTAATATCGTAAAGCTTTGCGTTTCGCCTAATTGGATGACGCGATCCTGCACGTCTACGACTCTACGTGCAACCCACCGTTGTCAGTTAATCAAAGTAAAATTTATATGAGGTCATTAGCACAATATAAAAAGACTTACCTCTATTATTATTGAATCTATGTTTGTTCAGATTTGTGCATGTATGTTGTGACGTCTGATTTGTTTCTGCCTTCGGGCGTAATAAAAGTACTGATTATTATTACCAGTAATAATAATGACGTAAGGAACAAGGAAGCTGATTTCAACAACTATTTTATTTGAAGCGCCAATCGAATGATTTTTGTGTGTATTGTAATAAAAGCGCTAGAGAAGTCAATGGATCATATGAGAAGCTCAGGATGAGCCCAGGACCCAAAAAGTCACAAGAGAGCGGTAAAACGCAGACAAGGATGAATGAAACCAGGACGAATAGCCATTTGGAATAACAAGAAGCACAGCCAGGAAGATAATCAAGCTTACGCATTAAGATGTTTAAGATCTGAAATTCAAAGCGCTTTTGCATAGGTAACTAATGCACTTCCTCAGCATGAAACTGCATTGCATATACACGCAAACCTAGGTGTAGGCCTACCGTCAATCGGCCGAGTTGCAGCATTTTAAAGAGACCGCAGATATTTAATACAGAGAAAGTTACGCCTGCATAAATGGCGTTGTGGCAGGCGACCAGTGCATTATGAAAGCCTGCATCAACGTCGTGGTAGCTTGAATTGTTGACCACAGAAGTATTCTGCGAATCTGGGAGGCAACTGGGTCAGAGGACTACGTCATGGATTCATTATGTTCTCATAAGGCCTATTTCTGGTCTATGCAGTAATGGATCTGACACTCTGGAAACCGGACTCTGACCTACTTCGGACTACCCTTTGGACAATACCTCAGACTCGACGCAGCGCTCGTAAATAAGCCGGTGCCCTGCGCTCGGCTTTCGAGTGGCGCTTTAGAAGTATGGAGATTATGATAACGCCTACGAATGGCAATTCGGCTTTTCAAATCTTCCAACGCTAACCAAGAACGATGAACTGAATTTCTCCAAAGTTTCATCCGGAGTCAATTGAATGATGTATAGGGATCAGGCACCAGAATGGTGAACATGGGTGTCGCAGTCTCCGATAGCTTAGGTTTTGGTATTGTCCAGCGCATAATTATGTTGTCGGGCGCTCTACCCCCGCCCCCTATGCAATGAACACTCTTGTTGCCCATGATAGCCTGCATGGTCCTCACCTACATGATGTGGTGAGAGCCGCAACACTGGCCAGGATACTATAATTATGCCTCCCCAGGTTGGTGGGGCTTTATTAGCCTGGCTGCAGTCAATCATGAGTTTTAAATGAGTACCATGATACGCTTTATCTTATAGGTTCAAGGTTTAGGAAAGGTGAGTTAAAAGTAAGCAAGCATGAATAGTACAATACTGTCGTCAGTTATAGAGCCAAGATTGGATCGGATTATTCTGAAACAATAATTATGAGTATCTGGTCGATGTCGATGTAAGATTGTGTCTAAGATTGCCGGGACATGTTGACCACCGACTTAGATACCGCTTAATGTATTTACAGCGAATAGAGCACAAGATACGCATTTGAATCATAAATCAACTTAACTCACATATTTTGTTTTAAATGGACCTCAAGCCTAATAATATTATTATTAAAATATGTTTTTAAGACCTGTATTTCGACTACCCTTTCCAGTCAATTCAACAACGCATGCTGTGTACCTTCGAATACATTATTATCCTCTAGCATTCGAGGCATCTGCTTTTAAATAAACCTTTTCGCAGCCTTGTTCTCAATGACAAAGCTTTCAGAGTAATCAACTCGTTAGTGTAGCATTTCCAACAACAACAACGTAAACAAATAATTCCATCTGATACGATAATATTTAGCAGAGTTGTGCATACCGACTGTGAATAAAAATGAGTTTATTCAGTACATTAAACAGAGTCGGTGGGAGGGCTATGCATGTTGTTTATTCAAGACGAAGGTCGCTCATGCAAAAGGCCGCGGATCCCATGGGAGTATTGTGATATGTTAGTTTAATCCATCGGTGTTCTATATGAAACCTTTCAACTCGCGACATTCTACCTGAAATCAATCGGTCCATTAATGCGCCAACCATTAGTGAGAGACACGTATCAGTATGCTGTAGTATATGCTCCGATCCATGTGAGATGTCTTGGTTCCTACATGTACGTAGATGTTTGTTTAATTTTGTCATCTTGGCTTACTTATCTTAATACACGGTAAAATGGTAAATAATGTCCGAGTGTTACAGTAGAAGTGACGCATACAGTACGTATATATAGGGTGACACGAAAGTTCGTTCACCGTTTTCAAAATGCGTTGTCTCAGTAACGGCTGCATATTTCTTTATAATATTTTGTCAATACATACATAAGTCAAACAAAAGATACTGGTAAGAATTTGATTATGATCCGGTCCTTGGTAGCCATTATTTATAAGAAAATGTAAAGACCACAAGTTTTTGCGGAAAAAACGGCGTTCATCAAATTAACACAGTAAAGGAAATGAGTAGCCTCGTACACAATAAGACACTGTTGTTACCTATAGGATTAGGACATAAAGCGTGCACCATCCTGCTTAAATACTCCTAGATCACTGTCAAGAAATAATTTTCGTTGCATGACACTGCCGTTGTCATTTTCATTAAGTGGAGATCGATAGCAGTTTGGACACTTCAGACGCTGATCCAGTATTTCAGCAGGATGGTGCACGCTGTCATACATCAGCGGCTGTGACGACGAAGTGGCTAGACGACAACCTCCCGTCACACATAAAGCCGAAGGATTGGCCACCCAACTCTCCGGACCTCTCTCCTATTGAGAACTTGTGGAGTATTTTATCTCTCTCAGCGTTTATAAAGATCCTGAGCCAAAAAATGTTTATCAGCTCAAACGTCGTCTCCAACGAGCGTGGAGATCGATAGCAGTTGGGACACTTCAGACGCCGATCCAGTCTATGCCGGATAGAGTCAGTGCTGTCATTAAGCAGAAAGAAGATACTGTACGCTAATAGCCTACGTCTGTATGTCCTAGGTAACAACAGTGTCTTATTGTGAAGGAGGCTACACATTTCCTTTACTGTGTTAATTTGATGAACGCCGTTTTTTCCGCAAAAACTTGTGGTCTTTACATTTACTTATAAATAATGGCAACCAAGGACCGGATCATAATCAACTTCTTACCAGTATCTTTCGTTTGACTTATGTATGTACTGACAAAATATTATAAAGAAATATGCAGCCGTTACTGAGACAACGCATTTTGAAAACGGTGAACGAACTTTCGTGTCACCCTATATATATGGTTGAGGCTGTGGCTTATTGCTTTTGCGTCGATTGTTCAAATTCTGGACGGTAGGGCGTACGAGCTACAGTTTGATATTATGACTCCTGTTAAGAGCGAATGTGAAATGGACACAATTTCCTGTTGAAGGATCAGTAGGCCTACTGGGGTATTCATATGTCATGGAACAGAAACTTCTATCGTAGGACTCTGCCTGAAATGACTGGTATTAACCGAGGAGCTCAGACAAACATTATTGCGGTATCGATTCTCACATTGACTTACGCACTAAAATAATGGCTTTAATGCAGTAGCAAAGTTGCCACAAGGTATTGGAGGTTGAACGCAGACACGTCCAGCAGGACACATAAGCTTCATACAATTTAGATCAAAATTATACCTGAAAAAACTCACTGTCAGTTTAGCTGCGTTGTTTTATTGAAGCTGATTCGTAAAATGTATACCGCGTCTCAGATGCCTGCTGTATTAGAACGATAAATTACAAAGATTGAGGAAGCGATTCTAATTAGTGTAATTAATGACTGGTTCGTAAGAGATTAAATTCACTCTGACAACTAATTTCGCTACTAAAAAAAGGCAAAGGTTAAAAAATGTGGGAAACAGGCGTGAATTATCTGAGGAAAGTAACAATTTCTAATGTGAAGCGTTGTTACGGAATTCAAACGGCAATCCAAAAAGTTTCCTAATAGTAAGGCTGAACAAAATGTTCTTTGTAAATGCGCATAAGTTTGCTCTAGTGTACTATAGGCAATCTCCAATATTGGCCAATTTTTATTATTTGCCAAGCTATGACAACGCAATTCAAAGGATCGGTAAATGCCTAAATTCTAGCTAGGAATATACAAACACATAGAATATAAAATCCTCGCCAGTTACATGTCAAATTTTTATATTTGCACGAGGAGAAGCTGGACATTGGTGACGACGCTAACAAGTATATTGCGACGAATTTAGATTGTATTTCTTTCAGTTGCAGTAATAACTGCGCTAGAAAACAGACATGTTCTTCTTCAGCAATGCTTTTGAAGTCACGCATGATTTACAATATGCATGGACGATGAGTTTCCGACTGTGTTAATGACGCTGACAACAGTTTCAGCACGCTCCTGTTGTCCTCTGCTGAAGAGCTTCAGACGTAGTAGATACTGTTTCACTGGATCCAATTTAGCGGCATAGATGAACGGATTGAGACAGACGTTCAAGAAAGCCAGGAACACCGTAACCTTTCGGCCATCTGAATTAAGTTCTTTTAGAATGTGCACATTATACAGAAAGTAGTTGAGACGAGTTGGACACCAACAGAAAAAGAAACAAACCGAGATGATGAGGAATGTTTTGATGACGTTCATTTGCGTTTTCATGGCCTTCTGTTCAGCAGCGTTCTGCGCCATGTTGTTGGAATTTACTACAGGTGAAAACAGAAATAATCGTTTAATACACGTATTATGGCAACCTTTCATTCAGCTAACCGTCATTTCTTCTGCGTGGCGTGTGATCAATGCATATGAAAATGCGAATAGCAAAAGTTGAAGCGAACAAGTGAGTTTGTTGTCAAGCGGATTCAATTGATTAAAGAGCGAGAAATGCTAGAAACACAAGTTTTCGGGAAAAGATTTCCAGAATAAGTTTAAAACGACAATGTACAAGTAAAGTGATAGACTGATTTTTGAAGACGGCATTGATGATACTGATCAAAGCAGCGATGACGATAATGATGACGAAGATGACGACAGTGATCATACTATCGATACTAGGCCTACTTGTCATGAAAATTGCGATGATGATAGGTGCTGCTGATGATAAGTTGGTACCGTCGAATATTTGCTAATAACATATAACACACATTTCAAATGGACTAGTTATTGATCGTGTTATCACAGTAGGGCCTACCTATAATACAAATCTACGTCTTTTATAATTATATTCATAAAAATCTTCCTGTATCTGTCTTAGAATTTAGTCGTTGACATTTAGCCATAATTTACAAACGGCGCTTTTTTGAGACAGTCTAAATGATAGGTTAACACCACAAAGAGGTTTAAGTGTTCTTTCAAAGCCATATTTATTACTCCTAATGCAGTACTTAATTACTTAATTAGTCAACCGAAATTTGCAGAAATTTGATAGACCCACAGGAAAGCTAAAATGCTCCACGTGTCCTTACTTTATCCTTTACAATCTTATCTGTCTATTGAAACTTTTACCTGGAACAATACGTTTTCGTGTGACTTGCAGTATGCGCGAATAGCAGAACACGAAGACGACGAGTGGCAAAACGAAGCAGATTAAAAATACATAGACAGCGTAGGCGCTCGCGTTTAGGAAATCCGGAAACTGAACGTAAATTATGCAACGCCCATCTTTGACCGATGTGGCCGATAAATCAACAAAGGTGCCTAAAGCTATTACAGGATTTACATAAGAGAGGAAAATCGCCACATAGTACATCCACTGACGAAAAAATCTCTTGTGGAACACCGCATGAACAATTTTCACGTATCTTTCCAGAGTCAAGATGACGAGATTGGCCGTTGAACAAGTCAGGAAAAACCACAAAATCGTCTCACCAGTTATAGTTTTGCAGAGGGCGCTTCCTATAATAATGTTTCTGTAATCGATGTTTAGTAGTTTAGTGACATTACTGATTACGAGCAGTAAACAACAGAGAAAATCCAGAGTCATCTGATTGAAAACGATGGCCATCTCGTACTTTCGGGCTTTCGACCTCGCAAGAATTAGAAGCATTAGAAGATTCGCGATTCCGCCAATGATTCCAATGACGATTACGGACGCTTCGAATGCAGACATTTTCCACCGATTTGTGTATTAAAACGGTAAAATTTATGAAAGAATAAAAGGAAATGTTGAGCGCAGAATTCACGAGCACATGCGTCGATAACAGGGATCTGTGCAAGTGTAGATGTTACAGTACGAGCATTGTAGGATATATATAGACAACAACCGCACTGTGGTATAAAGATGCGGCTATTCGCCTGTGCGGCGCATCCTCAATTCTTCGGTCGATCGGAGGCGCATGCGCAGTTCCTTCATACTGCGAAATGGCTTCTTACATGATGCTTTGTCGTGTTCCTACGTTTGGTGTTCATTATGTACTCTTTAACTTATTATGGCTTATGTAACCATTGCTTCGCCTGAGCCTTACGCTTTCTTCCGTAAGTTGTTTCCTTCTAGTGTCATTACTTGTCTCGGGAGCGGTTCATAAGAGCGACATAACGAAAGAGCGACGTAACAGAAGAGCGACATAAATACCGTATCAAAAGAGCGACAACCGAAGAAATGATATAAAAATTCAAAAGAGCCACATAACGAAAGAGCGACAAACATCTTTATGTACTCATTTAAAAGCAGTAAATCTAGACATCGATGGTTTCTCAGTAAGACTATTATATAATATTTATATATAGCTGCAAATAAACTTGCCGTCCGTCATTCAGACTTGCTCACCTTCACTGGTCAAGATCTTTCGCAAAACTGAGAATCTCCTAACATTGACTGGTCAGTTTGCGCAATTATCAGAAACTGAGCCCATGCCTTATTTTTCACTCGCTTGCCTATTCACCGCGACATCCGGGTCCCTTGGAATTTGCACCTATAGTCCTTAGAAGTTGTTCATAACAAACCTCTAAATAAACACAAAGAAACTCTCTCTTGCATATAGAGAACAAACTCAAGTAACTCTTTGATAAACAATTTGAATAGCCAATAATTTCTGGCTATGAATACACGACCCCCTAGTATATTCCAAAGAAACCAGATTACGATAATAACCAATTTGTCACTCTTTTGTTATGTCGCTCTTTCGTTACGTCGCTCTTTCAAATCAGCAATATTTCTGTCGCTCTTTTAAAACTGCTCTCCCATTTGTCGCTCTTTTGTTACGTCGCTCTTTCGTTATGTCGCACTTTCGATACTAACCCCTTGTCTCTTTTGAGAATAGTGAATTTGGGAGTGAAATAACCTTCAATTTTAGAGTTTGAGCTCGAGAAACAAATTTATATGCATTTAGTCTAGTGCGGTGTAATAGGTTCATGAAAGCACAATACACTATCCAACTGCATACAGCAAGCCTGCGAACATTCTCTATTGACTAACTTAGTGAGTATTGAGCTTTCAAATCACAAGCTCTGTAAATATTACCGCTTGACCACATGAAAGCTGTTTATTTAATAGAATATACCAGTGGAGGATTAGGCTTTAATTACAATTGGCTAGCCTTAGGGGAGATTGTCCTGCATTGGGTCAATTTTTACATTTTAATGAAAATAATTGGTATTAGTTGTAGTACACATAATTCTGTTGTCATTTTCAGAAACAACAAGGTTTTGTAAATCGAATATGGCTATACTGCATTATTATTGCAAGAGTAAACCATAAAAATTTAGTATTTTTCTCTCAGGTAAAAATCGTCCCAATGCAATCCACGCCTGCATTGGGACAATGCATGGGGAGCACTGGGTCAAACAACTGATTTTGTTCTAATCATAGTTGATAGAGTGTAACAGATCATGTTTCAGTTGTTTCATCTTATGCTTCGCAATATATACTGTCTTAAATACTAAATAGTTCACAGAAATTTTATCCTAAATTATCACCAGATATTTAATCCATTGACTAAGACTGTATGAGTAAAAATTTACTTTTTAAACCTGAAAATGGAGATCTGCAGTATCTCTGTCAAACGCATTTTTCTTCGTAGCATAAGAAGCGTGATCATTCTCCACGTCATATACGTTCGGTGGGAGACGCCACACACTACATTATATAACCCCGGATTAAATGCCAATGCTGACCCAATGCAGGACATGTCCCAATGCAGGACACTTTCCCCTACTTTTATTCAATGATGGCCATACAGAACTTAGTTGTTCTAAATACATCGTCGATTCAAGCTTTGTTTATTAGATCCCAGCGGTACAGACTAATTCAAAAGAACTGAGTAGTAGACTCAATGTTACAACACGCCTGACATCTCGGAGATGGTATGCGAAGCCGAGGACAGACTGCTGATGGCAGTCAGCAGAAATACATCCCACGTCCTGCGGAGCTTGTTTCCGCCTGTCATCAAGCGAAGTTACAGCCTTCGCCCTAGAACTCACGATTTTGCATTACCAGCTAAGGATGACAAGAACTACATTCCTAGGGTCCTCTATAGGAGCTTGCTCAAAAAATAACCCCTGAACGAACAAACAACAACCTATAGAATTTTAAATTACTGATCTTGACTCACTTTACTTTGTAACCGGTTGCGGCTTGTCAACCTGATTCACATTAAACGAATATATATATATATATGATAGTATTTGAGCTGAATGCGCAGCACTGAGTTTTGTGGTAAAAGTAGATCAAAGTAATAGCTGCCAAACCTGGGTTAACGCTTCAGTCGTATGGACCTGGTTTCTCCATTCCAACCATGAGTTACGATTTACGCTGAAGATTTGCATCATCTGTCGATCTGACATGCATGCGCAGTATAGCATATGTGACTACATTAATTTAGACTCCAATCGCTTAGAGATAGAATTTGTTTTCTGACTAGATTAAATCATTACTGACCTTTACGATTGGATCTGAAGCAGCATTGTAAACAAAAACAACTTACATTAGTAGCTCAATGAGATTGATACTGATTCCCTTCATATAAGATTTCCCCACATCCACTTCTCCTCTTCTGTTCGTGACCTCGGCATTGCTCTCTTTCACTGCATGCCATTACTACTCTGATCCACGCCTTGATCTGCACTCGGGTCGACTTTGGGAACGCTGCATACATTGGACTCTCCGCCTCTAATACTCACAAACTCCAGTCTATCCTTAATGCAGCTGCTCGGCGCAGCCTAAAGGCGACATTCCAAAGTTTGCCCATATCTCAGGCTATATTCGGGATACCCTTCACTGGCTCCCTATCCAACAGCGGGTACAGTTCAAAGTCCTTGCCCTTTTTTATTTAATTAAGATTTACATTTTGTGCACGACATGTCTTACACGGTCTATGTTTTTTCTTCAACTTACCATCTGCATGTTTTTATCACTTTGTTTACATTAAGTGCAGACGACATGCTTGCGTAGAAAATTGTCGTACTTGGTGCGTTTAATGGTTATCTGTTTTAATCTGCAGTGAACTTCAACAACATGATGATTAGCGTTGCTCAGCAGATGGCCATAAAAACCCAAATGATCAACACCACACCGATGAAAAATTTGATTTCATGCACTCGTGTCAGTGAAACTCCAATTATAGTAATATTAACACCAATATCCATAAACCTGTTTTAGCAAATATCATAAAACATGTTTAGAGAAAGTAAATTCGCGGAGAACCAATGGCTTATGGTTTCCAATTTATCATTTAATGATACAGCTAAGAGAATAGGACAGTAACCAGTTGTAAAGATGATCGTTTCATCCACAAACATAATGGAACTTAAATCGATCACTGATTGAATATCGTTTACATGCAGAAGGAATAAAAGGTCTCGAGGACTGAACCCTGGGGAGGCCACATATGACATTATTTTGAGCAATTAGCCGACACTGAATCTTTTAACAAAGAAAATAGAACACAGAAAGGCTCGCAGATGGCAAATATGTTGGAGGAACTATACTGAAGAAGTAGTAATTGTTCGAGCAGACAGGAAGTTCTTTAAGAAATCGCAGTCACCAGATTACTGCCTTCATCAGCATCTACCATTTCTTCTTAAGGACAAGTAAGCCTACTCCCTTCGTAAGAGACCCCTTCATGCTACCTTTTGCTGAATCAAAATTGTTTAAGACTACTTTTCCGAATCGATGTTAACGTATATATGTTTCATTTATTTGGGCTTGTATATCATTTGTTCCTGATTTGTAGTTCTATTTCAAATGTGTATGCAATCGTTTTACACAATGTAATGCATTTGCGCATGCCAGATACAAATAAAGGCTCAAATATGTCTATTTAGTTTTGCAAGTGGTGATCATGACATCTTACGCATAATTATGCTGGCGTCTTTCTCAGACAGCCACTTTCTGTAGCCTATTCCCTAAACCTGGTCTGCATAGTGTTACTGGAAAGAACTGGTGCCAACTAAAGATAGGGCCTACAATGTGGGCGCGGCGCAACAAACATGGCTGTCCCTAGACCGGTGAGAGTCACGATTGTTTGACGGAGTCACACAGCAGCCATTTATAACGGTGAATTACAGGAGCACACTGGTTCTTAGTAAGGTATTATCAAGTAATCCAAAGTAAACTGTGTGCCTTTTCCGCTGCGTGCGTAGCTTACAACTGAACCCTGTGGCTCTGTCGTCACAAGCAGAATGAAGCCCCGTCTATATAAGACGTCTTTGGTTGAATTTATACATTTATGGAAATGAATATTTTAAAACCTTCATTGTAGGTCATGATCACAGCTAGAAGGCTGAAAAAAGTGTATTTGCGTAGAAGGATTATGAATATCAAACAACACAAAATGACTAGCCATGCAAGACATGGGTACCGTTCAGGCTAATAGAATAAATTGTTCAGGCTAATAGAATAAATTATGGAACTTTGTTTACCTTTGCATCCAGCTTAAACGGACTAAAGCATACAGACTATGCAATTTTATGGTTGCAAAAAGTAATCGAAAAGGCAGTTATTAAAATTACAAACGGTGACAGAATTCGACTAGACCTCACCTTGGCTACTTATAAAATTATGATGTCAATGAAAGGTATTGCATAAAAGCTGAACTTCCCACGTAAATCCACCAGAAATCGGTACAAACTTCTTGCTGTTTCCTGTGGGAGAAGTTGGAAAATCTTAGAAGAAAATGGTTATCTTCGTTCGCACATTGTTGGCCTTATCCCTTGCTTGCTTCTGCGTGTGCAAGGCAGGAGAAGAAGGGCAGAACCATTGGGCTGTTGCCTTGGGAATGGAGTATCGGGCTGACCGTGTGGAAAGAAAATCCGACGATGGAAAAGGTTCTGCCGAAGAAATTTCGACTGGGAACAGGAGAAGAAGATCTCTTACGGAAAGCGAAAGAACTGACAGCCTCACGACGATAAACAGTTTGAGGAGAACACTTGGATCCTCGAATATGCCATACCTGGTTAGTTCATCAAAGTTACTAATTAAGTACGAAATTTTAAGGATCAAACAGACTCTAAGCCGCAATTTTTCTGGTTAACGACCGCCTTGAGCAAATTTACCGCTGGTTTTTCGGCTAGCCGTAAAAGCGCGTAAACTACGTGTACCTTTATCGGCTATAAGTGCATCACGCAAAAACAATTACGGCTTGAAACATAATTAGTTCAAAAAGTGTATCCTAGAGAGTTCCAACAAGCCAATTAATTATACACCAGAACAACTTGAAACAATGCCCTAAACAAATGAACAAAGAAAATATGACAAGAAAGTCATACGAAACAGTACAGTTTCAGTAAGTCCGAACTTGTGAGCTAATCTATTAAAGTCATCATTCATAAGTTCGTCATTAGTAACGTCACTGACCTCAGGCTCAGAGTCAGACAGACTCAGTAATCAGTTTAATATTGTCATCACGAAAGATCAAGGTGGAGCTTTTTAGGCGAAAGTGAGCAGCGTCTAGAATTGCAGATCATTGCGCACTAAGTACAAACAGCAAACCCCGCGTGCAACTTTATAAACACAACTGTGTGCATGTTCGAGCTGAACTTTTTTCCGTCGGCAAGCTTTGAAATACCTCTCGGCAGTTTTTCGGTTAATCCGAAAACTTTCCATCGGTTTATGGGCTTGCAGAAAATCTTTTCGCCTCGATGGCTTAGGAATATGGAAACAAACCGCGCTAGCAATAGAAGGCATTTGCTGGCATCTTGTTAGACTATGTCATAATTGCCTTGCTCTAAATAACAGAAGTCCTTTGAACTAACTCCTAGAGGCAGCAATGAGCGGTTTAAGTTTTTTAGCCTCGGCAAATGAGAGTGGGGTTAGTCCACTCCCTCGCAGCTTCTTCTTCTTACCGAAAGTGTAAGTTCAACGTAATCATTTTTATAACTGAATTTTGGGGTAGAGGCTATTAGGGAGATTAGGGTACCATTATGATGTCGTGCTTGGTGCCGAAGGGCTGTGAAAAGCGATTGCATTGAAGCATTTTATGATAAGCGCTGAATACATCTTTTTAGCTAGTGGCTTCACCTCAATTTCTCAGCGTCATATTACAAACATTTGTTAAAGCGTCATTTAACACGCCATATATTCACTCCTTGAACGTTAAATTGTCTGCATGGAAAGAATCGAGCTTGTTTCGCTGAACTCTAGAGAACCATGGAGGCAGTGGCTTACACTTATTCATGTAAGATTGGACATGCATTTTCGGTTGTCTTTGGATTCCTGAGAACGTGTCTGCGCCTCAAATACAAGATACACCAGCCTGAGTGAGAACCATGCTAGAGCGGAGTGTCTATTTTGGATGCATGTAAACAATTTCCGTGTTAGCTTTACAGATGATGCTGACAACGATTAATATAATTTGACAGCGAAGACAACCCTGACAACGACGGTGTTGTTTGTGTTGTTGTTGTTGTTGTTGTTGTTGTTGTTGTTGTTGATGATGATGATGATGATGATGATGATGATGATGATGATGATGATGATGATGATGATGATGATGATGATGATGATGATGATGATGTAATGGATGATAATGATGTATAAGATGACGATGACAATAAAGTTGGAGATTACGAAGACCATGATCACGATGACGACGACGATAATGTTAATAACGACGATAATGTTGCAATGGTATTATTGTGCATATTATTATGTTTATAGCCTTACGATGTTGGAGCAGAAAACTTCGCCGCCTCATGGACAGCTTTCTGCGACTTTAACAGAGCAGTCAATAGAACAGGCGGCTACGTCAATTGGTTCTATACCCTAAACAATGTCACCAAGACAATTTCAACCGTTATCAGAGGATGGTTCCAGTCATATACTCGATCAGTAAATACTCAAATCACGATGATTATACAAGTACAATTAGACTTCTAGAAGGCTGCATTATTTTTATTGTGGTGTTCTATATACAACAACTTCTGCATGCATATGCACAGGCAGGCTTCAATGAGGCCGAGCTACACTGAAGGATGAAACCGTTCTGACTTATATGTATGAGTGTCTCTGAATATTTTATAGCGGCTTTAAAAAACCTCAAAAAGGCGCTGCAGTCTATAATTTTCAACATGAAATGCTTATACACACAGTTGTAGCATACACAATATTGCAAATATTCAAATTATAAAACCCGCGCATCTAAAGAATGAGTATTGACAGTATTATTATAGCCTATGTCATGTAAAACTGCACTACATTAAAAATCTTTCTTTACTAGTAATTCAGACAACCAGATGTGGCGCAAGTCTTGTCTTTATATTGTATTTAGTATTAAGTGAAATACTAGAAGACTATTCAACATGCAAACGGTCGATTCCACATAAAGTCTCAGCCTCTCTGACAAGCTTTCCATCAGCCCGATAACGGCGTTGAGAGATGCATAATGCAAAAATCACTTAAACAAGCACCATTGATTGGTTTCTCTTTGTTATATTTGTTGTTTAGTTGAGCTCTGTCTACTTGACAAGTTTTAGATGCGACCTAAACAGATGTAGTTCTGCGACTGCAAATGGAAAAACCTACCAAAACGCAGAGCTAACTTTGTGTGCTTTCAAAGGTGGAAGGTAATGTAAACATTGAGCAGCTACTAGCAGAGGACACTAAACAGGACACTGAACAATTTCCTTCTGTGTCATAACAATAACATGATTACGCACTGACTGCCAACAAGTCTGCCAAACAACTTTGCTGCAGCATGCTGGCAATTTATTAAGCCTGTTCTTTACAGAGGAAGAACACCACGCCCACTGTGAAGGCCTATAATTACATGTATGCCTAATTTTGTATTATGAACAAAATTGTAATAATGTTCTATTATACCATGCCTGCTATTAATATTGTCGAGCGAAGCATCTTAAGGGACCTAACAGCCTAACAATAGCTGCTATTTATTTAAACAAATTGTTTACTTAAAATCTATAATTTTCAGTGAGTACGATGCAGGCAGAGTGCAATTCAGACAGGGTGAAGGATGCACCGAATGTAACAGTGGCTCTTTCTGGTGCGACAATGGACTCTGCAGAGGTTCGCTTTCATTAACTTAGCTCTGACTTACAGCATGCATCGCTTAGTATTGGCATTCATCACTTATTTGAACTCCGCAAGAGTTAACTAACCGGCAATTTCAAATAAATAGGCTGTAGGACAAAATATTTCTAAATCAATTGCAGAAACGACAGTACTGTTGGCGCATTACATGGAAACTTCAATGTTTCGTAGGCCGTTTCAGGTTGTAACAGATAAAATAATAATAGCTAGACTTTTCTGAACACTTAAAACTGCACAACCTATTAAAAATATAAAGTAAACAAATATCGAGTTAGCTTTAAACTTCATCTCTAGAACCGACCAATCTCATCAGCCCAACTGTCCTTCCTTCATTTGACTCTCTCCTCGAGCCTTTAACTTAAACTGACCCAATACGTATATCAAGAAAAGTAACCTATAAATTTTATTATTTGCCCTTTCGTTCTTTTTCGTCATCGCTGCAATCCAAACTCAAGAGCTCGTAATGTTTTTGTGTCATTCCTATAATTTCTAAACCAAATCTCACCCATTCTTTTCCCTTTTTTTCTGAAATTTAGCGATATGTAATTTTAAATGTCTGTACGCCATTTGAGAATATCCTGGTCCCCTGTCTTAAAGTTTAGAGGATATAAAAATTGCGAAATACCCAATCTGCTATCTTAAAATCCAAAAACTGCAATGAACATAAACTTACGTTGGGGTATTCGCTAGTCAAAAAGTGGCTCTTAATAAATTGGCAATTTTATTTCTTTGCATGTATGCCATACTGCGTAGGCCTACTTAGTCTTTCTGGTTGACTATTTTCGATATTAGAAGTTTCGCATCATCACAAGTAATCAAAGATCTTTCCGTTTTCCGTTCTATAGACATGAGTATGGAACTATAGATAGTACAATCAGCTAAGTAGACTAGTTAAATATTTTTTAAGGATATTTTTAATTCTGTATGTTCTATTGTTTGTAAAACCTTTAGCCTAGATGCATAGATAGATCCGCTAGCATTGCATGTTTGTTGATCATTATTTGCCTAAATGATTTGGGTAACTTGTTCAAGTCAGGAATTCTTCTTTAGACTTGGTTGTCGATGTGGTATGCATTAGCTGTATAGGCATACGTTTGGTTGGTCTTACTTAGCACACCCTCTGCATCAATCTAATAAAAAGTGATTCGTGTATGTTTTCCTTTTTATTTTATTGCAGCTGACTGTGAGGCGAGCGATTCCTGCTGTAAGTTTGCAATGATATCAACCTAGAAGTAAAAACTTTTAAAAATTCTAGACAATTACACAGACTCACACAAAGTCAGATAAAGTTTAAAATTAAGCAAGGTAAGTTAGGCCTACATGTAGTAACTGAAATGAGGTAAAGTGGAATAAGATAAGACATTTTCAGCAAAGGTAAATTTAGATCGATTAAAGTAAGGTAAGGCAAGAAAACGCTAGGTATGATAATGTTGGATGTGATTCATCCGCAATTAGGCCTATGTAGATTTCACTGACTTGGGATCTCACTTCATGCAACCACTGACTGATGCATCGTGCATTTTGATAGCATAGCTATAGAGACATTGCAGTGCTGTATACATTAATCAAGGCGTTAAATTAGGAATTAGGTCAATGAACAGCAATTCATTCGCAGATATTTCTTGTTGATTCTCATCAGATTGTAATGCCTACTGCATGAACTGTGCGGACACAAACAAAACAACATGCAGGTGTCAATGCCTTCAAGGATGGGCTGGACCACGATGTCAACGTAAATATAAATTAATTTTTTTAAATAGAAACAGATGCACCTATTTTATTGAATGAAAACAAGCCGCAGATGACGACGACGTTGACGCTGGTTGCGTTGACGCAAATGTAAAATTATCTTTTAGATGGCCATATTTCCGGTTGCAAAACGAGTCCATAGTTATAAGCTGCTATAGCTTGACAAATATCTTGGCTCCTAAGAAATAGTTTTAGAAATGTCGATTCTGTAAAAGCCTCTTTAAAATACCTTTTAGAAGAACTTCATATTGTCATGGCTAGTATAATATCTAAGTGAGTCATTAACGTAAAAATAATTTGCACTAGGCCTATATAGTTTTAAATAATTTTTTCTCGTGTTTTTTTATGAAACAGTAGTTGTTTTATAAGGGAAACAAAAACTAACGACATTAAACGATAAGGACTAGATCACTGCGTAATGCAGTCATTATGATGTGATTAGACGTGATAAAATGGGACGTGACGTTTTTATCGTAATGGAGCTATCTATTATATAGATTAGGGTGACCATACGTCCCGGTTTTCCGGGACATGTCCCGGTTTTATGTGGTGTGTCCCGGTGTCCCGACGACTTGTGCGAAATAGCAAAATTGTCCCGGTTTCTTACACAACCAGCTGACAATGTCTAATGTTGCAGTTTCATTCACTGAAGGCGATAATGCAACAGTTGTCACAACAACTGACAAGCTCAAACTACTTACACAGAAACTTGAAACACGCAAAGATGACCAAATTTACTTCAGTGTGAAAGTCAAGTCAAAGGTTAAGCCATAGTTTACGTTGCCAAATTATTAATACCGTGTTTTAAATCCCGTAGTTTACGTTGCTATTTAAAAAGTATTAATACGGATGGTTTCAATTCTATGAAAGTAGTAGTAGTTGGATTAATGAAAATACTTTCTTGTGAAACTGCATTGATAATAATAATAGGCCTAGGCCTACTTGCGTAAATAGAAGTTGGATTGATGACAGTAACTTATGAACTTTGGCATTAAATGCCATGTAGGCATACGTAAACGATTAAACGATATATGCTACATAATAAAGAACGTTAAAATCATAAATTACCATTTTTGTGTAAAAATGGAAGCTCAATTTATGAAAATAATTCTTTGCGTAAATTTTGCCTTCTGTCCCCCAAAATGCAAAAATCCGGCCCACAAAAATTCTGTCCCTCAAAGTTATGTACAGATTTTCGCCTCTGACTTTGAACCTCTTCAAGGTATTTGCGTAGTCTACTATAGTAGGCCTATACTATAAGTAACTATAGTAACAGCTGACTACAGGGAGTAGACCTATAGGGCTAGGCCCTCCTATAGTCCTAATGTCCTATACTTAAGTAACAACTGTTAGTTTTCCTAAAAGTGTCCCGGTTTTTGATGGCGAATAAATGGTCACCCTAATATAGATTGACGTAATGCATGAGCATAGCGTGCATTGTGATATAATGTAACGTATTTTATTACAACAACGATCATCGATTGGTAGCCTACAACGTTCTGAAAAGGAACTAGGCTACTATAGCAGGGTTGAGTCTTAAAACAATCTTCTTATGACCATTAAAAGAAAAAAGACATCATGAAGCCAAGAACAATGTGGAAAGCTCATATCAAAAGCAAAATGATATCAAAATTGCTTCAGCTCTTGCGATAACGTTACATAGCAAAACTTTTATATCGGAACCTGCAGATACATAAAGGTATTCGAATGATATAAGAATGACGAGAAGGGGCGTCATCGCACTGGAACGGAGAGCAAGAAGAGCATGAAGCTAGCTCAGTTTATGATCTGAAGATGCGATGCAGTGAGTCCAGGCAGTTGGCCTATATAATATATGTATCAGAACAGGTATATAAACGTGTGTGCACTGGTAACAGGTCGATAGTCCGAAGGTTCGATAGTCCGAAGGTTCGATAGCTTGAAATGAAGATTCGTAGTAGCTTGACGGATGAAAATTATTCTTGCTTGAGTAGAACTTGGATTAATTAACAGAATTCTTGCTTAAATAGAAGTTGGATTGATGAAAATAATCCCTGCTTAAATGAAAGTTGGAATGATGAAAAGATATGCAGTGTATGTAGACGTTGAATTCATGCAACGATTTTATGTCGGATTAATGTCGTACTACAGAATCTTCGGACTATCGAACCTTCGGACTATCGAACCTTCGGACTATCGAGGCGTAACCGTGTGCACTTCATTTGCCAGGCAGATTAATCCCAGTACGCTCTAGAAATTAGATGTTTTAGTTTCAAACTAGGGCATATTGATTCTCAGAGTCTATTACTAGCACTCATTCCAGTAAATTCATTAGTAGGCCCTACCATTAAAATTACAAACAAATAATACACATTAATAACTGATTTTAAAAACGTAATACGTCATAGTTCAAGGCTGCCGTGATATTTCGATCAGGAGTGGAAATTTCACATCGTCCAGGTCTATTGTTATCCCCTAAAAATTTAAATAGCTCAAAACTAATTGCTTTCGGTGTCTTCCCTTTTCTGGCGAAGATGTGAATTCTATTGTTGCAAAAATGTTAACTGTAAGGCTTTTGTTCTGCATACAGAGAAAGCAAGCATAAATGCAACAATACCTGCCTGTTCAACAGCTACTCGAGCACGGACAACGTTGACCACAAAAAACCTAAACAACACACCAATTGCCTACCACAGCAAGCCTAAACGACACCAAATTGACCACCACAGCAAGCCTAAACGACACCAAATTGACCACCACAGCAAGCCTAAACGACACCCAACTGACCACCACAGCAAGCCTAAACGACACCCATTTTACCACCACAGCAAGTCTAAACGATACCCAATCCACCGACACACTAAGTACAATCTCAATAAGCAGCACGGCTTCTATTGGTACTTCAGTCCTTCAGATCGTCTCTTCTGCTACCATGGCTCATTTCCTTAGAGTGTAAAGCACTGATAATGAATGTAATCATATTATTTATTATTGATTTTATGTTTATGAACTGGTGAATTGAATCCTTAAATAATTCCTTTTCGATTGACTAATTAGCTATACGAATTAATTTATTCGGATTTAGAAGTATTGCTGATTCGCATTGGAAGTACTTGATTGCTGACGATACTGGTTGCACTCGAGTTAAGTCACTGATATAACGAAATAAGTTATTTTTGTTAGCTGTGTGGCTGAAAATGTTAGAGATTAAAGTACTTTATGTTTTGACCTAACGCAAAAATAAATACTCGATGCAGTCGCAAAGAACAAATCGCCAGTTAGGCTGTCTTCTAAGTAATGAAATCATTTCTTCTTTTTGAGGATTTACATTTTATCGTGAATAATTGACTGGGTTAGATAACCTATTCCTGTCTTAGTTACAGACCTCTGCACTTTTGTATCGTTTTTGATAGTGTAAACTTTTGCATATTTCCATTTTGAGTGAAAAGATTTTGCAGGTCTACGTGCAGGTTACTTTCAACGGCTGTTAACTTATCGTTCTAAGCTGAGCCGCTTAACAGATCAACTCTACTGCTAGAACGTCTTTCACTATCTTCGATTTTTGGCGATCTGTTTGATTACGGTTTTGTATTATTATTATGGCAAAGTTTAGAGAGTTGAATACAGTGCATATGGAAGTTAGTAATGCCTTTGTAAAAATTGAGATGTGCATTTGCAGTGTTAGATTAATATTTATAAATATAGCGTCACCTTTGAATTTTATAATGGCTTTGAATTGTGTGTCACCAGGTATAATGTTGGAAGTTCTGCACAGTGAACCTCCACAGCTTGGGAAAGCAAGAGCGAATGCCAGGCGGGGATTTATTCATTCGTTGATTCATTCATTTGCATATCGTTAAATTCAAATTCACGGGCGCTGACGAATTTATATAGCGCCCTTCAAGGTAACTACTCAGAAGCGCTCCCAACTCCAGCCCGGGAAAAAGGTAAGTTTTAAAATGATCATAAAACGTATCAGTATATGATCTAGCAAACAGACGTAGCTCCTGAGGAAGGCCATTCCAAACCCTAGGACCTACCACAGAGAATGCGCTGTTTTGCATAGCTGCTGTGTGGGCACCAAAACCCCCTCTCAGCAGAGCGAAGGGAGCGACTACCCCGGGCCCTCGATACCGGATAGACAGGTAGGCTAGTACAAGACGAAGTTGGCATCGACAGACCAGAGAGACAACTCTATTATACTCAATGTCGGACTAGAAGCCAATGCAGAACTTCCAACATATACCTGGTGACATGATCATATTCTGGTATTTGGCCAATAAGTCGTGCTGCAGCTCGTAGCGACGCGACCAAGACAAAACAACCGGCTAGACGGCAGACCAGACTAGAGGGTTAAACAGTAATCAAGCCGTACTGTAATGAAGGCATGGACAAGAGTAGGTGAAGCGCTGGCCGTTAGCGACAGTGAAAAGTACGGAGCTGACGCAGTTCATTCATTCATTCATTCATTTCGAGAATTTATATAGCGCCTCTTCAAGAAACCTACTCAGAGGCGCTCCCAGCCCAGCCACGGCTAAAAAAGTGTGATTTGAGATACTTATAAAAGGCAGGCGTATCTAGCCGAGGCATCAATCGCAAGTCTAGTGGGAGGCCATTCCAGATGGAGGGACCCACAATCGAAAAGGCTCGACGCTGTCTAATGGAAGTGTGAGCTCGCGGGACCAAAAGCTCCCCCCTTTCTGAAGAACGCAGAGATCTACGAGCTGCGAGGTCAGAGACAGGTCGACTAAGATCTGACAAGTAGGATGGCGCACAGCCAAGAAGGCACCTCCATACAAGTGCAGCAACTCGATAGGAGATGCGCTGAGAAACAGGGAGCCAGTGAAGAACATCACGCAGTTGGTAGTAACAATCACGACTAAGGCAATGCAGATATAGAACTCTTGATCCAACAGGATACCAAGGTCAAGGGCTGTAGCTGAAAAATTGTAGGTAGGGAATTTAGTGGCCAAGTCATCCAAGTTAAGCTTGGTAAGCTGCTGCCTAGTACCCAGCCACATAAATTTAGTCTTCGGCGAATTTAGACGTAAGCGATATGATGACATCCATGTCTCCAACCTGTCCAGCGCGCGACCAATTTCTCTGACGGCCATAGCAGCATTTTGTGGGTCGGCGGTGAATATATGCCTGATCTTGCACGCGTTACAAATATATTTAATAATAATAATAATAATAATAATAATACACACAATAATAATAATAATAATAATAATAATAATAATAATAATAATAATAACAATAATAATAATAATAATAATAATAATAATAATAATAATAATAATAATAATAATAATAACAACTGTTCCAGACTTTTATCATTTTAATTAAGCTTGAAGTCCCTGAGGGATCATGTTTACCTCGGGGCCATAATAATAATAATAATAATAACTCTTGGGCCCATGCACTCTCTGCCAGAAGTGTGGAAAGCCCAGAGGTATAGATGATATGTGAACTATGAGTTATTTATAATTTCTTTGATTGTGCGATAATAAACGTATTTCAAAACAATACTTTGTTTTTTCTTGTAACTAAACTAGCCGATAAGGAGTGTGAGTTCACTTGCTGAGCCTGTGCAGAAAAAGTTTTGATGATAAACCGCTTCTTCAAACTGAGAATGATTTTTGACTGGTTTTAATACGAGATATCGAGTTGCCCGGTGAAATCCGCCGTTTATGTGCTATGCTATAATTAGCAGACGATGGTTAGGTCCAATGGAGCATTGCGCCACGAAGTCCGTTGTTAATTTCGGATTCGGATGCGAATTCGAATGCGTTTAGCCGTATTATTATTATTTAATGTTTAAGCCACCATTCTGAAGAATGGTTTTGACTGGTTTTTACTGGTGTTGTATGGTATCTATCAATTTACATAGCGACTCTCGCAGAGCACACCAATCAGAGGAGATGACCTAACAACTAAGCAAAACTTGATAAAGCCGAAAGTAGCACGGGTCTAACGCACTGGAGTGTGTACATGACGAATGCAAATCATACCTCTCCTATGGAGAGGTATGATTTTTGTGTGATTCATTGCATAAAAATTGTTCACGTCAATTTTTATTGAACACCCCTTCCCCTTTGTCAACAATAATTGTCAAACTTTGCAAAACCTCTGCCTCCCCATTTTATTGATATAATTAATAGATGACCCCCTACCTCTTCGTACAGCACACGGTGTTCAATGCACAATGAAACTCTTCCGATACAGTGAAGCACGTTTCAATATTGAAGTAAAGACAATTTTTGCCGCAAGAAAAATGACATAGTCGCTGTGTAAAAATACGTAAAAATACGTAAAAATACGTATGACAGGAGTTTTGATACGTTTTCAAGTGGGTGCTGTGGAGACGAGTCAAGCGTAGCAAATAAAGCGCAATGTTGGTATTGCCTAATAAAACACGCCGTGATCTACCTAGTCTCAGTTTAACGACACTGTGCGATAAATAATTTTCCTCCTTCATCCAGGCTTGGGACTGTCACTCCCAGAGTACGAGCATTGGCGGAGTTCACGTGATCTGTAGTCTAATCACGTAGGCGTGTTCGTCGGATTGTCATTGAGAGATAAGACCATGTTATAAGGCCTAGGCCTATATGGGACCAAATTGCCATAAAATAACATTGTGTCCACGTCTTCTCTTGACAATTTCTGGGGGACAATTATAACTGATTGATGAATTTTAAAAAGATTGATACAATATGTTGTGCCATTGTTTTAATTTTATAGGGCTTCTGACAAAAGGTTCGCGCACGATTCGCCTGATTTTTTATTGATTTTGTTTTGTTTGTGTCAATAAACGATCTTGTCCCATTTATACTGTGCATCCAAATTGAAATCATTTGATTGAAAATGAGTTCATAAGGGCTGCTTGCCTTCATAAGTTTGCAAACTGAATTTCATGACTACTCTCATTCCGTCTGCCAAGGTCTTTGCACACGCATAATTACCTTCTTATTTCAACATTTCATGTTTAAGACTTCAAACATTTGACCCCGTTAACAGCTTATAAAGTGTCAGGTAAAGCCAAAAGGGCTATTCACTGTGTTAGGTGTATTATGTACTCAAATTAATGCAATTATTTTTGAACAAAATTAATAGCCTAAATTGAATCTTTCGACAAAATGGAAACCAGAAAGGCCCGCAGATTGCAATATAAACCTATTTGAAAAACTATCTTGAAGAAGTTGATTGTTATAGCAGACAGGAAGTTCTTTAAGAAATCGCAGGTAACCGGTTAATACCTTCATCGGCATCTGCCATTTCTTCGTGAGGAAATATTTATAGGCCTACTTCCTTCGTCGGAGAGAACACCCTTTTATGTTACTTTTTGATAAACCAAAATTGTTTGAAACTACTTTTGCGAATCGATGTTACCGTACCCATATTTAATTTATTTGTGCATGTATATAAATTACTCGTAATTTATGTATCAAATGAGTATGTATTCGTTTTTATACAATGTAGGACGCAATGAGCTCGTCTTATGCAAGAAGCTTAATCTATTCATCTAGTTTCGAAAGCGGTGATCATGCATGACATACTGCGCATAATTATACTGGCGTCTTTCCCAGACAGCCAGTTCTGTAGGCCTACAGCTGCTGGTCTGCATTATGTTGTTGGAGTCAACTAGTGCAAACAAAAATCAATGCCAGGGCTGTCCTTAGAGCCGTAAATCGCGGGTGTTTGCTGGAGTCAAATTACGGCCATTACAGTTAATGAAAGTAACTCTCGCACCCAAAGCCCACTCTTTGCAAAAATCTGACTAGCTAGCCTACTACTGTGGCTGCTCATAAAATTATAATATCAATGAAAGGGAGTGCGTTAAGCTGAATCCCTCCAGGGCTGTCACGCTGAGAGTGCTTTGAATAGCTTGGGGCGATAGCGCATTGATGAACACGCTGGCATGGAGAGCGAGAGGGGATGTCACGCTGAGAGTGCAGCGCAGTGCGTTTGTCAGGCGCTCAATAAAGAAAAGATGAATAGCTTGCACTGTAAGAGGCACCTAATAAATTCTCAGATACGATACGTTAAGACCACCAGAAATCTGTACATACATCTGCTGTCGACACTTCCTGAGGAAGTTGGAGAATCTGAGAAGAGAATGGCTATCTTCGTTCGCATGTTGTTGGCCTTATCGCTCGCATGCGTCTACGTGTGCAAGGCAGGAGAAGAAGGACAGAGCCATTGGGCTGTGGCCATGGAAATGAATTATCGGGTTGACCGTGTGGAAAGAAAATCCGACGATGGAAAAGATTTTGTTGAAGAAATTTCGACTGGGAACAAGATAAGAAGATCTCTTTCTCAAAGTGACAGAACTGACAGCGTCACGATGATGAACAATCTGAGGAGAACAGTCGGATCCTCGAATATGCCATACCTGGTTAGTTCATCAACGTTACTAATTAAGTACGAAACTTTAAACATCAAACTGTGGTTATTAAAATTGCGTATTATGGTTAGAAGTTTGTATTTGTTCTCGTCGTTCTGTAACCAAAATGTTTTGCCCTTCGAGTATGACATAGCCTCACCCAGTGTGATTCTCGTTAACGATAACGATAACGAAAATGATCGTTAACGAAAATAAAATGATTTCGTTAACGATAACTATAACTATAACTAAAAATATCATTAACTATAACTATAACTATAACGAAAATAACAATAACGAAAATTCATCGTTATTTTCGTTAATACAAAAAATAAAACATAGGAAGTGCAATATGGACGATTCGACATAAATGAGAACGATAAAATGCGATATTTTTATTATGCAATTTGTCAGTTACTTTGGAAACTCGTGTATTCATGAAGCTGAATGCACCCATGCTTCAAAGGCTTTCAAAGCTCTGAGCAAATTGTGAAACAGCTTGTTAATACGCACAATTTTGCTTATAGCCTTAATTATTGTAACTAAGTAGTAACTAAAATTAACTAAAATAAAAATCCATTAACTATAACTATAACTAAAAATAATACTAACTATAACTATAACTATAACTAAAATAAAAAACCATTAACTATAACTGTAACTATAACTAAAATAAAAAACCATTAACTATAACTGTAACTATAACTAAAATAAAATCTGTAAGGAGAATCACACTGGCCTCACCGGAGTCCCCGTCGGCACTCGGCCTCCGCTGAACCAAGCAGAACCCCAGGAACGTCATCGAGCGCCCGTTACCAGTAGTCACCGCTATTCCGTCTGTTCCATCAATGGCTCGCTCCCCGGGGGACCTGTCTCTCCGTCCCGTGCCTCCAGTGGTGGGCGATTTGAGCCGGGGCATGGGTTGTTTCTGGGGTCATGCATATGGACCATACCGTATTTCTGATGGAGTTGTCTAGAAGCCGCCAGACAACAGGGATGGGCTGTAATTTAATTGATGTAATTGAAATTACGTAATTTGAATTACAATTGTAATTGGTAATTTGTAATTTGTTACTCTGGATCAACGTAATTTGTAATTTGTAATTGAATTACATTTTTTCGCGTAATTTGTAATTTCAAATTACATCTGTAAGATCAAATTACTTTGAAAAGAAAACTGGAACCAGAGACTCCACAACCAGAGCAGTTTTGAAAGCATCTTTTCCTTATCTTGATCACCATCACTATAGTATCTCTGGAATGAACGATAGGAACACTAAACTCTTTGAATGTTTCCACAAAATTGGAACCATTGTCAGAAATGGTAGCAACAATTTCGTCATGTGTCTGACCGAGCTGATAATGTATTACATCGATAAGTTGCGCTACTCCACCACACGTGTGTGATCCAACAAAACGTCTGAATGCTAAGGCAACTGAGCGTCGCTCAAATGTACATGCATAGATCCAGTGACAGGTTACTCTCATGTAAGACTAACTTCAGTGTTTAGTAGACCACACATCTGCAGTCGTGCAAACAAATCGTTGTCAGATTGCTCTCATTCGATTCTCTACTCAGTCTACTGCATCACCTATTTGTCGATCTAACGTAAGTCGGACCATGACTGTGGCATCTGAGTTGAGACCAGTTACACGTTCTTTAAATTCCTGTTGCTCAGCGATTGACAAAGAGTGCTTGTTTTTTGTCACAAAAATTTGAAATTTGTAATTAGTGTGTCAACCTTACTCTCAGGTAACGTTTGTCTCATTTGAAGAAGTGTTTTTTGCCACTGCTTTGTTTGATAAGGAAAAGATGCTTTCAAAACTGAATTATTTTGTCACCTTTGATGAAGCTTTTCTTGCAGTAGGCCTATAAGCTTATCATAGATGACAGCAAGGAACTAATGATGCTTCATAGCTACGAAACTGTAAAAGATATTATTTATACAATAATTTATTTCTGCACTTTTTTCATCTGCGCTGGAACACAAACTCGTTATAGTTTTTGCAAGCATGATTGTAAGGTGAAACATATGCCGATTATCGGATAACTTGTTCAAACAGTTGCTACTTCTTAGGGAAAATTAAATAAACAGTTTCAAACAGTGTAATACAAATGAACAGTGGAAATAAAATATGTGTTTCTGACTGAATTTCTTGATCTCAACTAAGCGTGTAATTTGTAATTTGATGTAATTGAAATTACGTAATTTGTAATTTCCAGCAAATATCTAAAGTAATCTGTAATTTGTAGGCCCAATTCAATTACATTTTCTCAAGTAATTTCTAATTTGTAATTCAATTACATTTTACTGTGTAATTTGCACATCCCTGCCAGACAGTGGCTGCAATTGCCCTCAGCCTTAGTTATTTTGACTCGCCGAGACATCACATTTGTATGGCCTATTTATTGTTACTCAGCTAACCCGAATGAGAAAAGTCTGCCTCGAAGGTTTGAGCTTCTTTCCCCTGCACGCTAGATTCCACGGAGGCAGCTCCCCAGGAACGTCGTCGGGCGCACAGTGAACCATGCATGTAAGATTGGACATGTATTTTCGTGCTATACCTGTAAGTCCTGTAAGTCCTCTAAGGAGTCCGCTGAAACGTTACATAGAATTTTGCCTATTCATACAGTTCAAAAATAAACTCCAGTTTCTTTTAGCAACGACTAACTCTGCCCTGTACGCAAGAGACTTCACCGTAGAGTGTCAATTAGATGCGGTGGGTGACCATTTACGCTATTGATACGTCACTGCGAGGTTCTGGGTACTTCAGCGCTTGGATATGTGACCTTTCATGAAATAGGGCCTACTATGACGCTTGGTCAACAATCAGTCCTCCATACTTTATGATAATGAGCATTGAGCAGAAGACAAGAAATTGAATTGAAGGGTGTATTGCCTTTGGAATCATGAGCTCGGGTTTCGGCCTCAGCCAGAAGCACAACAACTTTGGTATCATACTTCTGGGGAGCTTCTGTTTTGGATGAATGCAACCAATTTACGTTTTAACTTTACAGATGTCGGAGGCGGACGACGATTATTGTAATTCTACAGCAAAGACAGCACTAAAACTACGATATTGATTGTGATGTCATTGCTATTGTTGATGCTATGATGATGATGATGATGATGATGATGATGCTGCTGCTGCTGCTGCTGCTGCTGATGATGATGATGATGATGATGATGATAAAAATGATGGTGGTGATGAATGCGGACGTGGGGATGATGATGATATGATGATGATGATGATGATGATGATGATGATATGATGATGATGATGATTATGATGATGATGATGACGATGAAGGCGATGATCAATGCGATGATGATGACGATGATGGTGATAATGATGATGATGATGATGATGGTGATGATGATGATGATGATGATGATGATGATGATGATGATGATGATGATGATGATGATGATGATGATGATGATGATGATGGTGATGATGATGGTGATACTGATGACAATAAAGATGGAGATTACGATGACTATGATGACGACGACGATGACGTTCATAAAGACGATAGGGTTGCAATGGTAAATTGTGCATATGTTTATAGGCTTACGATGTTGGGGCAGAAAACGACGCCGCCTTGTGGACATATTTCTGCAACTATGACAGAGATTTCAACGCACCACCAGGCTACGCCACTACGTTGAAGTTCATAACATTAAACAGCGAGACAATTCCAACTGTTATCAGAAAGCTTTTCAAGTCATACCCTCGAGAGGTAAGTACTCAATTCACGATGATCATAGAAGGCTAGTTAAACTTTTAGCAAGCTGATAATTTCTGTTAGGCCTACAGTTGTGTCTACAGCAAATTTACATGTATTGTATACGCACAGACTTAAATGACCCCGAGCTTCAGCGGGGGGTAAAAGCCGTCCTGACACCATGTGTGTGTCTTTATGAATACATATAGCGGTCTCTAGGTATAACCTCTCGAAGGCGCTAGAGCTTATTTTCAATATAAAATGCTTCTCAACACAGTAGCATATTATACAAAAATTTAAAAACGTTCAAAATATAAAACCTACGGATCTAAAGAATGAGTTTTTGCAGTAATGCAATACATGTAGGCCTAATGCATTCCAAACCTTTCCTTACTGATGATGCCGACGATCAGATGTTGGGACACAAGCCATGTTGTTATATTTGCATTTTAGCATTAATTTAGATGCCGAGTAGCGGGGGGTAAAAGCCGTCCTGACACCATGTGTGTGTCTTTATGAATACATATAGCGGCCTCTAGGTATAACCTCTCGAAGGCGCTAGAACTTAGATGCCGAGTAGCGAAGGGTATCAACATGTAAACGGTTGATGCCACATAAGGCTGAAAGCCAGTTCAAAATCTGTCAGACGCCTGTCTGACAGATTTTCCTAGATTTTCCATTGCGCTATGAAGGTGCTGAAGAATGTCTAAATTCAATCTATGAACACTTACTAATTATGCAGCGCTGAAAATGTTAATATCTGTTGTATGTTGTGGTTTAGTTGAGCTCTGTCTACTTGACAAGTTTTGGATGCGACCTATACAAATGTAATACTGCAACTTGGAACGGAAAGGTCTACCGGAACGCTTTGCTAACTCGGTGTCTTTTCAAAAGTAGCAGGTAACGTCAACATTGAACAGCTACTTGTACAAAACACTTAACAATATCTTTCTGCTTTGTTACAATAAAACAATTACGCAGTGATTGCCAAAAGTGATATCAAAACAGTCTATAACAATGTGTTGCAACATTCTGGTAATTTTTATGCCTATGTTTACAAAGGAAGAACATCATGCCCATTGTTAAGGTCTATATTATGCTCTTTATGTGGGCGCTCACGGTGTTGAGAGACAATGGCTTGTTTTCTTCTGCGCTGCATGAGGTGGCTATGGCAACCAGTGCACCACCATAGCTCACCTTATATAATATATAATATATGATATACTATATGCCTCCCCGGCCTGGTGGAAGTTCGCCAGCGTGAGGGAAAAGGGCAGGCTGGACCAAATGATAGACCGGATGAAGTGCAGACGCTTCCTTCTGTCTGCTGACTCCCTTTACGTCGGATCTAGTTGAGGCAGTTGAGGTCCATCTGTATCGAGCTCTTTGTATCGAGCCATGCCATGTACTCCGGGGAATTTTCTCGCCTTCGCGACAAAACAAATGTGACTTTCATCCCAGGAATCATAGCTTTACCCTCCCAACTAAGGATAGCCGGAACTACATTTTGCGAGTCAATTGCTTTTAACATTGCAATATTGTTATGCCATGGAGTAGTGAAATCAAACCTAATCAAGATAACAGCTGAATATAACTTCAGATTTAGATAACTCAACTCGTCTAGCTGACCAACTGCTACTTCTATCATTCTCTGAACTACGCCTCCGACAAATGTCGGATGAAATATTAGTTGAAGACGTGTTCTAAATGAGCAATTGTCTCATGGCGAACCTAACAATGGCAATTCTTTAATGATAAAATCGTTTATTGAAAAATTCGTTAAAAAGTCAGCGAGTTCGATGAAAACAGCGGGCAATCAAAATTCGGTGTTGGACGCAATCAAAACATGGTGAGATGACGGTAAAAACCATCAGGATTTAATAAGTTCAGCTCTTCTGACATTCCAAATGATCCATCTGCTGCTCTATCGCGCCTGTGAGAAATATTGTAGAAGGTTTGTTCGCAATGAACGAGTCTATCTTAAGGGACCTTAGAGCATAACAATAGCTATTATTTATTGATGAAATCGTTAATTTACAAATTCTATAATTTTCAGAGAGTACGATGGACAGAAAGTGCAATACAAACTCGGTGAAGCTTGCACCGAATGTAACAGTGGCTCTTTCTGGTGCGACTATGGACTTTGCAGAGGTTCGCTTTCACTAAGCTTTACTTTAAGCTTTCACTATGACTTACTGCTTGCATCATTATTTTATCATCAGCATTCATCACTTATTTGAACTCTGCAAACAATAACCAACCGCCAATTACAAACAGTTTAAATAGTCTGTATTTTAGGACAAAATACTTATGAATTAATTGCAAAATGGCAGGCGCTGCAATTTACTGTAAAGTAGGCCTACATATTGTACGCTTTTCAATTTTAGCAGATAAACATTAATAGCAACAAACAGCATTTTAAACTGGATCCAACTAAATGGAAATTAAAGCAACATAGAATTACTTTTCTACTACAGCTCTACAACCGACCAGGCCCCTTGATTGCAATCTGTCCTCAAGTCTTTAACTCAAATCTGAATACAAAACGTGTCAATAAAAGTGATCTCTGCTTGTCGTTTCCTTCTTTTTTTCACCATCACTGCAAATCAAAAAGCTACATTTTCCGAAATCCTATGTCTCCCTCTCTCTGTCTGTCTCTGTCTGTGTCCCTGTCTGTCTGTCTCTGTCCCTGTCTGTCTGTCTATTTCTGTCTGTCTCTGTCTCTGTCTGTCTCTGTCTCTGTCTCTGTCTCAGTCTCCTGTTTAAGAATCTCTCTCTCTCTAACTCTGTCTCTGATTCTGTTTCTGTCTCTGTGAGAAATCTATGTTCTAAGTCTTGAAATTTAAGTCTGTCTGTGTGTCTGTGTGCTGTGTGTCTGTCTGTCTGTCTTTGACGCTAAAAATTTGCCTCTCTCTCTAAATCTCTTTGCCATCTAACTCTTTTCACTATAAAGGGCGTTTTGATTCTAGGAGTTTCGCATTATCGCACGTAACCGAAGGTTTTTCCTTTCTCTAGACCCTTGTGTAACAGTAGCAAAAGGTGCCAAAATTCAACAGATAGCTCAGGCTAATTAGGCCTATGCATAGTGTCTAGCCTTGTACTGGTATTGTATTGTATTGTATTTGTATTTGATTACTTGTTATAGCGGCTTACCAGACTTGCCCATTCAGAGGCGCTCCGGACTACAGCGCCACGCTGAATCGGATATTCACGCCGAAGCGCATGAGCAATTGCAGTGAAGGACTGCCCAGGGTTACGCTGCATGCTTTGAGGTGGATTCGAACCCGCAACCCTCCAGCTGCAAGGCACCGAACATATCCCTATACCACCGCGCCCCAGTTGTATTGTGTTGTGTTGTATTGTATTGTATTGTACTCCACGTTTATAATGCGACCGAGCCACTTGCAGTAAAGATCCGAGAAATTAATCTTGATAAACCGACCGACCGAATGAAACCCGGGTCGCCGGCGTGGTGAGCGGGCTACCAACCCACTCGGCCACTCAGATCTCTGCACAAACCTATTAAGAAGCGATTCTTATTATTCATTCCATTGTTTGGATCTTTTGCAGCTGACTGTCCAGCGAGTGTTTCCTGCTGTAAGTATGAAATCTTGTCATCCTTGAAGGCAAAGCCGTAATAAATTCTAGACAATGATACATGTACATGTACATGATGCACGTAAAAAGTAAAATAAGGTGAGGTTTAAAGTAAGCAAAATAAAATAAGTTAAGAGTTAAAATCGATAGGCTAATGTAGGGTAAAGTAAGAAAATGAAAGGCACTGTCAGGTATGGTTCATCCCCAGTTAGTCCTGTAAAATATCAGTACAGGTATTTCGAAGTCCTTAAGGTAAAGTAAAATAAAGCCAACTCTATTTACTTCAAATGTAATCTTCAGTTGTGAGCGTGGGAGCGGTGTGTCATCCTTGCCTTTCATCCGCAATTAGTCCTGTTCAGTATTCATTTTCATTGATTTATGATCTCACTTAAAGCGACCATCGACTAATTATCGTACATTATGATAACGGCGTTATGGCGGTAATGTAATGCTTAATGCATTTATCTAAGCTAAGATTAGACTACTGTACAGCAATACATTCGCTGTTGTTTCTTTAAATTTTGAATAGATTGTAACTCGTACTGCATGAACTGTGCGGACACAGACAGAACTACATGCAGGTGTCAATGTCTTCAGGGATGGACGGGTTCACGCTGTGAAAGTGAGTCTATGAATTCAGTCATTTTAATAGAATTGAGGCAGATATTATATTAAACTGAAACAAGCCTTCACCAGGGTGATTTCGAACAAAATTACCTTTAAGGTGCGATTGTCATATCTGGTAATTTTTTCTTCTCTCTCAGCGAGTCCATAGTTAAGCTGCTGTTGCTTAAAATGTAGCTTTGGCAAAGGTTTTTCCCTAAATGATCTTGGTTCTAAAACATAGTTTTATGGAAATAGATTCTGTGAAAGTCTCTAACGTACGCTTCAAGGAAACTTCATGCTGGTAAGCATAGGCTCTAAATGAGTCTTTAAGCAGACTACAGTTTCCGGGTTTCCCCCAACGTTTTAAATAAAAGTTCTTAATAATTTTACATTCGCTGTTATGTAGAACTTGTTTTATTCGCATTAAATAAGGAACCAGGTTTTCCTTCTCTGAAGAAAATGTGTATATTCTTGTTGCATAATATTGACTGCACGGCTTTTGTTCTTTTTATAGCTCAATCTAGCGCAAATGCAACAACACCTATCTGTTCAACAACTGCTCGCGTACCGAAAACATTGACCACAATTATTGTAAACCCAAACAGTGTGGCTTCCATTGGTATACCAGTCTTTCAGCTCGTCTTTTGTGCTATCGTGGCTCTCTTTCTGAGATGCTAAACTACGGCTATGGACTCTAAACACAGCTTTTAGTAGTTTTAATTATTTAATATCAATGAATTGGTTAATTGAATCTTCAAATAATCTCATTTAGATTGATTTTATAGTGATTAGTTAACTCGAATTCATTTATTCGGATTTGTTCTTTTTTGTAAGTACTGGCGATTGTCACGGAAAGAAGCTGCTACTGTAATTGATCATTGCTTGTAGAGCTTATAACACTCGAGTTAAATTACTAAAATTGCGAAATTAATTGTTTAGTTAGCCAAAAGTAGTTTGTTGATGAAAGATGTTGACTGTGCTTAGTTTAATAGCAAAAAGTAATCGATGCAAGCGCGAAGGAACAAATCATTGATTACATTTCTTCTCAATAACGAAATGATTTCTTCTCTTTGAGGATTTAATTTTTGCCATGGACAATTAAATGACTAATTATTCTTGTTTTCTTCTCCCGAACCTCTACACTTTTGTATCCTGTTTTAATATTTGTATAAGCTTTGCGTTTCGCCTAATTGGATTAAACGATTTTGCAAGTCTACGTGCAAAACACCGCTGCATGAGGCTGTCCAATGGATCAACGCCACAGCAAAAACGTCTTTCAATAACCGGGTATCTTGCACTTTCGATTAAATATGTTTGATTATGGTTTTGTATTGTAATGGTCCAGATTAGAGGTTGTATGATTGCTGGTGACCGGTCAATTCGGCGCAAGACAATTAGGCGCAGGACAATTCGGCGCAAGACAATTTGGCGCACGACAGTTCGGCGCGGTCAATTCTGCGCACGACAATTCGGCGCACGACAATTCGGCGCACGACAATTCGGCGCACGACAATTCGGCGCACGACAATTCGGCGCGGTCAATTCTGCGCACGAGAATTCGGCGCACAACAATTCGGCGCACGACAATTCGGCGCACGACAATTCGGCGCATGGTCAATTTGGCGCAAGACAATTCGGCGCAGCTATTTAGATTGTAAAATAGAGACTATAGTAGAGACTTTTACATTCTAAGACTTTTAAAAGACTACTAGTTTTCTTGCATAGTACAATTATATTTGTATTTGTACAAAATACTAGTAACTAATGATTTTGAGAACTAAACACAATCAATGTCCATTTTTATAGAATACTAGTCTAATAGTATGCGTTTGATAATTACTTATTAAAGCGCTTTCACATTTACAACATTGCATTAATTATGTGCGATAAAAATATAACTAGAAATGGGAGTGGAGTCATCTGTGAAAAAGCTACAAACTAAAAGTAGAAATAGAATAGAAATAGAAGCGTTAACAAAATGCGCCGAATTGTCTTGCGCCGAAATGTCCATGCGCTGAATTGTCTTGCGCCAAATTATTCTGCGCCGAATTATCTTGCGCCGAATTGACCGGCGCCAAATTGTCATAGCACCATATACGGCCGATGTGGAGAGAATTATAGAAGTACATGTACATGGTCTCCTCCACCACTGCTATGCAGACCATACACAGCTTTACTTCTGTGAACCATCACAAACCGCTTAACTGAAACAGAGAGTGCTGCTGTGTATCAAACGCATTTCAGGGTGGTTGACATCCAACCGTCTCAAACTCAATCCATCAAAGTATGAGTTCCTATGGTCCACCACCCTCAGGCGTCGCCATCTCCTTGACGGCAGTACCATCGCCATTGGTGACGCAGAATTCCACCCAGCTGACACCATTCGCAACCTTGAAGTCCATTTTGACAGTCATGGGCGTAGCCAGAAAAACTTTTTTGAGGGGTTTCATTGAAAATTGTCGCAAAAGTCCAGGTTTTTGTATTTTGCATGTAAAAGTATATGCAAAAAATTTCGGAAACTTATTTGTAGGGGCTTTGAACCCGTAAAACCACCCCCTAAATAAGCCCATGTTGACAGCTGTATCACCATGACGGCTCATGTGAGTCAACTTGTTTGAGATTGTTTTTACCAACTGCGTCGTATTAAAACCATCCGCAGATTCATTTCAACCTCAACCGCCGTCATCTTGGTAAACAGATTCGTTGTCTTCATGGTTGACTACTGCAACAGCCTACTGGCGAGTCTGCCAGTCAGCTAGAGCTGATACAGTCGGTGCTTAACTCTGCCGCATGTCTCAAATATGGTCGGACACCATCCGATCATGTCACCGATCTGCTGTGCGACAACCTACGCTGGCTGAGTGTCCGTCAGTGGATCATTTGCAAACTGCGCTTGATTACTTACAAAGCAATGAATAACCTCACGCCAGACTACATCTCAGACTTCTGCATTAAGGTAGCAGACAACCGACTACGATCCTTAGTGAAGCATCTGCTTCGAGTCCGGCGGTATGCTACGAGGTTTGGCGACTGTTCAGAAGCGAAAATCTTTAGATAACTTTGGGGAGACAGATTTTTCGAGCCGGAATTTTGCACTTTATGGAGGGGGGGCAAAAAGACCTCAGTCAAAACTGTGTGGGAACAGTCCCCCTCTGTCCTCCGTGATTTACACAACTGCGACTGTTCTTTCTATTTGTCTCAGGACCCACTGCATGGAACAGTCTTCTAGACCATGTGAAGAACGCACCATCTCTGGAGACATTTAAATCACAGCTCCTGTCATAGGCCTACCTTTTAAACAATCTTGTAACTGCCATTAACTTTTTGAGCTCATAATTATAGAGTGCCCTTTTCAGCTGAGCTACGGCGCTAATACTATAGTGTCACTATGCACTGTGCATTTAAAGTAGGCCTTCTTTTATCATTAGCAATTTACGTATTTTTCTTGAAACTTGAATTAAATTTGAATCATTTCCAGTACGAAGTTACATAACGCAAGGTCTCGTAAACCTCACAAATCAATAACAGACTCGCTAAAAAAATTCTAGGTAGCCAAAGTGCCGTCCCCCCTCTAGTGGCCGCCCGGTGCGACCGCACTCCCTTGCACCCCCACGCGCCTCCACTGATTAATTGCTCGTAATTTATGTATCAAATGTAAATATAATCATTTTAATACAATGTAATGCATATGAGCTCGTCATAATGCGAAGAGAAGCTTAATATATGTCTTTTCATCTAGTTTCGCAAGCGGTGATCATGCAAGACATCCTGCGCATATTATGCTGGCCTCTTTCCCAGACGGCCACTTCTGTAGGCCTACACCTGGTCTGCATTGTGTTGTTGGAGTCAACTGGTGCCAAATCACTGCCAGGGCTGTCCTTAGAGCCGTAAATCACGGGTGTTTGATGGAGTCACATTACGGCCAATAGCCCAGAGCCCACTCTTTGCAAAAAATCTGGCTAGGTCTTACTGTGGCTGCTCATAAATTATAATATCATTGAAGGGCAGTACATAAAGCTTAATTCCTCCCGGGCTGTCACGGTGAGAGTGCTTCTGAATAGCTTGCACTGTAAGAGGCACCTAATAAATTCTCAGATACGATACGTTAAGACCACCAGAAATTTGTACACAATTCTGGCTGTTGATCCTTCCTGAGGAAGAAGTTGGAAAATCTGAGAAGAGAATGGCTATCTTCGTTCTCATGTTGTTGGCCTTATCACTTGCATACGTCTGCGTGTGCAAGGCAGGAGAAGAAGGACAGAGCCATTGGGCTGTGGCTTTGGCCCTTGGGAATGAAGCACCGGGCTGACCGTGTGGAAAGAAAATCCGACTATGGAAAAGATTTGGCCGAGAACAAACTCAGCCAGGAAGCAAGAGAAGAAGAAGATATCTTACTCAAAGTGACAGAACTGACAGCGTCAGGATGATTAACAATCTGAGGAGAACAGTCGGATCCTCCAATATGCCATACCTGTTAAGTTCATCACAGTTACTCATTAAATAGGACATTTTAAACATGAAACCGCGCTATCAGTGAAAGGAATTTGTTGGCATCTTTGGCTGTGATATAATACAATCGCTATCAACTGGGTAATTTCATGTATAAATTTGTCAGAATAACTTGCTGCCTGATTCATTTTCAAACTATTTTACTAGGTAATAGAGATTGCATGGTCATTGTACAAAGTCTTCTTCTGGTGGTTTATATGTCATATACGCACGCACTAATTATCGTAGATTTTCAGTTTGTTGTAATTTGAACCATAAAATTTGGAATGCAGTACCGATGAGTACAAGTGGAAATGCTTACCCACATATACCCAATTTAAACAGCTGTGGTGTCAATTACTTGAAGGATTAACTGCATAATTCATTTGCACACTGTTTCAGTTCTGAATTTTTTGTTTCTTTACCTCGTTCTTAGTAAATTGAAATGTTATTATTTTGATTAAGAACATTATTGAGTTGATGAACCTTTCTATTATTATTACTGATTATCCATTATTATTATTATTATTGTTATTAGGGTGATTATAATTATTATTATTATTATTATTATTGGCCTTATCTGTTCCCTAACCATTATTATTATGTGTATTAGTATTATTATAATTGTTGTTAATTATTATTATTATTGTGCTTCTGGAAATAAAAAGTTGTCAGTTGTCAAGGATCAAACTGTGGTTATTAAAATTGCGTATCGGGTGAGGAAGTTTGTATTTTGTTCTCTTCATTCTGTAACCAAAATGATTGTGCCTATGTTCTGTTTCTCTGCTATTCTGCTTGTTATTATCATTATCATTATCATTATCATTACCATTATCATTATCATTATTCGTGGTATAATAGGCCCCATCATTATTATTATTATTATTATTATTATTATTATTGTTATTGTTATTGTTATTATTATTATTATTATTATTATTATTATTATTATTATTATTATTATTATTATTATTATTATTATTATTATTATTATTATTATTACTATTATTATTATTATTATTATTATTATTACTATTATTACTTATTATTATTATTATTAATGAGGTACCGTACAAGTAATGCATTAGGATTTCAAAAATTATTGCTATATTAGCAGGAAATTATTATTAGGGTTATTATTATTATTATTATTATTATTATTATTATTATTATTTTGAATTTGTTTGGCCCAAGGTAGGAATAATCCCTCAGGCGCTTAGAAACTATCCGAGGGTGTGCCATCAATCACCAAGTGGTCCTCGCCCCCGGTGACTCTTGTGCGAAAGTGAGGCCACCATCTTTGATGGGATTGCGCGGCCTGCAAAACTGGATGTCAGTCAGGGAACAGTTTACGATGGACTCTCCACCGCATGAGCACGTCCAGCGTGGCGAGGGCAGGATGATCAGGTTTGGGGGGAGCTAAAGGAGGTAGCTCAGCTTTGACGCTCCAAACTGTGAACGAAGTCATTTCAAAGCGTTCTTAGATGGTAACTGGCGAAATCTCTCCAGAGCCGCAGTTGAAGGGGCTAAGCACCCAAGGCCCCATCCAGCGCCGCCACGTGAAAAGCGGTCGCCCCAGACGAATGTCAACATCGGCGCCTCAACTCCCTCAAGAACTCGCAGCCCGCACGGTCGACGGGGAATAATGTTCCCTCGGATGCTACGGTAGGCCTACCTCGGATGTAGAGACGTGCACGCATGCTTGTGCGACTGGACATGCATTTGCGTGCTACACCAGTAAGTTCTGTAAGACTGAAAAGTCCTTTCGAGAATCCGTTGTAACGTCACATACTACTTTACCTATTCATAACATATTCAAAAATATACTTCAGCTCTTGCAAAGAAACGACTAAAGTGGCTTCACCGTAGAGTGGCAGTTTACAGCGATTGGTGACCACTTTCGCTGAGAGTCAGTGAGAGTTTCAGTTGATTTCAGCACTTGACTGTTCATGAAATGCCACGCCATCTGGTGCACACTCAGTCCTCCATCCTTTATGATAAATGAGTAGAAGGCAAGTTACTGATTTCAAAAGAGGTGTCTTACCTTTGGATTTATGAGGTTCGCTTTGCGCCTCAACCAAAACATATTATGCTGAGGCGCAAAACGAACCATAAATTGTTTACATACATCCAAAAACAGACGCTGATGTAACTTATATTATACATCAGCGTCTGTTTTTGGATGTATGTAAAAAATTTATGTTTTAGCTTTACAGATGATGAATGATGCTTCGATAGCGAAGAAAACACTGACATCGACGATCAGGGCCGGCCCTAGCCCAAATGGCGCCCCAGGCAAAACATACATTTGGCGCCTCTGACTTCACTCCACGGTCCACCCATCGTCACAACCAATGCTGAACCAGCCAGAACAATATGCTCAACTGGTCGACTTATATATTATTATTGATTATTTCTTAATTTCCTTATTAGTGCACTCAACCCTGGATAAGTTACATTTTGTGAGGAATGGTAAAAAGAAAAACCACTTCGAATTACCAAAGTATTCGAATTACCGAAAAAACATAAATATATTTATTATTTGTTTTTCTACTTGTTTCGTTTTTCTCTATCAAACAATTTGATAAATGAGTAGAAGTCCATGAGCGGCCATGAATCAGCCACCTACCGAAATTAAAGGAGACTAGTTTATTGTGACCTTCAAAATAGGAGCGCCACCTAACGAAACATCAGTGTCTACTCAGCATAGCGGAAAGTTCACTTAATTTATGGATGTATGAATGACTTCATGACAGCATGACATTTCTCTTCGTTTTTGTTATTCATTACAAACGAGGTTACTAGCTGATGACTGAGCACGTTTGAAAGCCATCCTCTTTTATTTTTGATGCTCAATGGTGTTTCTTGTTTTTTTCTTACAATTTTGATGATCCGATAACATCTCTTTCGCTTCATGAATAGGGTTTGACATGATTTTTTTGATTAAAAGTTTAATTTGATGATGATGATGACTATAAATTAATTTAGACATACTTAAGAAAACTCATTTAAAAATGTACAGATATTCATAGATAATTAACTTAATTAATGCAATTGCGATGTCTAATCGGCAGTAATAAAGATGCTTGGAATAATAATAATATGTCAATAATAATCAGATACGGACGGACAGGTATTTATTAATAATAATAATAATAATAATAATAATAATAATAATAATAATAATAATAATAATAATGACAAGGTGCAATGAAATCAATGGAATTGGGGTTGATGATGATGACGACGATGATGGCGAAAATGATGGTGATGATGATGATGTTGATAGTGATGACAACAATAATAATAATAATAATAATGGTGATGCTGACGATATGGAAGTGGGGTTGATGATGATGACGACGATGATGGCGATGAAATGACGGTGATGATGATGATGTTGATAGTGATGACAACAAAGATGGAGATTTCGATGACTATGATCATGATGACGACGGCAATGACGTTAATAACGACGATAGTGTTGCAGTGTTAAATTACTGTGCATAATTATGTTTATAGGCTTACGATGTTGGTGCAGAAAACGAAGCCGCCACGTGGACATATTTCTGCAACTATGACACAACATTCAATACACCACCAGGCTACGTCATATCGTTACAGTACGCAACACCAAACAGCGTGACAATTTCTACTGTTATCAGAGCGTTTTTCAAGTCATACCCTCGAGAGGTAAGTACTCAAATCACGATGATTATACAAGGCTAGTTCGGCTTTTAGCAAGCTGCATAATTTCTATTATAACTTTGTCTACAGGAAATTTTCATGTAAATGCACAGGCTTGAAGGAGCCCGAGCTACATGGGGGAGTTGTCCTGGCTCTATGCATGTGTTTTTATTAATATAAATATTGTAGCCTCTCAAAGGCGCTAGTGCTTATTTTCAATATGAAATGCTTCTATACACAATAGCATATAAATTTTTGTATAAACATACAATATAAAACCCACTCATCTAAAGAATGATTTTTCACAGTAATTCATTACATGTAATGCATTAAAAACCTTTCTTTACTGATGATGCATACGACCATATGTTGGGACATAAACCATGTTGTTATGTATTGCATTTGAGCATTAATTTAAATGCTGAGTGTCTAATCAACAAGTAAACGTTTGATCCCACAAAAGGTTGAAAGCCATTTCAATAGCTTACAGTCTCCCTGACAGTTTTCCCAGAGGCGCTACAAAGGTGTTTAAGAATTTCTAAATTCAATAAACGTTATCTATCTATTGTATATTGTTGTTTAGATGAGCTCTGTCTACTTGACAAGCTTTGGATGCGACCTGAACAGATGTGATTCTGCGACTTCTAATGGACAGAAATACAGAAACGCTGTGCTAACTGCGTGTCTTTTCAAAGGTGACAGGTAATGTCAACATTTAGCAGCTACTAGTAGAGAACAATTTCTTTCTGTTGTGTTACAATAAAACAATTACGAGGTGATTTTGCCAAAACTGATTTCCACAACAATGTGTTGCAACATTCTGGTATTTTTTTATGCCTATGCTCTACAGAGGAAGAATATCACGCCCATTGTTAAGGCCTATATTATGCTCTTTATATGCGCTCACGGTGTTGAGAGATATCCTCCTGCGCTGAACGAGGTGGCTGTGGCAACCACTGAACCAAAACAAATAATGACTTACGTCTTACGACACATAGCTTAACCCTCCCAACTAAGGATAGCCGGTGCTGCATTCTGCGAGTCTTATTTAAAGATGCATACAAATTTAGCACAAAGCGCCTCAAAAATCTAACTGTAGTTCGGCCTCTCACAATTCGCCTGTGTAATTTGTAAATAGTTCCGTCGATGACAACTAGTTTGTTGAATGAAGCAAATAGTGATTGATAGATTATATACCTAATTATGTTTTATAAACAAAATTGCTTATAGGCATTGCTGCAGTGTTATAGCCTATGCTATATATTTGTGAAAGCAAAACTATTGAAGATAACAGCTGAAAATGACTTCAGATTTTGATCAACTCAGCTCGTCTGCGGACCAACTGCTTCTTTTATTTCTGAACTAAACCTCCGACAAATATCGGATGAAATATCGTTGAAGGTATTCCAAATGAGCAGTTGTCTCGTTGCGAACCTAACAATGCAATTATTTAATGATAAAATTCGTTTAGTAAAAAATTCTTTTAAACATCAGCGGCCAATGTTGGATGCAATCAAAACATGACGAGATGACGGCCAACACCAAAGGGGTTTAATATATTCAGCTCTTCCGACATTGACACTCAATGGCGATTGCGAGAAATATTGTTGAAGGTTTGTTCTAACTTAAATGAATAGACCCTATCTAATGGAACCTTACAGACTAACAATTGCTCTTTTTATCGATGAAATCGCTTATTCAAAAATTCTAAAAATTTCAGAGAGTACGATGCAAAGAAAGTGCAATACAAACCCGGTGAAGCTTGCACCGAGTGTAACAGTGGATCATTCTGGTGCGACTATGGACTTTGCAGAGGTTCGCTTTCACTAAGCTTTGACCTAGGCCTACTGCATGCGTCATTTTGCATCAGCAATCATCACTTATTTGGGTTTGGTGAATTCATCCCCGGACGATTCATCCTGGACGATTCATCCCCGGACAATTCATCCCCGGACGATTCATCCCCGGACAATTCATCCCCGGACGATTCATCCTGGACCATTCATCCCCGGACTGTTCATCCTGGACGATTCATCCTGGACGATTCATCCTGGACCATTCATCCCGGACGATTCATCCCGGACGATTCATCCTGGACAGTATTCTATGATTGTGGTTAGTAAGTGAATTATGAAGCTTTAACGCACCTTTCATGGTATGGTCATGGTATAAATAGGTTACTTCATGATTTTTTCGTTTTAGTACATTAAGTACCAAACTCGTTCTATTTTCAAATGAATTGTACTCGTGGATTCCACACTCGTAGAATTCATAAGAAAATAGAACTCGTGTGGTATTTCCGGTGTAAATACGACAGAAATCATGAAGTAACCAATACTTAGTTGTAAAACATTTACAAGGTTCGCCATTACACCACACATTTCATCTTACTTACTGAAATAATGACTCTTAGGTCAAAAAACATGACGTCACCAAAGTATGGGTTCAGTGTGAAGTGCGCAGGTTTTTCGAATCAGAAACGTTTCAATATCAAGAAATAAATAGGCTTATTTCTTAGTTAACGGAAAACATTGAATAAGAAACAATAAAATAATACGTTATGACGACGGTAAACTTTGGAACATCGAAACGTGGAAAGCGAACGGTGATACATCGAAACTACGAATACTGGAGAAAAGGAGAGAACGCACAAGGACAAACACAATGGCGCTGTTGCAAACACCAGGTTTTCAACTGCAAAGCACGACTGCTAACAGATGCAAACAACGTTGTGATCGGAGATCAGTCACCAGACCACACCCACAGCGGTAATGTCTCAACAGCACTTGCACGGGCCGCTATCGCAGACATGAAGAAGAAAATGACAGAAACTATAGCAACACCAAGTTCGTCTTCCGGTGCGGTCATGGTTGATCTGGGTCCACATGTGTTGATGGCCTTGCCCAAGAAAACTTCTCTCAACCGTGTTCTGCGTCGTCATCGTCAAGTTGTATTGTCAAGCGGTGATAACCAGCAGACCTTACCACCAACACCAACTAATCTCAGCTTTCATTTCCCATCGAAATTTATCAATTTCCTATTATTTGATTCTGGATCGGGAGATGATCGGCTTATCATCTTGGGCGATAGAATGCTTCTTGGTGGTCTAGCCAGATCCGACATCTGGTTGGCTGATGGCACTTTCAAGGTGGTACCCTCCATCTTTTTCCAGATGTACAGTATACATTTCCAGTTCATGAACGGAATTAATCCTGCCGCAGTATTTTGTCTATTGCCGAACAAGACCCGAGCAACCTACGACCGTCTTATAACGGAATTGAAGAATCTGATGCCAAGTGCTGCACCAAAAACGATTTTAACCGATTTCGAGTCAGCGGCAATGGGAGCATTTTCCCATGCATTTCCCGGAGCTTCCATAACCGGATGTTACTTTCATCTCAACCAGAGTGTCCTTCGCAAGGTGAATGAATTGGGTATGAAGAACGATTACGAAACTGACGATGTGCTACGTGGAAGTGTTCGATGTTTATCAGCACTCGCACATGTACCGGTTGATGATGTTGCTGAATCATTCGACTTGCTAGCTGAAGACATGCCAGAACATGACAGAATGAACGAACTTCTATCCTACTTCGAACACACCTACATTAGAGGTCGACGACTCCGAGGCAGAGGCCACAATTATGGCCCAGCCATGTTTCCAATCCCGATGTGGAATCAGTACGAATCAGCTGGAGATGGTATAGCACGTACCACAAACATAGTGGAAGGCTGGCATCATGGCATACAATCACTGTTCATGTGCACTCACCCTTCACTATGGTTGATGATTGAAGGGCTGGAGAAAGATAGTCAAAAGCAGAAGGCAGCATTCATGCAAGCAACTACTGGTGCCCAGGAAATTGGTGTGAAGAAATACCGCGACTTGGTCGAAAGAGTTAGACGTGCTGTTGGTGGATACGGAGAAACAAATGTGTTATTGTACCTTCGTGCAATTGCGCATTTGTCGCACAATTAAAACTGTTACTACTGTAACTACATCTTATTATTAATAAATCGAAACTTAGTTGTAAACCAATTAGTAAAATAAATCATCGTGACTTTCGTGGTGGCTATGTGCTTTGTCGACATTATGAGTTTTGGAAGCCGAATACATGTCATCGTGGGGAGAATTGTCTTTTTGCCCATAACTATGAGGAACAACACCTTTGGACTCTGGAAAAAGATGGTTGCTTTGACATTGCTGAATTCATTGGTCAAAATCGTTCTCAGAGTGCGGCACCACTGTTCTCTGTTTATGGAATGCTGGAGTAAAACTTTGTCACAACTTAAAGTTAAATAAAATAATAGAAATTATTGAAATGCAACATTTGTTTTATTTCATTTGATAATGTGTATTAATACAAGGATATTTCTGTTACAGAAATGTAACAAGACCGATAGTACTATAACTTCACAGTCATTAACTGTTACAGTAAATTCTTCGCTTTTCAGTGAACTAGTCCCTTCCCTACACCATCAGGACCTCTACACCTACTACTGCTGATAAATTTCAAATAGATGCTTCTTCATTAATTTCAATTCTTTCCGTTGCTTTACTTTATATCGTAATTTCTATTTCATTTGATTGAATGGTCCGGGATGAATGGTCCAGGATGAATGGTCCAGGATGAATCGTCCAGGATGAATGGTCCGGGATGAATGGTCCAGGATGAATCGTCCAGGGATGAATGGTCCAGGATGAATCGTCCAGGATGAATGGTCCAGGATGAATGAATGGTCCAGGATGAATGGTCCAGGATGAATGGTCCAGGATGAATCGTCCGGGGATCAATAGTCCGGGGATGAATCGTCCAGGATGAATCGTCCGGGGATGAATTGTCCGCATACCCTTATTTGAATAGCCAACCGGTTATTACAAATAAATAGATTGCATTTTATGACAAAAAATACTTATCAATTAATTGCAAAATGGCAGCCGCTACATTATAGTGTGAAGTACAGTGTATCGTACGCTTTTAAGTTTGTAGTAGATAAACAATAACAGCAACAAAAACACTTGAAACGGCATCCAAGAAAAATATAAATGAAAACGATATAGAATTTCTTTTCTACTGCAGCTCTACAACCGACCGACCATATCAGTTCACCAGGTCCCCTTCTTTGCATTCTGTCCTCAAGTCTTTAACTCAAATCTGAATACAAGGCACACATCAACAAAAATGATCTCTGCTTGCATTTTCTTCTTTTCCAAATTGCAAAGATTTGTGAAAACTGATCATATAGTGCACACTCTGCCATTATGGAGAGATCTCTTGTCAGCTGCATGCATGACAGTACATCCTCCTATCATGGATTTAGACATTGCTGCAGTTGCTATTAGAGTGCATCAGGTACTCAACTGTGTTGCAGTTATTGCATTATTTTCTTAAACTCCAATTTAAAATAAGTACTAATTATTACAAAATCAGTGTTAAAACATGGGCATATATAAGGGGTTTTACGGGGTTGGGTCACCCTAAATAAATTGCCGACATTTTTTTCTATGCAATTATATGCGAAATACAAAAAACTGAACTTTTTCGACCATTTCCAATGGAAACCCCAGAAAACTTTACCCCCGACATTTTTTCCTGGCTACGCCCCTGGTTAAAAATAAATTAAATGAAACATAATATTAAAAATAAATTAATGATACATGCAACAATCCAACAGTATAATACTGGCAAATTATGAACAAGGAACACAATCACCTCATATTGGAATTATACTAATGAGAGTGCACCAACGTTCCAAAAATGGAACATGATTCAAAACTGGGTTTTTTCTTCTAGAGTTTTGCTTCTTTTTCAGTAATTTTGATTTTTATCACTGACTTTAGATATCAATCAACAAAATACAACGTGTCTCACCTGTAAAATTATGACACAAATATTTATTTCAACTTCCTAAAAGATTTTTTTCAAAAATCACAAAATTCGTCAAAATTACGCATCTGTAGCACAAAAATAAATAAAGTCAATCAGAAAATTACCACTGTTTTACATTCTCCATTCTTAGATCTTTCATTTGATGTGCAAATATAATAAATTTACCAAGGCATAATTATTTTTTTTAACATTACAAATTATGTTCCAAAAATGGAACGTTGGTTAAATAAAGGTTAATCTTCGTTTAAGAAAACTCTGTCTCTGTCTCTCTTTCTCTCTTTCTCTCTCTCTCTCTCTCTCTCTCTCTCTCTCTCTCTCTCTCTCTCTCTCTCTCTCTCTCTCTCTCTCTCTCTCTCTCTCTCTCTCTCTCTCTCTCTCTCCCTCTCTCTCTCTTCTCTCTCTCTCTCTCTCTCTCTCTCTCTCTCTCTCTCTCTCACTCTCAGTCGCATTTATTCAGAACAGGTTCTCACCAAAGATTATTGGTATTTCTGCAATTTAGGCCTATACAATTTTAAATGTCTGGACGCCATTTAAGAATAAACTGATCTTCTAACTTGTTTTTGATTTTGGGGAATATTTTTGCGAAACATATGTTCTAAGATCCTGAAATTTAAGAGAAACGGGATGAAGACATGCTGGATCATTCACTAGTTTAAATTTGACGTTAAAAAATTTGCCATTAGACTTTATCTAAATAAATTTGCCATCTAACGTCTTTTCACGTAGGTGAGGGCCATTTTTATTCTAGAATTTTCGCATTATCGCACGTAACCAACGGTTTTTTCTTTATCTAAACCCGATTCTACAGTAGCAAAGGTGCCGAATCCAACAGAGAGCTGAGTCTAATTAGGCTTACTTATTGTCTAGCCTTGTAGCCATCAAGCATACAAGGTTAACATTGCATGTTTTTGTGGTCATTATTCGCCTAAGTAAGTAAGTAAGTAAGTAAGTAAGTGTGTTCTTTATTAAAGTGGCTTAGATAGACTGCTAAATTTAGATGTTTAGGCACGTCAGTTCCAGATTTTGGGATATTCTTCATTAGCCGTGGACGTTCATCTGGTCTGCATTAGCTGCATGGTTGGCCCTTCTTAGCACACCTTGTGCATAAAACTATTATGAAGCGATTCTTATTATTCATTCCATTGTTTGGACCTGTTTCAGCTGACTGTACAACGAGCGATTCCTGCTGTAAGTATGAAATCTTATCAGACTAAAAATAAGTATGAAATCTTACCAACCTGAAAATAAGTATGAATTCTTATAAGCCTAAAAATAATTATGAAATCTTATAAGCCTAAATGGCAAAGCTGTCATAAATTCTAGACAATGATACATGATGCGCATATGTACAGGGTGGGCCAGTAGGAATACAACTAATTTGAATGGATATAACTTGAACAGTTGTTATCCGAACATCGTGCCCAATATACCAAATTGAAAGTAATCATCCACTCTACTACTGTGTCATATCTTGCACTGATATCAAAGATGTTAGAGCCGTAGGCTAAGATATGACACTCCATGCATCTGAATGTACACCTCACCTACCTTGGGATGTGTGGCGCCACCAACCGAATGGCTGACCACTCACGTTATCAACACTGACAACATGTCTTCGAAGCGAGGAGGGAATGTTGTGCTGCAATTAATTGTAGCATAAGGACGTACAATTCTCAAAATATTTCACTATTTAGATTTCCGAAAGATGCCGCAAGGTATGTATAAAGTAACCTTTAAATTGTTTTAATAAATGTTTGACGACTGCTGTCGGTGATATAGGCTACTTGACACACTTCTCAGGACTCGGTCCGCACACTTCTCGGTCCGCTCGAATAAAATTATTATTGGTAAACCATTTTTCGGAAGCTATAAAAATACTAACAAAACTCCAGGGTGAAACTTTGCGTTGCTAGAGTGATGTTTGTACAGTGATCAAATGCTTAATTCTGATGCAAGCTTAAAATGTAATGTAACTTTATGTTCCAATTTTGGACACCGCATCGTTGTTTTTGGCAGTGGATTGTTATGCCTAATTATTATCAGGACCGGATTTGGGCATGGTCAACATGGGCGCCAGCTCAGAGGCCACCACCACTTAGGGGCCCCACAGTTGCAATTATATTTTTTGTGTCCCTTCACTGCATGTGTCATCTGACTAGCAAAGAGATTCTAAGATTGACTAGTAACTTCTCAGTGGTAGGCTTCTGATTCTGATTGACCAATTTTGACCATTGTACTAAATAATCATAATTTTGAGGTGTGGGTTGTCTGTGTTGGAGACTGTAAAGGCACCATATTGGGCACCCACGTGCCACACCACGCTAAATTCAGTCAGAGCTGCTAATGTGGCACGGTGGCTGACTGGTTAGAGCGGTTAACCTGTAACGTGGAGAATACGGGTTCGATCCTCATCCAGGCGGTTACTGTGTATAGGCCTACATACGGACCGTGAGCAAGTCCTTCGCGCACAATTGCTCTGCTTCATCGTCTGCTAACCTGGCTATACATAAATAAATTTGCTTATAACATGCACTGCAAAATTCTATGATACGAATTGCTTAGTTATATGCTGTTATTGTTTTATTATGTGAGAACAGGTGTAAGAAGTGGAGAGTTAACAAACGGCGTTCAGATCTGGACTGTACAAGCGTTGAAGTGGACACACAACTTTTATCTTCATGTGACCTGGATTTCAACAGATTTGACAATGACGATATATCCAGAAGCACGTTGGAAAAAAATTCTCTATGCAGTCCTGGTTTAATCGAGATGTTAACAAGAACTTATATTTCTTCTCTGCACATAAATTTGGGGATCATAAATATTATAATTATGTTAATATGTAAATATGTTTTTGAATTATATAAACTGTGAATGAACCTTTGGTCATGGAAATGGACTTCTGAGTCGTAATTGTTGACAACGTTTCTTTACTAATGATTAAGGTAATAAATATTATGTGAAACTGTGTAATACTGGTCAGCTGCATGCATGTAGTTCAATGTTAATATGTAAATATGTATATTTGAATTATGTAATACAATACAATAGAAATTTATAACGCGCTTTAACAAGACAAGTCTGCACGAGAGCGCGTTGCGCTGTGTTCTTAGCCATAGTGTATATGAACTGAATGATCTTTATTTGCAATGAAAATATATTATTTTTATTTTCCTCTAGTAATTCTAGCCAATCAGTTACACTACGGGTTCATTTGAAGCATTCATACTGCACCCCTCAAAGCTATCTAATCAGAGGTGCATCTAGTCCAGCCTCAGCAAAAGAACAATTTTCAAGTGCTTGTGAAGGGTCCTGCAAAGTCCGTGATTGAACAAATTATATATTAATGTATTTTAGTTTAGTTCGTGCCTTCTCTGTGGCTGGTCCCTTGACCTGGAATGGGCCCCTCTGACACTCCGCTTCCTTTCTATAATCCATTCTCAGGCATTCCTCTCTCAACTTTAATTGGTCCTATTCGGCCGTGCTGGGGTTGGGAGCGCCTCTGAGTAGTTCCCTTGAAGAGGCGCTATACAAATTCAAGTAATGAATGAATGGATTGCAAAGATGCGCAGATCTATTGGTAGGCTATGCCTTTCGAGATGGATGGTGCAACCACTAAAGGCACGACGTAGCGTTTGCATTGTCGAAGTGCCCGTAAATGCAGCACGCATTATAAGCATAAAACTTATAATAAAACACATTACTATATAATTTGTATTCATTATTACTATAATATTTAATATACTGTTTAAATGTGTTAGTTTAAGGCTGCTACTGTAACAGTTATCCAGTATTTGATGTGCCGCGTCTATCGTTGCTAAGAAGTTGGTCAGCCAGTCACTAGAGGCGCCACGGGTTTGTGTACTTTGACCACCACCCAAGCCGAATACACAGAGGAGATAGGAAGTGTCATATCTTAGCCTACGGCTCTAACATCTTTGCTGATATAATACGGCACTGTTGTTATAAAATTTCGGTGCGGCGCACACCTCTCAATTTTGAATGTAAATATTGAACATCATGGCGCCGCTCACGGAAGAGGATAGAATTTTAATCCGAATTTTAAGAGCAGAAAAAGGATACAATGCACATCAGATGATGATAGAATTCCCTTCTAGAAAATGGAATAAATATGCTCTACATCGATTGATTAAACAAATTGATGCTACGGGAACGTCTAACAGCCGCAACTGTGGTCGCAAACGTTCTGCGCGCACAGCAGCGAACATTGCACAAGTCCAACAGTTAATTTGCAGTCAAGAAACATTCTTTGTTACTCCAAAGGCTAAGGTGAACAGTGTTTATTACTTCGATGAAGTACTCGCAAGAGGACTGCTACGTGATATTCGCCAACTGTCTGGAGTTGATGGTTACATCTTTCAGCAAGATGGAGCGCCGGCGCATCGTTCACGTCATACGGTTGCCTATCTGAACGCTAACGTACCTGAGTTAATTGAACCGGAGAACTGGCCACCGAACAGTCCGGATTTAAACCCGGTTGACTATTCGATCTGGGGTTGTCTTCAGCAACTGGTCTATCGTGAACCGATACGTGACGTTGAACATTTGAAAGAAGTGATTCTTTGCTGCTGGGCTGAGATAGCCCAAGCACTGGTGAACTCAGCCATCGATCAGTGGTCATCTCGTGTTGATGCAGTCATTAAAGCACGTGGTGGACATAATTTTATTGAGTATTTGTTTGACTGATGGTAAATTCACTCGAGATATTAATAATTATTGTTAGTACTAAGTGATTGTTTAGAATTGACATCTTAAGTTTCTGACTTTTGTTTTTTCTTGCAGTTTTATGACACGAAAATGGCACATCGAATATTAATAGTATTATCTCAAAACGTCGTAAAAATATCTCGTAGATATTTTGGAGAATGATAAAATGGATAATTATCTTCAATCTGATATATTGGACAAGACGTTCAGATAAAAATTGTTCAAGTTGTGAGGCGTCAAAGTTGTTGCATTCCTATTGGCCCACCCTGTATATCACAGCCTTCAGACAGCACTCTAGCAGTTGGCTTCCTGCTATCATCGCCCAAACTGTAAGGCCTGGCCAAGCTACCTTCTACGAAGCCAGGCCCAAAACATATGGTTGTCACTATCTTGACTCTCATCTAGCGGCTAGATGAGAGTCAAGATAGTGACAACCATATGTTTTCTAGCCCAATACGAAGTTCACATTTGCCAAATGTTAGATATACCATTTGAAGATAAGTGCATGTTGTATACATACAAAATATACATTATACAATGACGGATAAAAATGCCTGTGGGGGTTCCTACTTGGAGAAACAATCCCTTGTTCTAAGGGAATTCCGGCAATACTGCGGTGCTCATCTGGCACTACTGCGCAAAGATGGTGGAACAAGACCATGTTCCAAAAGTGGGAAGGGTGTCAAGACACTAATAGCTCTATGTGAAAAGTGTGGCTGTTATACTGCCAAGGAAAAAAGTGCAGCTATTATACTCTCAAGTTACGAAATCGGCATGGCAGGCTAACGGAGTCTTGAGATGAGTGGAAACGATTATCACTGATTTTGCTTGAATAACCAGGCTCAAAAATCCAATTAGGCTAAAGAAATATTAGGTTGTCATGTTAGAATTGATATGGTACGAGTCAGTCAAACAACTTAACAGATTTACTAGAACGAGGGCTGATAACTCCTCAAACACACGCCAAAGGCCTGGTACTGCTTTGACATGAGCCCCCAATACCAGCCCCGTGCCACTCATGGCAGGCACCAACCACACAGCATGAGCACCCATAATTGATTCCACAGCCAACACCAGCCCTGCACCGCAAGAGCCTAATACCAAAACCACGATGCGAGCAGCCAACTCCACAGCTGCCCCAGTTTGTACTCCATAAAGAGTTCGCCAACAGTCTGAGAGACTGCAGAGCAGCAGTGCCTCAAGGCCATGAGTTTGAGATCCACAGGCATTCTTGAGTGCAATGTCTCCAAACACAGTGATGCAGATTAATGGAGAGTTGGCTAGGAAGCGTGGGCTAAAGGCCTATTCTATTCTATTCTATTCTATTTACGGATTTATAAAGCGCCTCTCACAGTACAACCTAATCAGAGGCGCTTCCAGTGTGAAGGGCCCCTCGAAAAAAAAAAGTCTTAAGAGAACGAGCAGAAACAGTAGTGCCACCAGATAACATCACAGCTAGAGTTATAGCAGGAAGGTCATTCCACAAGAAAGCGCCAACAGAGGCATAGGCATGATGTTGCGCTGTGGCAGTCCGAGACCATGGAACTAGAAGGTCATGATGCACCAACCACACAGCATAACTAACTCTTAACTGTTAATTAAATAACTGTTGTGTTAATGTATCTGCATTCTGCAACCATATTTACTTTAAAATAGCAGCGTTTCATCTATATGACATTCTAAATTGAGAATGTACCAAGAACACACTACTGGTGCCATATCAAGTTTGCACTAATATCAATGAACTAGTGAATGAACTATACATCTAGCATTTAGAACGAACAATTTTTAAATGTAATTTTCTGACAGATAAGTCTAAAGAACACTGAACTGTTAGCAAGGTGAAATATGATGATATTATATTCGTTTATTATTATACAATGATGCAGCATTGTATAAAAATATTTTACAAAATAAATTTTTTTTCCTACCTAGCCACTTTTTAAACCACTGTTGCCGGAAACACACCTTTATTTTTTTGGCCTTACACTGCTACCAATTAACTAGCTTATTCTATCCTATATTAATTAATTAGTTAAACTAGGCATTTTATAAGAATTATATCACTACACACCAGTTTTTCCAGGTTTTCGAGGCCTGAATTTTTCACATGAGTTTTCAGGTTTTCCAGGACCCATGGCAACCCTGCTTTAACGAAGAACAATAACAAGAACTCATATGTTTTTACAGCTTTCTTTTCAATTCAATTGTAAAAACACAGCCTAAGTTTTTAATTTTGTACAGGTATATGTTAACATTTAAAATATAATATATGCATATTTTAATATTATAACAGTGAGATTTTAATACAACTTATCGAATATGAAAGTACACTTGCTGCCGTTTTTAACTTACATCTAACTCACTATAATGTACCTGTGTAAACACGTAACAAAATATATTTTAACAAATACATACTTTATTACCAATTGGAATCGGATTCGGAGTCGGCAAATAATGGCCTATACTCTCCGGTAACCGAAATCGGCAAAAAAACTGAAATCGGTTATGCCCTAATGGAAATGTTTTCCAGAATGCTACAATATCTATCCTTACATGCTCAAGCACCAACAATGGAAAATTTAGATGATATTACACATGGCGCTCAGCGAAAAAAAAACTATATCTTTATCCATAAAGGAAACTAAGATATTAGTGTCTCAATGGCAATATAGTACGGTTCATCTCAAATATAGCTGAATTTGGAGCAATACTTATAGGTAAAACAGCCTGAGCATCAACAGACATGAAAGTCTGAAAGTTAAACAGAGCATGATCGATCGAAAGCAGGATTTTATAGGTCACACCCTACCTGCTGCTGTTGCCTGGTCATGTTATGGCCTTCAGCAGACTCTCCCAACCTTACTCTGTCATCCACATTTTCAAGTGCTTCCGTGACCAACACATGTCTGTTGATGCTGTACGCAAATATATAAATATATTTATATTTATATTTATATATTATATATAATATATATATATTATATATATATATAAATATATATAATGTACATATATATATTTTTATATATATATATATATATATATATATATATTATATATATATATATATATTATATATATATATATATATTATATATATATATATATATATTATATATATATATATTATATATATATATATATTTGCTCAGGGCCATCGGGTGGGCGTTCCGCTTGCTGTGGAGCTATAGGGGTGAGAGGGTTAATATAATGTAACCGAACATTTATACAGCGCCGCTCAAAATCAGCAGCGCTCTCAATCGGTTTCAGTGCCTGTGCTAGCGAACAAGAATGTCTGACGGCGTCTCCTGAACTGGTAGTGAGGGCTGTTAGACCGAAAATTTAAGCGGATGGGGACCGTCTGGACAAAAGCACCAAACTTTGCTCAGTCTTTACTCAGTTCTTTGCACAGTTTGCTCAGCCCCCTCTGCTCAGGTCTTTGCTCAATCTGCTCAGCCCCCTCTGCTCAGCCTTTGCTCAGTTCTTGCTCGGTCTTTGCTCAGTCTGCTCAGCCTCCCCCTCTGCTCAGGTCTTTGCTCAGTCTTTGCTCAGTCTTTGCTCGGTCTTTGCTCAGTCCGCTCAGCCACCCTCTGCTCAGTCTTTGCTCAGTTCTTGCTCGGTCTTTGCTCAGTCTGCTCAGCCCCCCTCTGCTCAGTCTTTGCTCAGTCTTTGCTCAGTCTGCTCAGCCTCCCCTGTGCTCAGGTCTTTGCTCAGTCTGCTCAGCCCCTCTGCTCAGTCTTTGCTCAGTTCTTGCTCGGTCTTTGCTCAGTCTGCTCAGCCTCCTCCTCTGGTCAGGTCTTTGCTCAGTCTGCTCAGCTTCCCCCTCTGCTCAGGTCGTTGCTCAGTCTGCTCAGTCCCCTCTGCTCAGGTCTTTGCTCAGTCTGCTCATTCTTTGCTCAGGTCTTGTTCAGTCTGCTCAGCCTCCCCTCTGCTCAGGTCTTTGCTCAGTCTTTGCTCAGTTCTTGCTCAATCTTTGCTCAGTCTACTCAGCCTCCCCTCTGCTCAGGTCTTTGCTCAGTCTGCTCAGCCCCCTCTGCTCAGTCCTTGCTCAGTCTTTGCTCAGTTCTTGCTCAGTCTGCTCAGCCTCCCCCCTCTGCTCAGGTCTTGCTCATTCTGCTCAGCCCCCCCTCTGCTCAGTCTTTGCTCAGTCATTGTAGGTGGTCAGATATATTAGCACGCTCAAATACGCACAATTATGAAGAATGTCTTCATTCCATATTAATTAACGGTTTGTTCATAATAATCATAATATCGACGCAAATTTGCTCAAAGACTCTGTATATCCATGCCATCTTCAGCTGTCGACGGAAATTTGTTGGTTAGTTCCACGCGCGTGCCTTTGGCCGGCCAGTGGTGACTCATCGATCCTGCTGTGCATTATTAGCTAACTGATAGGCTATAATAATATTATTTTCGTTCGTAATGACACTTAACATCATAATAGGCTAGCGCACAGAGCGCCTCTAAGTAGATAGCTTGAAGAGACGATATATATATATTTTCAGAATGAATGAATTTGTTACAATAGTATACATGTATTTACATGTACATGCGTATACAGCATAGGCCACTGTTTGATAAAGACAGTTACAATATAGGGCGAACTAAGAGGGGTCATCTGCTTCTCGAAGCGTACCATTAATTAAATCAGCCTACTGATAATGGCAGAGCCCCAGAGACGCCACCGTCATTACCGATCCAACTAATGATATGTGGGCCGATTCTCGACAGCGCCATTGTTCATATACATTCATCATCATCATCAGGATCCATGGGCCGAAGGCCCGTAGGTGTCCAACGCTTACATCGGATCCAAGGGCCGTTTGGAGTCCAATGCTTGCATTGTATTTCATTCGTATTTTTTCTTTACGAACGGAGTATCTGCACTCGTCCGTTCGACCTTCGCACTTCTCCTGTAAAGAGAGTTCCAGGATTAGGACTGGCTCTGATATCCACTATCTTGTGGTATCAAAGGCGGCGATGCCGCCCACGTTTGCCAGCTGTTTCAGGGTTCCTGCTGAGCCTGTCCACCTCGCGTAGCGCCCTAGGTGGTACTTCAGCCAAGACCTTCACCACTGATGGCATAGCCTCATCAGGCACTCCCCTACTGACTGTTGCCACCCCTCACCACGTTGAGGTGTGAGTCGGACTTTGAGGGGGATACATACAGACATACATGCATATATACATTGGCTTCCCTTAAACTGCTGGGATTCAGTTTAAAATTCTCTTTCTTACGTGTAAAACGTTTATACACTGTAAGATTATACAGTAATTATTACGGTTCAATACTGTTTTCCATGACGGTCTACGGCAGTTGGAAATTAAAACAGTATTCCGCTGTTTTTTGGGTCGGCTCACTGTAAATTTCACTGTGTCTAAATAAAACGGTATTAGACAGTAATTAGATCCCGCAAGGTAAAGTCTAGTAAATTTCAATGTGACCACCAATTAGGCTACTCATAACAAAATAGACATTCATGCATGTTTTATACGTTCTTGAACGTTAGTTTTTATTTGCCATAAATAATTTAATTGAAGTCATCTTAGAATAACAGTTTTGAAATAGTTCATTTATGAAATTGGTATATTAATTATAGTGAACCTGGCATGCGTCTATAGGGCCTATGCCTATTTGATCGCATGTTAAGAAAATGAAATTGGTGTAGCCTAAATATAAACTGAGATATTTGAATTATATATTTATTGCGCTAATAGGCCTAATATTCATTGGGATGTGTTATAACACAAATAACAGTTTTCGAAGTATGATCATTGCATTTAGTAATTACGGGATAGGCCCAATGACAATTATCTCCTTCAGGACGATCAGTGTACGTAGACAGGGTACACGAGCACAAAGTTCTACTTACATAATGTATAGTTTATACTTTCATTAATTCCGAGAATTTATATAGCGCCCCTTAAAGGAACCTACTTAGAGGCGCTTCCAGCCCAGCCACGGCTAAACAAAGAAGACTTGAGCAAACGGCAGAAAGCAGGCATATTGCTGCGAGGCATCAAGTGCAGCCCAAATGAATTTATCCATTCCAGATTGAGGACCTAACAATCGATAAGGCTCGGCGCTGCCTGAGAGATGTGTTTTAAAAATACAATGGTAGACCGAAATAGAGAGCTTTAAAATGTATTTAAAATACTAATCTAGCAAAAACCAAAACTTTTATTAATTCTGCTTAAGCTTAGAAATCGTTGATGAACTCGAAGACGAAATTCGCGTTATGGGAGATAACAGCTCATGTCGGCTTACAGCTCACAGACTGCACTCGCTTGTTAGGCCTAATGTTTGTCATAATTTAAACTTTCATAGATAATATTTAAAGATGGAATAATATAAATGTAATGAAATTGTAGTTCACATTTATTTTCTCAGGACTGAATTTTTGGACTGGATTGTCACTGTAACCTTCAATGAATTATTAAATAAATAAAACTTGTTGCGTGTTAGTCGTACTTATTAAGATAAAAGTCATGCGCTATAAAAGTTTAGCTGGCAACGCGTTGAAAGGCTTCGAGAGTATTTGACTTCAGGGATATCGAAGTTCCTTTGTTTCCCGATTATGGCGCGTGAGGATCATTTCAACCAACTAAAAATGTGGTAAAATCCAATTAGGGTGAACGTGCTAATTACCGTCAGGTACCCAGTTACCGTCATAAGTGAGCGTTTTTAATAAGTTTCTTTTTTGCGATTTTCTGGATTTACATTATTTTTTTAGTCACGAGTTCCTTATTAATCGCTTGATTAAATGCTGTAAAAGTTTTATTGTTATAAGCAGTTACGATTACAGAAAAAAATATAAATCTTCCGCACGTAAAAGAGTGTGATATTTATCCGTTTTCTCGATAACGAACGACTGACAATTTTGACGCTTTTCTTTGTAATTGTTTAGTTGTGATCATCACCGCAACAAACAACGCATACCATAGACTTTTCTCTGCAACATTTTAGTATTTTACGACTAATTTAATGTTATATTCGTGAAATAATATCGATGACGCCAACTAACTTCTGAAAACAAGCAAATATTAATTACCGTCAGGCTATGACGATAGATTTTTTAGTTACCGGCATGACGAAAGTAGACAAATTTTTAATTACCGTCAGGCTATGACGATAGATTTTTTAGTTACCGGCATGACGAAAGTAGACAATTTTGATACCGTCAGTACACGGATATAGCACAATGATTGTGGCATGGTCAAAAAAACTTGACATTTTTCTTTGTGGTTGGCTTTTCTGAGTACCATCTTGCTAAAAATCTTTAAACTTGATATTCATGAAATGATGGTTTCATCTATTACACTCCTAAATTGTTTAATAACTTCATCATTTATGGACCAAACTTAGTGCAGTTTCTTCTAAGATAATTAAACTATACAGTTTGGTTTCATTATGCCCCATTTTATAAACCCCAAATACATATTTGTTCAGTTACGTATTGCTGACAGCATCTATGTCTAAGTCTGCTAAACTGGTGCGTTGGGCTTTAGCACTGCAAACTTTGATGTAGAAGTTAATTATAAGAAAGGACGATTAAATGTTGTAACAAAATTGTTTATCTAGATTATAAGATTGTTTATTTTTACTGTATTATATAGTATTAAGTTTATTGCATAATTTAGTACCTGATGATTTCGCAAATTTTTTAAGTTTAATTTGCTCAATCCAAAGAAAGGGAAGGAGGTAATGTGAACTAATGTTTGCATATATAATGAGCACAGGTGTTCCTTAGGTTGATATATATATATATATATAATGTATGTATCGATTGTTAAGCGTTTTAGTCTTAGGCCTTAGTTGCGCTGTCGGCTCGTGGGCGCTTGGCCTAAAGTAGCCTAAACTTTGGCTGACGATAGATTCTCTACACACGTGCAGTTAGCGCGCAAAACTTAGAAACTGCTGATGACAGTGAATTTGAACAATACAGTGTAGTAGATGTTTTAATGCAGTAGAGAGCTGTATGTTAGAAGTTACCGTTGAGTGGTAATTGATAAGAACTTTGATATTAAGTGTACGTTTGAAATAACTGTGTTTGAAGAAAGAAAGAAACATTCAAAGAACTGTGTCAATTTAATTCTTAAACAGTTAGAAGTCGTTGAGCAATTTATATGTAGAGATAAGGAAAGTTCTTGAGGTAGGTCACAACTAAGAAAGAAAAGAGTTGGTGACAGATAGATAGATAGATAGATAGATAGATAGATAGATAGATAGATAGATAGATAGATAGATAGATAGATAGATAGATAGATAGATAGATAGATAGATAGATAGATAGATAGATAGATAGATAGATAGATAGATAGATAGATAGATAGATAGATAGATAGATAGATAGATAGATAGATGATAGATAGATGATAGATAGATAGATAGATAGATAGATAGATAGATAGATAGATAGATAGATAGATAGATAGATAGATAGATAGATAGATAGATAGATAGATAGATAGATAGATAGATAGATAGATAGATAGATAGATAGATAGATAGATAGATAGATAGATAGATAGATAGATAGATAGATAGATAGATAGATAGATAGATAGATAGATAGATAGATAGATAGATAGATAGATAGATAGATAGATAGATAGATAGATAGATAGATAGATAGATAGATAGATAGATAGATAGATAGATAGATGGATAGATAGATAGATAGATAGATAGATAGATAGATAGATAGATCGATATATGGATGGATGGATGGATGGATGGATGGATGGATGGATGGACGGATGGACGGATGGACGGATGGACGGATGGACGGATGGACGGATGGACGGATGGACGGATGGACGGATGGACGGATGGACGGATGGACGGGTGAACGGATGAACGGATGGACGGATGGACGGACGGACGTACGGACAAGCCCCTGAAGCTGCTCGCACTAGTCTAATCCATTTAGCCACAATAGATACTACTAAGTAAGTAATAAGTCAGTGTGTTCTTTATTAAATGCAAGCAAACGTTAGGCGCTTTACAAACAAAATTAAAAATTATTGCGGTAAAGGATCGATGATTAGGAGAACAAAATAAACTCCACTAGAAAAGAGAAATCAGATTGCACTGAATAACCTTTATTCCACTAACAATGTAAAGCCTGATCCATTGTTCAATGGTGCGTTATAACAGTAAATTTTCTATGAAATAAACGAATATACAAGTCAATAGAATGCAGAATTGTCAGCTGTATGCCGATGTAGACAAAGGACATATTTGGCTATATAAATTATATAGCCAAATAGAATATTGGATTACGCAAATTCATGCATCAATAGCACCTGTGCAGAAAATTATGTTCTTTGTATTTTTATAGTGTTCTCATTTTATTCATGCAGATCACAAAATTTTTATTAGTTGAACATTCATTGATGAAAATACATTGGTCACACACTTGTAAGTCTTGCTATCGGTGATAATTTACCTGAAGTGATATTGTACGTAAGACTGAAACCCGAGTAGGTAGTGGAACCATCTGAGTGAAAAGACACATTGACAAGATTACAAGAGGATATCGTCAAGACCGCAGGAAACTCGAGGCCCGAATAGCGTGGCGATGTAAAGGCATTTCCAGATATACACGTAATCTACAGTAAAACAAACACAGCAAAAGTCTTCATGTCACAGTCAAGGCTGTGTAAGAGAGAATGAGGTTTTGCTACCTTCAAATACAAACGTCTGTTAGGCTCCACATCTGATAAAGTCACCGTATACTATAGTATAGACAATACATAAAGCTACTATGCGACAGTGCAACACAATGGGTAAGAACGTTTCTTGGGCGACAGTAATTGAATTTTTAAACGCAAATGATGCAGGAACTAATGGCAGTCGCACGGTGCCCTTGTATCAGTTCACTCACGTCGGAATTGCGTCTGAGATGGTCTCATTTGAAGGCGGATTCTGGGCCCTCGCACTTTCGGCGATAGAAGCGGCGACGTTCAGGTTCGCATGATGGTACCAACGGCTACCACGAGAAGCTGACATTACCCGCAGCCATTTGCATGTGGACAAGGCGATAAAATTATACATTTCAGGCCAAACTGATTTCCGAGTTGAGGCTACAAAGAGAAGCGCTGCTGATGTAGAGTTGAACGCAACTATCCTAAGAGAGGAACTGTAGCAACCATGTAATTGAACCGGCTCTAACGCTTACGAAACGACGAAGCAGACCTTCCCCCAGCAGAAGATCTTGGAACTCGAGGCATCATCCGGTGGGTAATAGGGGAGCCGTTGTCGCCAGCGTAAGAAGTATCGCAGGGCCGCGAATGCTGTCGATGATACGTTCACCCCCTTTCAAACGTCGATCTAAACAAGGATGTTGGAGACGCCGCCTTGCTGGCGATTTGTTTTGGCCTGGTATTTGAGGGCATCACAATGCTGACGGACTTGCTCGATATCGCATCTTTCGTCATCGCCAGGTTAGGTCGCCGAAGCATGAAGCCGTTGTGGCCAGCTGAACCCAATACTGTCCACATTCATAGTTTGAAGGCGCTGAAGAATACCATGATCAGCGGCGAAGAATACGAGATACATGATTGTAATTTTGGACGATAATTATGCTGAAGTT
>JACEVL010000772.1:585000-673332 GCA_020284085.1 Aporrectodea caliginosa
TGTCACACTCTTTCCCGAACTCCTCTCACTACTCATCTCGAGTCCTCCAACTGAGCCATATCCAACACTACATCACGTCTCTGGAATGATCTGCCTCCTGAATTCGGCAATTTTTCGGTTCCTGCAACATCATCACCAATCACACACCATCACCTCCCTCAGGCTCCGCTCTCCATCACCCCAAGGCATGGGCGCCCGCACATAGGGGCAAGAGGGGCACTTGCCCCTCCTTGCAAATTGACACCTATCTTCTTTAACTACTACATTTTGGTGTTTAACAAATTTCTTCGCACTAAAGCACGAATGGTGATACTAATGATACACAAAGTGAAACTGAGAAATTTAACTTTGAGTAAGAGTAAACAGAATATGTCTTCTATCCATGAAACATACAACGTAGACAATTTCGAAGCCAAAGCTTTGGCTTGGTTTGACTTTTGGTCTTCATCGCCAAAGCAAGACACTACCAGTCATTTTCTTGACATACTTTTACATACTGAATTTTACCCTGCTATTCACGAAGCAATTGTCATCCTCTTAACATTACCTGCGACTACGTGTACAATTGAGATGTCATTCAGTACAATGCATCGTGTGATAACATGGCTAAGAGCAACCATGCAGATGACCGTTTATCTGGATTATTCATGCTCACTGCTTAGTGTATACCGAGAAAATTTCAATGCCAACAAAACAGAATTTATGGAGAAAGTGGTAGACGAGTTTGGCAGGGACCGCATAAGTCTTCAGTTTCTGTTCAAATGACTCACGCTGTTTAACTGTTCTAAAAACCCTTCATGGAAAACTTTCATTGAAGTGTAAATTACCGATTTTGTTTGGATATTGTTTTAAATTTTCATTTTATATTTTTAAAAACCTCTACGAAAAATACCCTTGGTCTTAATATCGTGTTTTGCATTTTGCAAGCTCTTGCTAAAAATGTAACTGTGACCATTGTGTTTTGCCCCTTTTGCAAATATGCCTGCGGGTGCCACTGTCCATGCCCCAAGGCTTACCACTCAAAACTAAAGTCTCTCCTTTTCAAGAACTCTCACCCCGACTCAACTGATCATCATACGCTGGTGCCCTGCGCTTGGCTTTCGAGTGGCGCTTTAGAAGTTTGGAGATTACGATTACGATATAGAAAGCCAAAGTCATGCTTAAGGAAATGCCATTCTACTGAGACAGTTGCTCTCGATGAGTACAGTGGACAAGGTAATAATGTTTGCCAGATTAGGCATTTCATGCAGAGTTAAAGGACAGCCTCACTCATTCTTCTAATATAGTCCAAGGTACTGACTGTATTACGCTGTTATCAAAATTCCCAAGATGGTCGCTTCGAGTAAAATAGCATTCAAAATAACTGGGTAGGCTATTGGAGAACCCAGTTTGAAATCCAATGGATTAGGGAAACCAGAAGCAGATATCACCGAAACAAAATAGTTTGGTTTTATATGTTAGACGACAGCATTGGACACCCAATGACATGGGTTTGACCTACTGCAACAGATACCGGATGACCTGTACTAAAAGCTCTATACGAAACAGTTTTAGTGTGCACTGATAACAATATGACGACGCCATAATGGCAGAGTGTAAATGACATCAATAAATTCCGAACCCATTGAATTGGGGGACCGAATTCCATAGCTTCGGATCAGCGACCGTTCGGGTGGGGGAAACACAGACAGTCAAGGCATTTACTGATCGAGTACAATATCTATATTATGAGGGCGAGCATTAAACAAAGATAAGTAAGCTGGTTAACTTTAAGCATATTTTTGAATCGATTAATTATTTGCTCAATTGACAGTCAATGGAATAAAAACATTCAGGGTGTAAATGTGCTAGCATTTGTTATGGCTTTGGACAGAAACTTTTGAAACATTTATAGTTTAAGCAGATTAAAATTATTGATACCGTCATAAGAAATAAGTTTCTTCTTGAAACCATTACATTGGCTGTCGGATAAAGACGCGCGTTGGAGTCGGGTGCGCCTCTGAGTAATTTCCTTGAAGGGGCGCTATTAGTGAGGGCTGGCTGTTAGACCAAAAATTTAAGCGGATGGGGACCGGCTGGACAAACGCACCAAACTTTCTGTGTACTTAGGTTTGGTCATATGGTAATGGTTTTTGGTAGGATCCACGCGATCCGACCACGGGGTCACCCTTCAAAAATGCATTTTAACCAAGATGGCGGCCAATAATGGCGCCAACACAGAAAACAGTATATATCAGGTCATAGGTAAGCTACAAAAACAGAAGAAGTATCAAATTTAACATTATCAAGGTCAAGGAATCGATTTATCGTAGTGGCGAAAGTGTCCGAATGTTACTATCCAAGATGTCGGTCAATATGGCTGCCAAAACACAAAAATATGTAGGCCTATAATTCAGGTCCGAGGCAAGCTACAATAGCAAATGAAGTGTCGAATATAATATTTTCAAAGTCAAGAATCGATTTCTCGTAATGGCAATAGTGTCCGAATGTTACTATCCCCTTCATCTTGCTAACAGCCCTCACTATATATATATAAATTCCCGAATGAATGAACGAATGAATGAATGAACTGAACGCGTAATGCCCACATAATGATTAGATGATGATACGGTGGAGTCAAAAACCACGCTGAAAATCGTAGGCAATAGGCGCAGTTAAGACGCAAGCCACCCGACTGAATAGAAGTGATACGATAAACTTTCCGGAGTTGTTGACTTGTGCCAGGAAAGAGAAATTCCATGTTAACATGAATAAGTTTATGGAGTTTCGTCAGTTTCAGAGTTGCTATAATGGACTCACCACAACGAATTGATACATCTAAACTCTGGCTGTGAACGCTGGTGTGCGCACCCCACCCAGTATGTGGGCACTGTTCTAGACCACTTTCGTTTCCAACGCAAATCACGCTTTCGAGCCATACTGGGTATGTTCCAGTTCCGTGACGATTTTCAATTACTGCACCGATATATCTGATTTTAAATATAAACAAAAGTATATTTATGAAGACACGGACAGACCGTAAAAGTGACAGTGCAAGCAAATTGATGACAACACTAGCTGCCTTATAGTATTTCACTGACCGCAAGCAGATAGTTGTCCTTCGAGACTCCAGGTCTGAGTGGGTTGGGGGTTAAATTTGGCGTCCCCCAGGGTTCGGTACTCGGACCCATTCTTTACATTCTCTTTACTGCCGACATCTCGCTCTTATTTTCTAAACTCAGGGAAACACTAGTCCGTTCTATTGATTGTCTTGCTTCTGATCTTCACTATTGGATGTCGACTAACCGACTCTGCCTAAATGCTACAAAGACTCAGTTAATCTGGTTTTGGACTAGACAACAGCTTTCCAAACTTGACTTTTAATTGCTAAGTGAGAAATTCCCTGCCTGCACATACTCTTCTAGTGTCCGTGACCTGGTTGTCACGCTTGACTCCTCCTTGACTTTCACGGAGCACATAATATTATCTAACCTGACTCGCTCCTGCTTTGCAACTGAGGCGTCTCAGAGCCATCAGACGATCGGTCTCATCCTCGGTCTTTACCTCCATAGTACATGCTTTCATCTGTTCCCGACTCGACTACTGCAACTCACTTATTATGGGCCTCCCGACACACAGCGTCTTTCCCCATTCAATCAGTCTTAAATGCTTCATCTACGCTCATAGCCCGACTCCCTCGCTTTTCTCATATCTCTACATATATGCTTGATGTCTTGCACTGGATTCCTATCACTGCGCACATCCATTACAAGATCCTCTTTCTAGTCTCAAAGGCACAGCTGAGTAGTGCCCCAAAGTATCTTTCTGACTATATGCGAAAGCCGTTATCTGCGACCTCATCTAGTTCCTTGCGCTCTGCTGATTGGCTTGATATTTTTGTTCCTAGGACTGCCTTGACTCAACGCTGGGCATTTGCTGTGGTTGGTCCCTCTACTTGAAATGACCTTCTCCTCATTAAGGGCTAAACTGATGACTAGTTTTTACTCTTTGGTCTCTCATTATTTAAAGAAGTTTCTTTTCCCCCGGGGTTTTCGTGCTGAGAGCACTTCTGAACAGTTATTCTGAGAGAGGCGCTATATAAATTTTTAGATACAATACAATACAATTTCAAGTTCACACTTGTTGATAATAAGTAATAATAAAAAATTATTTGTGACAAACCATAACGCACGATGCCTTGGGATTCAACGTTTCAGTTAGTGGCAGCAAGCCTCTGATGTAGCTTAGATAAAGGATCCTAAATAGATCACTGAGATTTTTCATAATATTATTAGATGGCATAGCACATGGTTGATATTTAGCAAGTAAGATATTGTGGCAGAGGTAAGGCCTGCTGGTGCAACATAGTGAAATTCAACAATATCGAGTGACAAAATTATTAAGTCAGATGATAAGTCTAGTACGCGACCGTCCTGAGAGAACCACACTCTTCTTCAGAGAAGTATATAATTGGCTGAAGTAATTAAGCAAAATTCCTTACAGAGCGCAAGTAGATCAAAGTCACAATTTAAAGAAACCAGAAAAACGTTCCAAGAACAACAGACCAATCAGCATCCAGCACGTAGTTCCTAGGCAATACCTCAATTTAAATTTAGACGGCCAGTAAGTAGATGAAGTTGCTCCAAACGTAAACAGACATGCAGCTCTAATCTAATCTAATATAATCTAATCTAATCTAAAGACTTGTATAACGTCGTTATCATAATTATCATAATGTCCAAGAAATCAATCAATCAATCAAGTTGTTTCATTGCATCCAAAACATTACAATTATGCAAGAGAATGTAAATTAACAAAATGCATTGGCGACAAAGAGAGGCCTAAAAAGGATGGAGATCCCGCTAAAGAGGGTCACCAGTCTATGGTTATTTCAAGTGAAATCGCAATCAAACCTCATTATCCACCGGAGAAGCCGGGTTTAAGTCTGGTAGCATAGACAGATGGGGAAGTGTATATATATAGGCCCTAGCACTAAGCGTCCAGTAGACACTACTGTCATAGGTTTTAGTAGACGAGATTATTGATTCGTCGAAGCTGCGTTATCGTCGCGCCTTTTCTGTGGTTGCGCCGACCACGTGGAGTAACCTTACTTCAGATCTACGTGATCTTTTAAATAGAAACTGCATACACCTTAGGGTGGAAGTGCCTGTAAGTAGGTTATCTTGGAGGGGCGCTATTTAAGTTCTCTGAATGAATGAGCTAATCTAGCTCAAGTTTTCTAGAACGTGACCAGAAGACATTCGTATTCTAATGTTACTAAACAGTATCCCGGTACGTTATTAAATCTTTATGGGTATATTTCACAACCGGAGGCAAATTCAGAAATAGAATTAGAGAAAAAATGTAATGAAAAATATAAAAAAATCTTACACAAATATTTGCATGGCAGTGCTGAAGCATACTTAATATTGAGCAGAGCTTAAATTTGACATATTTGGCCTTATTTTTCATTTAAATGTTTTTACTGTTTAAAAAACATACAACTTTGATTCCTAAATATTTACAACTCCGTTATTTAATAAATACACAGTTCGATATACCGCCACTGTTTATAATTAGTGATTAATTAGTATTAAGTGTGCATTAAATTATTACACAGCGAAATAAATTATTATGAAGATATAATTATTATCTACATGTACCATTAAATAAATTCATTTTAATAGAAAAATAAAGTAACGGAGTTGTAGTAACGGAGTTGTAAAATATTCATAATTAGGTCTTCACGCTGACCGGACGAGTTAAGATACAAAAAATAATTAGTTTATAGTGGTCAGTTTCAATATTATTTTTGCAAGAAAAAAAATAAATATATAGGCTACGCAAAATGCAATAATTACAGTCACAGAATTGTAAATCTTGTTTATGCTATAACATTGCCAGATAAAGTTTCGAAAATTGTCAACAGAAGCAAACATCCATATTAATTTCTTGTTGATAAAATTAATGCAGAAATGTTCCCTGCTATCGAAGATGTCAATTCAAAAAAAATTGAGTTTTCAATTTATTCCACAGATGGCAGAAACCCATTCGTAACGGTGTTGTAACCAATATTTGAAGACAGAAGGGTTTAATTTATTTTTTAATTATTTAGTTCGCTAATAAGTTGCAATTGGGGGGCGGGGGCGATAGCGCATTGGATAACACGCTACCATGGAGAGCGAGAGGTACCGAGTTCGAGTCCCGTGGGGCGGATACGCTTTGTAGGCTGCTATTAGCGCCGTTGTATTGCAGGCAGTCTGTTCTGTTAGTAGTTAAAATTTAAATTGCATAACATGTAAATGTACAGCGCAGTGCGTTTGTCAGGCGCTTAATAAAGAAAAGACTATAGATTGTTTATTATAAGTTAATTAAAATCATATGGAGCAATGGATATAATATTATGTATGTTAATGATCTAAAAATTATAAAAACATCAGTTCAGCGCTTCACTAACCGTAACCGTAACGTTGAATTGACTCACCATTAAAAAGGACAATGCAATTTCAGTTAAAATTTGACTTTATAATTTTGTTTCTTATACTGATCATCTAAATAATATAACAGTAATGATTTTTTATAACTAACTTATGCCCTATGATGTATTTAAAAAGTATAAATTATAATTTCACACTTTGTGTAAGCCGCCCAAAGGAGAATACGGAAATTTATCTAATTTGCCTCCGGTTGTGAAATATACCCATAATTATGATCTTCTTCATGCACGTTGGATAAAACAGCGGATAGAACAATCCTACATAAATATTATATAACCTTGACAAGTATACGCTATGCAAGGTTACCTCTTTTAAACTGCTTCATTTAACGTTGTAACATCGCTTTCATGCACTCAATTTCGTTTTGTTTAAGTGGCTATTACATAAGTATGCAGATATTCTTTAAACAAGGAAATATTTCAGAATTTTAGCAACACGTCATGACTTAAAATGGCACAAACTACCTACCATTACCAGCTATGCAAGCGATTTTAACACTAGAACGTCGGCTCTTTTCTACCACCTAAAACGTCGGAATGGGTCATTTTTGACCCATACAGTTTCATTTATAGAAACCATGTATTTTTGAATGATAATTCTTCTGCAGCAGAAAATTCCGCCCCATGAGTAATATTTTGGATACAATTCCGCGGCAGGAGACTTTTGCGCATGCGTAATCTTCGGCGCATGCGCATTGTCCAAACTGTGTTACTTAAATCAATTGGCGTCGTGATGGTCGGCTAGGATCAGATTAGGCGTTGTGAGGGTCGGATAGGGTCAGGATTAGGGTTATTGTCGTAGTTAAATAAAATGCTGAACACTTTCCGCCGCAGAAGTAATTTCGTCATGCACTGCGTGGCTGAATCTTCCGCCGTAGAAGCACCGCGCATTTTTGCACGAGTCTTGAAAAAAACTGAATGATTTACTGATATCATTGTAATAAGCTTTCAGAAGTTGAACTTTTAATTTATTTATGCTTCCCCTAAAGTGCCTGAAGGTACTATTTAGAGGCGTCAAGTTCCTCAAGCGATACTGAACATGAGTCGTCTCCCAGACACGCTCGTGCTTCTCTTTCAGTGCATCGTTGGATGATGTGACGCATTATACCTTCATCAACAGAAGTTCAATGGCGATCAAAATAGAATCTTTTCTTATTTGTTGTGTCGCAAACAGGGTTAGTCCTGACACTTCGCGGAGCACGTTCTGACTGCTTAGCCTTCCACTAGATGCATCATCGGGTGAAATCAAACTCCAGACATTGCCATCCCTTGATGCTTCCCTGGTTTCTGTAGCTGCTACATTTGGGTTGTCACGAAGTTGAAATGATGAGCGATCCCCTCTGTAACCACGACCTCGTCCTCGACCACGTGCACCCCCTCGACCACAGGCACTCACACTTCCAGAGATAGGAACTTCAGGATTTCTAATGCTAACTTTTCGTCTTGTTCACCACGATCATTTTCGACATTTGTAACAGAAGAACTGCTACTTGCCTCAACAGATAGGTTTTGTATTCCGGTATCTCAGACAGAGGCCTTACTATCATTGTCTTCCGATTAGCAGGTTCTGAAGACTAGTGTCCTCACCGATTTCTTGAATCAAACGAAGGGTTTGGTTTGCTGCAGACCTATATCGTACACGATGACTCATTTTAGCGCAGGTATCGGTAACCCTCGGATATAGCTGTTTTTATATCAATTGTGTTTGAAACAATAAACAAAACTGTCTGCAAATGGCGGGAACACCGTGAGCTTTGCAATGCCGTCACAAATATGTAAGGTTAATAAGATATACACTAAAAAAATATACATTTGCAGATATAGTGTCATGGGTCAAAAATGACCCCAATCCGACGTTCTAGGTATTGGCTGCTATAACTCCTATACATGACTAGCTATTAATAAGATTTTTCATCTATGCCTTTGCGGCCACAATGCCATAGATGGCATAAAATATTTTCCTTTAATGGTTATTGGGTGCTACATGGCACGATCGCAAAGTGCGCTATGGGTCAAAAATGACCCATGCCGACGTTCTAGTGTTAACAATGTTATCATGCATTTATTATATTGTATTGTACTATATCTATAAATTTATAAAGCACCTCTCACAGTGAACCGATCAGAGGCGCTCCCAGTGAGAACAGCTTGGAGCGAAAACAGTGGCAGCGAAAGGAAACACCTGGAACATCGGTTAATATTGAAGAACGAGTTGATGTAGGAAGTTCGTTCCACAGTGAAGGGCCAATGAAGGCAAAAGCTCGAGATTTAGTCATAGCAGTCCTCGCTCGTGGGACAAGAAGGTCACGGCGATCAAGTGAGCGAAGCGGACGGTGAGAAGTAGTGGAGATAGGTCGGCGAATGAGGCCAGAGAGGTACTTGGGAGCTAGGCCAGAGTAAGACCAGTAGATGAGAACGAGAATCTTAAGCTCGATACGAGCAGTGAGAGGGAGCGAGTGAAGATGTTCCAGCATATTAAGCACAGTTTGAAGCGGGAGGAGGCGCACTTTAGGATGGCCTACAAAAAGAGAGCTGCAGTAATCAAAACGGGAGCAGATGAAGGCATATACTATAGAAGTAAAGACCAAGGAGGAGACAGAATGTCGAATCGCTCTGAGGCGTCTCAGGTGGAAGTAGCAGGAACGGGTGAGATTCTTGATGTGTTCTGAGAAGATGAGTGTGCTGTCAAGGACAACGCCCAGGTCACGGACACTGGATGAGAAGGTGAAAGATGGGAAAGTGTTTGCAAGAAAAGCGAAGTCGAGCATAAGAAGCTGCTGTCCGGTATCAAACCATAACAGTTGAATTTTTGATGAATTGAGTGAGAGCCGATTGGAGGACATCCACAAGTGAAGGTCTTGGGAGAGAGCATAAATGCGACCGGTAAGAGCAATCTCAGCGGATGGGGGGTCCATGGACAAAGGCTTGCACGTCATCAGCGTAAAGGTGGTCAGTTGACAGATGTTTTGAGAAAATGGGAGGAATGTATGCCGTATACAAAAGGTAAAGAAGTGAACCGAGGACAGAGCCCTGGGGTTCTACGTTCAAAACCGCGATCACAAAACCGCGATCGTCAAAACCGCGATCACAAAATAGCGATGCACAAAACAGCGACTGCATAAAATAGAGATCATCAAAACAGCGATTAAATTCGAAGATTGACTCATTTAATGTAGGCCTACGTTGATTGGTCCTGATTGCGAACCTAATTAGCGTTAATTATTTTACTAAATCATTTTAAATTGTTGGAGTGACAGCGGAAATGCCAGCGTTGACTGGTCCTGATTCCGCGTTTAATTGAACTTAAAGTGTACATTGCAGGACATATACCAAATCCGTCTCGAAGAATCTACAGAGAAACTGCAGGCAAAATAAAAAGTATCGTCGGCGATTATATTAATCGTGGAATTGGACATAGGGCCTAATTTAAGTCTTCAAATTTAACATTAAACATGTTTCATAATTAGGCTGTGTACTACAGTGTGTAGGCCTATACTTCGTGATACATTTTAAACGCTCTATAATAAATCGGTGAAATCGCTGTTTTGATGATCGCTATTTTATGCAGTCGCTGTTTTGTGCATCGCTAATTTGTGATCGCGTTTTTTACGATCGCGGTTTTGAACGTAAACCGCCCTGGGGACCCCACATTTAACCATTACCCAAGGGGTTCTGGAGTCTCCACAGATCACCATTTGAGTGCGGCCAGTGAGGTAAGACCGTAGCCAAAGGAGAGGAGGGCCTTTGAGGCGCACAAGGAATCTCAATGCGTTGCAATAAGATATCGTGGTCTACTATGTCAAAGGCGGCAGAGACATCAAAAAGAGCCAGCAGCGTGAGATGCGATTGATCGACGGCAGAGTAGATATCAGAGAGAAGGGATAGCAGAACCGTTTCAGTGCAGTGGTGAGCCCTGAGGCCTGACTGACTGGGCGGGAGCAGACCAGATTGCTCAAGGTATGGAAGAAGTTGCAACGGTCTTAGGGAGGAAGGAAAGGTTGGAAATGTGACAGTAGTTTTGACAGAGGTTTGGGTCGAGGCTAGGTTTCTTAAGAGAGGGGAAAACGATAGGCGGAAAGACATCCTTCAGATATAGACCCGTTACATAGATACAGAAAAAACCGGAACAATATCATCAACAATGTCACTGATAATTAATGGGGGAAGAAGGTCAAGTTCGCACGACTTCAAGTTCGATGACGCGAGCAGTCGACGTAGGTCGGCTTCAAGTATCGGTCGAAAGCCATCGAAGACGGATTCAATCGGCACAAAATGAGGAGGTGGCGAGTCTGCGGTAGCAGAACGTAGATCGTCCATCTTCGATGTGATAATCCCAAGGGATTTATAAGTGGCTGCAGTTCTGGTTTTCAATTTTGTTACATAATAATTATTTTAACCGCATTATTAAGCCACTAATATGACTGAAGGTGCAATCATATAGTGATTTATAGTCTAATGATATACGATTGAACAACGATAAACGTACCCAAATCCCAGACTGGCACATGCCACTCTTGCGCTGACATCTGTAATCCCGCACACTGTCCCCCATCTTTCTGAATAGTATATCTCAAATCGTCCTTCCTTTGAATTGTCGTTACGCGAGTTGATCAATCGCACGGTGAAATTTGAAGGGTCATTCATGTTCAGAAGATCTGCATAGGACACTATCACAAAATCGACGTGTACAGTGAGATCAAAATAGGAAGGTGTTGTCATTGGCCCATTGTTTATTGGAAGCGACGCCAGATGTAAGAAAAGGTTTTACAGTGACTGACCGAGAAAAGCGATGGAGTCGACACAAGAACGAGATCATCAGAGAAAGCTTGTTGAAAAGTCGAATTGACGTAAATCTTTAACGGAGCACATGTCGTTTTTCTGATGGTACGTAAAAGGTGTTAATAGTAGTGCTCAAACACATACATTGTACAGAGGGCAATTTCGTAGAACAAACGACTGCTAGATCTATACTATGGATTTTCTAAGTCTTAATATTTGTCCACCCTGATGAGATGTATATGCGTCAGAGCACTTGTATAGCGTCTTTTGAGTTACTCACAGGAGCAGCCCGGCACGGTTATCTAGGAATCACCGAACAAACGTGAGATGCGACAAGAGACCACCGCTGCTTGACGCGACTAAGGGTATGATAAGTATATCATTCCATGTACGGGGCCAACGCATTTTTTAAAAACATCCGAGAATTGGTTTTAGCAAAAGGTACTCTAACATTAGCAGCAGAACGTACAGGTTCGGGGTTTAGGATAGACGTAGTATCGAAATAGTCATTGAAAACCCTTGCTAATTGATTATGAAAATATTAAAACATAATTTCGCTACTTTACAAAATTCTAATCTGTTCGATATTAAGGACACGATACAATTTAAATATTGCATCGGTTGGCATAGAGTGATGAGTGCCAGCATGGCTCTTCTTTGCAACTTGTTTAATATCGTACATAGTCTACATACTTATATACATACATACAAGTGAATGTAAGTATAATGAAATGTTCTACCTGAGTTGGCCTTTACGAAAACAAATCCCGTGCAAATCAGTAATACTGAAAACATCCTCGCAGTCCGGCTCTTGGCGTTTTTAGTACTTGTGTAGGGAAAGGAACAATCTGAAAAAAGGAAGTTACACTGTAAAAATGCTGTATTACACCTGTAACTGTTACAGGTGTAATACAGCATTTTTAGTGCAGCATTTGTAGTTATATTCTCAAAGCAAAATTATTGAAGGATAAGATTATTCAATTTGTGCGAGTGTGTTACCGGTACTCTCACAGTAGTCTGATGATATCCTTTTCTCGCATCAAGAAAGAACAGCGTCCTATGTTAATAAAATGTTGCTTGAACTTGCTTCAAACCAAAATAACGCTGTAAGTAAGTAAGTAAGTAAGTAAGTAAGTAGTTTATTCACCAAAAAATAAAAAAAAGACACAAATTTTACAAACCGAGTGGTGGGCTACCGGTGAAGTCACATAGGACTCATCTCGCCGGTCACCCTAGCGTCATGTCGCAAAAAGTATTTCAAACACACGCCAAATTCTTGCCACTTAATGCACAAACAATTGAACTAAACACACGGCCAAAAAGTGATCGTGACTCTCACCAACATTAATTTTGTTCAAGTGGCAATACAAAGTTAAGCTAATGCTCAAATAGCCACCGTTTTATAACATAAACCGCGTTACAAGGCGAAAGCTCGAACTAATTGGTCGCGGTGTCACTTAGCAATTTCTCCAGCAGATAAATAGTGTACTCAGCGCTAAAAAGAAATAGTTGAAAAATGACTGTGTCCTCTCAATAGAATCTTTCCTTTCTGTGAAAGAAGCGGTCGCTTGACCGCAGCTGTCATATCGATCTGTTGATATCAGCAAACAGCGTCTTTAAACGTAGGCCTATGTCTACACTCCGAAGAGAACCGTTGTACATAATTATGGAAGATCGCCGGTAATCAGTATTCAGTGATCATTGGAGATTAGAATCCCTCTGCCAGGGAGAGTAATTATTTATAATTGCTTCAGGTCCTCCCCTGCTATGCTAACTGTGTGCGTAATTCAACTCAATGCATAGGATATTATATAAAAAATTGTAATTTTAACAAGAATAGCAGTGTAAGTCTTACATCAACCGCTGATGATTTATATTAACCTTCATATGCGCATAGCAGTTATTGAGCTATTTCTACATGAAGAAACGCCCTATTGCCGAACAGCAGCAAATACTCTTGAATAGGGCCTATACGTTGACCCAGAAACTTCCTGTATACTAAAACCCGCCAATGAGTTTTGTTTCTACCAGACTCGGGCTACCGACTTAGGCTACTGAAATCAAGCAGGCCCGCATTTGCCGACTGAAGGATAAGACAAAGTAGTTTGTTTTACTGCACGGTAATTAGCTTCTTCCTGGTTATATTGAAGTTGTCTATATACACTGGGTGTGCTAGTGGTTATAAAACCAGAGCTGTTGATAGTACTGTACTGGTTGCACGTATTGCCATTACCAGTTACCAATAATTCATTACATATTTATTGGCAATACCAATACCAATAATGTTCTTCCAAGCATTACCACCAACATTTTAAACAATATTTTTACCTTTATTGTCAGTGAGGACAGCAAGCAGCAATGAAGAATAATCACCTTACTGTACTTTATTTCTGAATGTAATTTATATAGCTCCACTTCGTAATCAGAGGCGCACTCATGTGGAACCCAACAAACAGATTCCCAACCAAAAGCTGAGCATCATGTTTAGAGTCTCTGGACCAAGTTATGAGCTATTCCGTGGACTCTAAACCCAATTGATTCCATCTTTTTAACTTTATCTTTGGTTGCACAGTGCCCCATGGTTTTCTCTTGATATAAGAGTCGCAAGATACTTTCTAATGCATGTTGTTTAGAGAAGAGCATGATATGCAACAAATATCGCCAAACTAGTGCTCAATTATTCCGGCATCTAGAACTTGAATCCATTGCCCACAGAAATGCGATCGTAGCCTAATGGATGTTTTTAAAAGCCCTGCAAAAAGGTCTACATGTAGTCTAAACTGTGAGCGTTGAAAGCAGGCAACCAAGCAACGTGATCCTGTCTTGCTAGCAAGCTCGTCCACAGCAGTCTGCTGCATATCCTGTATACAGTCATAGTAATTACTTAACCCTGAATGTTTTTCTGTAATGACTGTAGATTTAGTATCTTTGGGTTTTAGAAAGTTTGTGAAATTTTAATAGTGGTCAAAAATTTAAGAAGAGCACATAATGCAGCATTATTATAATTTTGAATAGAGAATACTTTTATTTTTATAATTATAAATATTAAAATAAATGAAAATATTTTCTAACAAAAACACACAATCATTCGTAACTTCGTCAAAAAATGAGGTAGAACCAAACTTGTGGTGTCATTTTAAAGAAAAAAATGTGGTCTTTAAGAATATGTAAAATACTCATATTCTAAAATTTCCGACATGCGACTCATTTCGATCCCTTGGGTCACATATAAACGCCTGCATGAGTCAGGTAGCGTTTTACTGCTTTATTTTGGTAGGGCGTGCTTACTGTTTGTGTGCGGATAGCTATTGAATGAAGAAATTATAATGAAAACATTTATTTTTTAACATATTCTTTGCTGGCAAAGGGGTAGTGGTAATTTTATATTCCTGGCCTATTGTACAGTGTTGACGGACGATGTCAAGTAAAAGGTTTAGCAAAGAAGAGGTTGTAAGATTGTTGGCGTTCTGTAAGTGATGCAGGGCCTCTTAGTGAAAATAGCGATTTTTGTGACGCAAGAAGTGATACGGATAGTGTTGAAAGTACTGCAGTATGGCCGGCGAAACCGTCGGCAACCATTAGATGCAGAACCGGTGTCACAGGACGATGCATCCCAGCGTCTCCGTGGTGTAGCAACTTCTACTGTTTGCATATGACGTTTTGTTTTCAAGAGGTCACTATTTGAGGTGACGCACTTGTGTCAGTGAATCAAGCACCGTCTGTCTACAAGTTCCAAGTATATACATAGTGGTAAGGATGAGTCGAGCGATGACATGCATGCCATCTTGCCGACTGATCTACTGAGCATACCACACGCATGTGGAGTACTGTTGACTGGCATGCTTATAAAATAATACTGTATTTTTACATCTCATACCGCTGATTATCTGGCGAATTTCAATTATTTCATTGTGTATGTAGGCAATATAGTGTTGATAATTTCATTCGAAAGTTCCCAATAGTATTGATAACAATAAAAAAAAGCTAAACGTATAAAACATTATAGAAATTTGCATGAAAAACATGCTAGCCAGTGAAAAATACGTTTCAGAAGTGTTCAATGTTTCTAGATAAAACAGAAGTTGTAAAATGTTATGTACGTTTTGTCTATGAAAATCCAACAATTTTGCCCGGATATCCCCGGTAGCGCAGTACTAAAATGGCGTGGTACGGAAAGGGTTAACTTAAGATTAATATGCTTTCCAGTTAGACAAAAGTAATGTAATGTTTATGTTAAGTACACCAATGCTTACGCAATATGTTTGCATCGACCTAGGCACGCATGCTAGGTACGTTTATTACAGCCCTTGTCAAGACATTCGTTACAGTCCTTGTCAAGTTAACTGCATCTACATTTTAATACTTATCGAACATATGAGTAGGCCTAGTTGATTGTTCAGCAGACACATGTGGCGTTTGAAGTTGTTTATAATTATATTCATCCTCTAAGCGGATAAAAACTACTGTACTCTATTTTCGTCTCTTGTCTCGATAAGTCGAATATATATATTACTGCGTGAAACACTGCTCTAACGGTCTTTCACTTACCTTTCTCGGCTCCATAAGTTTTTGTTTTCTGGCTTTAATTATAAAATTTTTTTTTCGTAGCTTGTGATTGAGAATATATGTTACATAGATATCTCAAAATGCTCGGTTTGTCTTTATGATGACAGGCTGGGATGCAACATTGAATCCCATGATTGCTAAGTGTCCATAAATTTATGAATGTTCTTTCTGTGTTTATCGCATAAGTATACTGAACGTCTTTGATAAGATGCATATATATATATATATATATATATATATATATATATATATATATATATCTGTAGAAACTACATGTCAGTCCTATCTGAAATGTCTTAGAAATGTGAGAGTGAAAATTTATCTCTTCGGCATACAATTGAATTAAGAAATATAACATGATGCTGTCATTCATGTTCTAAAACAGTGCCTTTGATTTATTCATCCTCTTTAAGGCTTGTGATATTTAAAATTGATCACTGTTTCCATTTCCAACCTCTGCCTTGCTATTGTTTGTTTTTCTTTCTATGCAACTGCCTTGTATTCCTATTAGTTTACAACACTACTTTTGCAACAGTTCAGATTTAAAAGTAGGTAGCATAAAAGATTTTTGTCCTCTCTTGCGAACAAAGGGAGTCCTTGGTCTGACGTAGAGGTGGCAAGAGCCGACGTAGACAGTGGCCTGTAAACTATGATATCTCGATGATCTTCCTTTCTGCACTAGCAATCATATGATCTGCAGTATTGTCGTTCTAACACATTTGAACTCTGCGCGTCTTTCACAGTTGCTTGTAAATACGCGCCGCGTAACAAGACACAAGAAATCCAGCATAGGCAAGTATTATATAGGGCCTACATGGTTCTTGAAAGAATTATCATTTTCAAATAACGTCCAACTTCGAGATACATGTTTATAGGTCAAGTTTTCTAAGTTGGGGGAAAATAAAGTAGGCCTATCACTTATTAACAAGGCTTAAAATACAGTTAATATAGTTTGCAAAATGATTACAAGCCTTGCTGCTTGTTCTGTTTTTAACTGTTCAGTTCCGGGTAAGGCAGATAGTGATCTCAGGCAGTCTTAAGCTTACATGTATCTCTTTTTTGGAGATGTTTACGTTAATATTAATTTGGTGGCCCGCAGCTTAACTTAATACTATCAAATTCTGCATTAAGCCCACTGCGGGCAGTTTCAAGATTCAGTCGATATAACTCATCCGTATTTTTACACTGGGCATTGTCATCTCATAAAGCAGGAAGAAACTGACGAAGGTTCAATGTATTTGATGATAAATGAGACTATAAAACAACCCGGCAAGGGAGTATCGAGCCAGTAGAAGTTTAGACTTAAATGGATAATTTATAACCTCCATCATTGCCCTCACATAGTCCAGACTTTAGCTGAAAGCCTAAAATTATGTAGCTTACCTTTTTCAACTCGTTCGCCCACCGTAGCCTGATTGTCTCCTAAATGCAGGGCACCAGCTTATTCACGAGTGCTGCGTGGTCCAGAGATTAAGGTCCGAATCCGGTTGCCAGAGAGAGGAGGCAGAGCGGCTGCTGAGGCGGGTTTCGTTGAGGACCAGAAAGCTTGGAAGGCCTAGGATCGGACGGACTTGTGTAATGATATTTGTTTGTTACTGAAAGCAAATAACTTGAATCGAGAGCGCCTCTGAATCTACAGTGGCGCTTCATAACTGTTCGATTATGAGTACGATTACGATTACGAATTCTTAGAGAGCTGAGACTTCAATTTGTAATGGAAAGCGCATATATTCAACTTAATCCGAAATCTTGGAAAGGCACATTCCCACACAATCTAAGGGAGTTGCTACGCGCCCTTCCCAGGCATGGTACGACTGAGATTTTGCTATTGCAAAGAAGCTGTGCAGCCGGTTAGAAAGGGTTATGGCGATGTTTCCATTATTTTATCTCCTCACTTTTTAACGCTAGTGTCCAGATGTGCATAAACTGGTATCAGCATCCAACTTGTTTCATAATAATTATCGTCTCTGAAAACCCCGCTTCTCAGAAGTTGCTATGTGAAGTAATGATTAAAATCTCTGTCTCTTTGAAGACTCCTTTGTCAACTTTGTCTCGAGGGTCCTTTACAAACATATTAATCGAGTCCCCAAAGCTAACAATTAGCCAACATTGTTTACTACCTCCATTTTACCCCATAGTCTTTATGTTCCAGGTTGCGGTGTGTCAGCCTGTTTTGCAAATTAAACGAATATACATAGGCCTACACATCCTTCCTCGCTGACTTTGTGCATGTCATAGTTTAGGCCTACTCCCTTCTTAAAAGCCACTATTATCTTTCTCCAACTATCGCCCCTTATCTACACGGTGATTCATTAAAAAACGTTCCCCTACATAAGTTAGCATAGCTCATGTAGATGACCATCAATTTTATTGAAATTTCAGAACAATGACGCTTGATGCTCTAGCCAAGTGCTACATAAATTGTTTCACATTCAAAGCCAAAATGACGTAACGCGAATGACGAAACTAATGACGTCACGACTATCTTGACAAAATGGTGTTTACCGAAGAAGATAAACATGTTATAACATTTATAAGAAAGAATAAAAATTACGGTGCAAACCGTTTCTTAAAGGAATTTTCAGATAAAGAATGGACACTTGGTGGATTACAGGCTCTGCTTTCCAAGATCGATAAAACTGGGTCTTTTCATCGTCAACCAGGCAGCGGCCGCCCTCGGACTGCCACAACAGCCGACAATGTTGAAGAGGTTGAATCGCTGGTACTCAGCCAGGAAGATTTGCCCCAAACGCATCGTTCGCAGAGACAAATTGCTCGAGAAACAGGTATCAGTCAGACATCAGTTTGGAGAATTGTTAAGAATGATTTACATTTGCAATGTCTATAGAAACGGCGCGCTCAAGAACTCACAGAAGCCAACAAACAAGCAAGATTCCAACGTTCCCGTCAGCTACTGCGTTTGTATCCTGCAAGCTTAGTCAATTTCATCTGGTTCACTGATGAGAAACTGTTTACTGTAGCAGCACCCAGTACCAATCAGAATGATAGAATTTACGTACCCACCGGTACAAGGAAGAGGGACGTTCCAGCAAATCGTCTTTTGCGAACTCGACCAACTTTCAGTAAATCCCTTATGGTATCTGTCGGGGTCTCTGCACACGGTCGTACGAACATTCATTTCATCGAACCGGGTGTTAAGGTCAATGGACAATATTACAGAGATGTTCTACTAAAACAGGGCCTTTTACCAGACATTCGTGACATTACCGATGAGTATTTCATCTTCCAGCAGGATAGCGCTCCTGCGCACAGAGCACGGGACACTGTTGCGTTACTGGAAACTGAAACACCTGATTTCATCCCGCCTACTTTGTGGCCACCCAACAGCCCTGATTTAAATCCAGTGGACTATAAGATATGGAGTGTCATGCAAGAGAAGGTCTACAGATCTCGAATATGTGATGTCAGTGAGTTGCGAAGTCGAATTGTGGAGGCATGGGACGAAATGGATCAGCGCATCATTGATGAATCAGTCAAACAGTGGCGTACTCGTCTTCGCGCATGTGTAGCTTCCAAAGGGGGTCAATTTGAACATAAACTTTAACTTTCCTAATGTTTAGAAATAACTCCTCTGTCTTCCTTTAAAATTTCTTTCACATAGCATGACATTTGACGGTGTTACAGTGAAATATGGAGGGGAACGTTTTTTAATGAATCACCGTGTATAATCATTTTCATCTCCAAACTCTGGTTAAGGTTGTTGCAAGCAGCTAGGGTAGGCACTAGGGTGGAGTGAAAAAAAACGAAAATTGGAAATTCAAAAAGTACCAGCAACCAAAAGTTGCATAATGGCATGAGGTCAAAAACTGTTCAAAAAATTTAAAAAAATTATGTCTTCCGCCCCCACCAGATGGCCAAAGTTAAGAAAAATAACTTTTTTCGAGAAAATTGCAGGTTTTCTTGTAAAATATTCTAATTGAAAAATAATTATATGTAATTATATGCTGTTGGAAAGAGCTGTTCAAACTGAATAAAATGATATATTAATTTTCATAATATGCCTATATTTCAGGAAGTTATTAACTTTTTACCATTTTCCCTGGTTTGCGACATGCCGCTAAGCCTGAAAATGGTTAAACACTTGTAACTTTTTTTATCCTTCGAGATATTCCAACAGTAGGACACACTGCGTTTAATTTTTTTCATTACTTTTTGAATTTCCAATTTTCGTTTTTTTCACTTTCACTTCACCCTAGTAGGCACATCTCCTTCCGATCGTAAATAGAATCCACTGAAACTGCACTCATAGTCATACAATTAGCTCAATAGACATGGAAATGTAGCTGATATGATACTACAAGATCTTTCTGCTTCTTTTGATAAACGCCTTCACTTCGCTGAACACTGATTTGGCCGTTCTGGTCCTACTCTAAGATGGTTTGCATCGTTTATACAATTTCCTACTAATCAGTCCATAATAATTATCAGTCAATGCACTTCGATTCCAACTGTTTTGGGCTGTAGTACTCTATAGAGTCACCGAGGATTCTTTGCTGGATCCGCTCCTATGGTTCTAGGACGATTGGTCAATGGTCATAGGACGATTGGTCATAGGACGATTGGTCATAGGACGATAGGTCATACGGACGATTGGTCATAGGGCCTACCGGTCATAGATCCTATCGGCGATGGGACTATCGAAGGCTAAAACAAAGAAGTTTTTAAAACATGAAAACTATTTACTGGATCATTTTACTGTGAAATACGTAAGCCCTAATAACTTACAAAATACGAACAATACGTAAAAGTCTAGAACTTCAACAGATTTTGATGTGCGTTTATCTAGTGAATGTTAAGTTCTTTGAAGTGAGTTGAAGCCTGCATGTAATTATCTTAATAAGTTTCTTGATTAGCACTGATTGTATTTGTCCGAAAACGATGAATGTCCCTAATTGATGCCTTTCATACTTGAGTTACATACGGGTAAAACGTGCACGTATTATTTCGACCAAACGTTAAGCTCTTTGAAGTGAGTTGATCCCTGTAAGTGTTACCTAATAAGTGTCTTGATTGGCACTGATTTGTAGGCTATTTGTCTAAAAACGATGTATGCCCCGGTGCGTTAAGCTTAAAACTAAGAATGTCCATAACTAACGACTACAACGAAATATGTCGGTTTATTAGCGGCATATGACCAATCGTCCGTATGACCAATCGTCCTATGATCAATCGTCCTATGACCAATCGTCCGGATACCGCTCCTATTTACACTACATGCCACTCCACTCGGCCAACTTCTCAGTGAAATCGCTTTTGACTCTCACTTGTATGCTGACGATATCCAGTAATTATTTGCAGGTGACAGATTGTCTAATTTATATATCCGATAACTTATTTTGTCTTTGATGAAGTTAAATCTGAGATGGCCAGCTAACAATAATGTTCCCGGACTTGATTTGATATAGCGCCTGTGAGAAGCTGGTCTCCCTTTTGTGACTTTTGTGAGCGCTGAGAAATTTTCGAAGATTTAGGCCTACATTACATTATATTACGTTATATTCTTCAAAAGCAATCGGCTTCTCCTAAGGACCTGTAAAGCTATCGCCCCATGTATGCTCTCAATTTCTTCTACGGAATCCTGGAAAAGGTCGCTGCGAACCGCAACGATAGTCCTGTTTTTCGTCACATGAGCTATATTTCCCTTCTAATCTGATTATCGTAAATATTATAGGCTACCACTGAAACTTCACTATTTAAGGTTCACGATCACATAATCAGCTTCATTGACATGTACATATGTAACTGCTCTCCTATGTCTTGATCTTTCGGCCACTTTTATTATCGTCGATTACGATATAGGCTACTTCTTCACGGCCTCGAACACTGGGTTGATCTTTCTGGTCCTACTCTCAGCTGAATAACAGTGGTGAAAATCCAGAGGATTTCCTATGGACTTGGTCCACGGTTATTCTAAAGGGCTCAGCTGGTCTGCATCGTTCATACAATCCCGTAATCAGTTATACTATATGGACTGATAAGTCTATAAGTCTACGAGTCAATTCACTTTCATGCCAACTGTCTTGAACTGCATAGTTACGCAAGGTTCTTTGCAGGCAGGGCGCGCTCGTATAATTATACACTACATGCTAGGGGCGTTGTTAAAATGAGCAGCAGTGGGACGGATCGGCGCCTAACAGACCGCCATACAGTTATTTTTAAAAATCGAGTTTTGTTTAACATGCAATCGTTACTACTATTTCATGTAATAATACTGTCAGTTTGAATTGAATAAACGAATATTATTCGGCTCACTTCTCACTGAAAATGATCCAGACTACAACTTCTATGCTGAAGACGTCCAACTATTTCCTTCTGTTGACAGACCCTCGTTTAATTTAGCTCTCCAATGATTTGTTTCTGGCTTTGATTATGTTCAATCTTGGATGGTCAGCTAGCAATAAGCATCCCCGAATTTCTGTTCTAAGGCACAAATATGATTGGCTGACGTCTGTTCATTTAGGTGGATTGACATTTGATCGTTAGAATGAATACACAATAATTATTAGGCAAAAGCGTTTAATTATCTGACCATGTTGAACCGCTTGTGAAATTCACTTTCACAGTCATTGAATCAGATATTACTGTACATGCATCAAACGGTCTTAGTCTTACGTGCTGACTACTGCAATTGACACAGCTATAGATGGTTCAAAATTCTCATTCAAGAGTTATTACTAAGTAAGTAGGTATGCTCATTATTAAACGCAGGCAACGGTTCGGCGCTTCACATACAAAGTTAAAAAATAATTACGATAAAGTAACGATAATTAAGAAAACAGAATAAAGTAAGCTAGAAACGGGTGTCTAACTGTACAGCTCCATAGCCAAAACGCGCCTGGTTAGGGAATAAAATCTAGGGCGAACACGGTTATGTGAGCGTGGGTGTAAGTAGGTTTTGACCAATACAACGGGCAGAGGGAAGTTGGTCGTGGAGCGTGTGACCAGAATTAATTAAGACGTTTCTAGAGAGGTCTTGGTCAGCTTATGTTTTACAAAGTTGCTCAAAAGTAGGGAAATATTTGGGTAAATAAGGAAGCCAAGGCGTACAAACTTGCGGACCAGTGCGCTTAGAAAGTCAAGTTCCTGCCTACTGCCTACTGGCGAAGCCTCGCCTTACTTGAGAACAGTATAACTTGCGGTTGACAGTGGTAGCCCGGACCAATCAAATATATAAAAATTGTATTGTAACAATGCTGCGCTTTTGCTCTGCGTGCCCAGTAAGTAAAGAATGCGGTTAATAATCTGTCGCATCGATCAAATGAACAAATATATTTCCGCGCTGGATGAGCTTCTCGCACCAGCCCCGTGTTGGGCTCTTAGTCGTTCTCTGTGGCTGGTCTGAGGCTCTGGAATTTAATATCCAGCTGCGTACGTTCTTTCAGTCAGAACTAAAATTAAAACTCTTCAGTTTCAGATTGCTTTCTCTCTAGCTTGACTTCTGGATTTCTGCTGTAACGTAACAGTGGTTTGCATAAGCTTTGCATCACCAAACTTTTTTGCGTCCCTTCAACTCCCGTGCTGTTATATCTATTCAGGCTTAGAGCTATTGTAATTATTTTTATTTATTGTTACATGGGTTGTTTTTAACACTGAAAGTCAACATCTAAAGAAGGATGACTTTTAATTTCACATTAGTTATGGTACGATAACATGAACCTCCTACAGAAACTTCGGAAATTACGGAGTGTGCGTCAAAGTTGGGTCGAAATCATCTGTACATAGAAATTTATTGATGTGAAATAACGAACATTTTAGATCGTGCATGTAAGCGTTCTCTATCATGTAGTGGCCTTGAAAAGGCCGCTATTAAGTGACAATGATGGATCAGTATTTTATGGGTCAGACCTTGCTCTTTACCAAAATGAAGAAGGATCAGAATCTGAAATTATATTTTAAACGCTAAAATACAAACCCCAGTCACACTAAATAGAATTAATTGCATTGGCTCTAAGCCTGAATAGAGATAACAACACTTGAAGTTGAAGAAACGAAAAAAATTAGGTGATGCAAAACTTATATAATGGATTTTGACTTTGACTACCATTCAATAATATTGCAGGAGCATTCAATTGATACTTTCTGAACGATGGTAGCGGCTCTGTAGAAGTCATTGGATTCGTTTAGATAACTAGAGGTGCCCTTTCAAATAAAAATCAAAATCAAATCTTCTTTTATTGCAACCAAATTAAAATAAAACATCATCAAACACAAAAAGCTGTAGGTACTACTTTGGCAAGCAAAGGGAAACCCAGAAGGGATACAGGAATCCCGCTGAGTAGGGCCACCCTAATAGTAATTACAGGAAAAAATTACCAAGATGGTCAACATAGTAAACAAATATCTTAATCTAGTGGCTAAACTCCAAAGTTCAATACAGTCAAATAATCAATTGTAGGCCTATTAGAAATAATATACACTTCAAGCAAAATAGTAGATAATCCTTAACTAAGAACTTAACTATTATCTTAACTACACGCGGCTATTTGCACTTTATGCAAAATACTAAATTATAACGTGGAAGAGAGTAGTTCAGTACGCAATCTCTTTTTAAAGGTTAACAGATTATTGGTGAGACGTATTACCGATGGTATTTTATGAGTTTGCTAATCTATGCAACTGTAAATCTCGTTAAGAAAGGATACTCAGAAAATTAGAACGTCATCAGTGATGGTTCCAACACAAACAAGAAGAGTTCAACAATTATGTACTCACCCTGATTGACAGTTTAGACCATATTCTAGGGTCTTCTCAGTGTTATATGACGTAGCGTCCTGATTTGCATGAGGGCCATCCGTTCATATTAACACACATAACAAGGTAATTTTTTAATAGCACTCTAATTTTATCTAGAATAAATATTAAATGTTTAACGCAAAAATATAGTTCGATGATTCTTCAAGAGTAAGCGCATCGATGATTCAATCTGGATTAATAAAATGGTTGGATGACTACCAATAACGTAATTGCAGTGAGTTATTTAGGTATTAAAGTTCCTCATAAATGGTCGCTATGACCTACTGTAGCTTGATATAGAGTAGATAAATATATATCGTCCCATACGCAACATAGTTCAATGGCTCGTCAAACAGAAACGTTACCGCATTGCTGATACAAGTTTCGATACATGAAATGGTTGCATGACCACCGATATGCCGGAAGTTCATCAGAGCTATTTTTTGTTTGAAACATTCACATAAATGTCATCCAGATCATCATTTTCTGATTCGACGGCATTTCCAAAGTCATTTGCGTAAACATTGTCTCCTCCTCCTCTCTATCGGAGCTCGTGTTCTTTACGAACATCTGCGGCTGAACAGTTGTATAAAAAACGGCGTCTAAATATGACTCGGAAAGTTTTTAAAATACAATAAAAACACGAATCTAAAAAAATTCGTTTTGGAATTTCATGAAATGTACCCGCTTATATTTCATTTTCAGTTTAATTCATTAAATAAATGAATGAATAACTACCTAAGCAACTACTAAGCTTATTCCCTAATCAATCAATAACTAACTACCAAAGTAACTAATCAACCGATCAACCGATCAATCGATAAATCAATCCCTGAACCAACCAACCAATCATTCACCCACCCACTCCAACCCACACACCCACTCACACAACTGCACAGCCTTGTTAGATTCTACTGCAATTTGTGAAAGCAGGCATATGGTCGTTGTAATTATAATTTTCGCTGCGGTAAGAACATAACAACATCTAGGTTACCAATTGCAAATATGCATGCAAATTAATATATATATATATATACACATACATATTAATATACTTTCGTGCATGAATAGATCCTTGCATATATTTTACTCAAATGCAAGCAACATGCATACATGTACCATTGTACATATAATAGACTTAAAGAACAACGTACATGTAGTTCTTTTCTGTTGACGACATTTGAGACTAATTAGAATGGTCAGAAGGATGATCATAGTTAAGAGCGCACCTCCAAGCAGCGCTCCCAAAATTAAAACAGGCAGCTGAGACTTTTCATCTTCCAGAACTAAAATTCAGAGTATAAAGTTGTCCATAGTTAATGCAAAACTTTCGGAGTGAAAGGGTCTATTTTCTCAAATATATTTCTCGAGATGTTGCCTGATTAAATCGAAGTAGGCCTACTATTATTAGTTTAAATTGTTTTATACAGCCTTAACCTGCGCATTGCAACCTTAAGATAAGCTAATTGCTAATTAGTAACTACAATCGCAACGATCTCTGAAGCGCACGACATCAACCGATGGCGCATCAAAATGTTTTAGCGAAATGTTCTTCTGGATGAGGATGGATGATGATGATGATGATGATGATGATGATTTCTGTCCACAAAAGCAGGTTCTTTCGCTTTTTATGCCACCCGGAGATGAGGAGAGTGAGGTGGTTTCCCGTTGCCTTCCTCACAGATAATTGCAACTTGTCCAAGGTCGCTACGCAATGGCTCGAGGTAGATTCGAACCTGCGATCCTCCGGTTACACGGCACAGAATATACCACTACACCACCGTGTCCCGCAGGATTTTGACATGAATTACGGCTTGGCTTTTGTGTGCCATCTGCTGATGATCTGTGTATTAGACACCGGCTTGATAGAAGTTACAAAGTAGGCCTATATTGACAATGTCATCAGATTTACAGTTTTCTGTTTTGACACTGAATTGAAGACAAATCTTCAATATCTGTATCTGGTAAATCTTTACACGCTGGCCAAAGCAATGTCTAAGCTGTTGTTTTCTAGATCTGTTAGAGAACCAAGCTTAAGTGCCTTATGGATTTCTATGGAGATATGGTCAGATATGGGCACTCCAGCCGGCATAGTACCTATCTGACAGTTGACGAAAAACCAAGTTTTTTGTTCGATTTGTAGAAAAATATTCATTTGTGAGTAATAGGATATGTCTTTGTATGGACTGAGTTCTGAGTTCCTCAACTCAGTCAACTGAGATGCAATTCAGATTCGATTTCCATTCTTCTGTTGTTCGATGTCTTCGATTTGCGATCTAAAAGATCATCAACTGCTGCGTCAATTCCACAGTTAGATATAAGTTCGCGTGTCGCTCAAAGGCCAGATATCGCAGCTATCGCCATCTTCACCCATATCTCTATCCATCTTTCAGCTTCTGCTCAACCAATCCTTCAACCTTTCGACCAAATGTCCAACACCTCCAGACGGAAAGACCAACCGTTGTGCCAGGCTGAGGCCAATTCTTTCGGTCGAATTAGGAATGCGTCTTCCACGTTTTCCTGTTAATAGATGGCGCCGTTTCATCATCTTCGTTCTGCTGTCGTGAAACGCTACGCTGCAAACGCTAGATTATCAGATGTTTGTCGCATTATCATTCAAAGTATCCAACTGTTAACGTCGATACACATTTCTCAATCAAATCTGAGCAAGTTTTCTGTTGTCTATTATAGCTCCAGGTCTGGCAGTTAACTTCTATTTTGTCAGGTTTATTTTTAAAGAGCCGATTAATTATTTATTTAGCGTTTGCAGTTCGCGCTAAGCCAGCGCACCGCATCGTCATCAGCAATGTGCAAAGCAGACAGTCCACCAGGAAAACCAGTCATTAACGATGTGAGCCATTGTCTGTACATCTCGCAGAGAGGGTTCGAGGCCTGCTTCCACCGGACATGGTTTGCCGCACAGCGGCCCTGACCAGTTCTGAATCGATTTAGCGTCGTCCAGAGTCGGCGAGGTAGGTTGTGGCCAGGAGGCCAGACAGATGGCACGGCAATGAGGGAATGGTTTACAACGTCAGCTATTGACCATTCTGCACTCCAAGCCGAAGTAGCTGTCATGTCCTTGGTTGGCGGGTCCAACCAAATGGACCGTCTCGAGGGGAGACGCACAGCTGGGTGAAATAAGAAGCGTCGTCTAGTGGTAGGCTGTCTTTAGAGCGGACTTTGCTAAGTTGTTTTGCCGTAGCCTCCAACCTTCTGAGGTGTGGAGGGGAGATGTTACTTAGGATCGGGAGCCACGGCAGCGGGGTGGGTCGGAGAGTGCCCGAGACAATACGCATCGACGCGTTCAGCCTCACGTCCACCAGGTTAATAACAGTTAATAACAGCCGATTAATAACCGATAGATATAGGCCATTTTGATGCTGTTATGTTGCCTTAGTCTTAGCATTTAATTTTCATGCATAGTTTATCATTTAAGTTTTACCATTGCACACAACTTATTATTGTTGTCAAGACAATTATAATATACGTTTGATTTCAATTAAATTTGAATGACCTTAAAGGCGTCTTACAAATGTGCAGACATAAGGTGTCGAGACACGTACACTGTAACTTACCCTGAAAATTAACGGATTTTGACTGTTGGTAACGTTGTCCTCTGATGATATTCGACGCATTGCATGTATATCGGCCACTGTGATTAACGATGATAGTTGGTCCGTTGGTCATAATACCATTGCTTTCATCTATCCACGTATAAGTCGCCGGAGGATTGGCAGCGACGTTACAATAGAGCAAAGCAGGAGTTCTAATCTGACCGTTATTATGACCAATTATTGTCATGTTATCTTCCGTTGGCCAATCTGAAAGAAATTATTTGGATTGTATATAAATCAACGGAATTGGAATTACATTACAGCAACCTATTCAACCACGAATCATGGATCTTTAAAGCCAGACAATTTGGAACCTATCGCCGACGTTTATGAATCAAGACACTTATCATAGCGCATTTGCAACCTCACAATATCGCAGCGTCTATCACTATCTAACAGATCTAAACAAGTGGGCTTTGAGACAGTTTACAAATGCTTGCTACAAAAAGTCAAAACCAACAGTGCGTAAATACAAATAGGAGACTGTTCCATTAGGATAGTTCAATATATGTCAAAGACGATTAGTTCGGATTGAAGTGCGGCAGTGAGCGTTTCGGTGAGCGCAACCGAAAAATCACTCCTAGAATTTCTATGTGAAGATCCACACAGCGTTGGGTTTAAAAGTTACTTAATTTATTTGTACTAACCTTTATTTCACAAACAAATCACAACATGATTAAGATTATGTTAAAGGTAAATCATTCATTTTTAATGCCAATCCGACGTCGCCATTAAATTTTACTGCCGCAGTAGCCTATGATTAACGTTTTCGTTAAAATCGATGTCAGTGTTAACAAGTCTTGTTGAGCAATTCTATAATAGTAGGCCTATGTGTGATTATGAAGAACTGACAACTGGTACTTACATAAAACGTCAATGGGTTCCGTGCTGAACGATAGTTCCATTGAAGAGTTGGCTCTTATGGCGGAAATGTTGGAAAAGAAATCACAAACGATGTTGCATGTGTAACGCGGAAACAAGCCGTCTTTGGGAGCGTTTACCAGAACATATGACGAAGTATTGGAAGTATCGGTGCTAGAGACGACATTTCCCTGTGATGTCCAATAGGTTCTCAAAATGCTCATCTGCACAACAGGTCCTCCACTATACAGGAAGTAAGTGAAGACAACTGAAGGACTACTTAAACACCTGTAAGTGAAAGATGGATTGCAGGATATTCTTATCTCCTCTTCTCTTATTACATCAGTCAATGTTGCCAATGAATTCATGCTTTTCGTTGACTTCAGTTCAAGATCTGCATAAATAAATAATATTAAAGGATTGTGCATGATATCTGTTGTTCGTAATAAGACAATTTCATTAAGGCAGTAAAGCCTTTGAGTTTTAGTAGGCAAACGCAACGATAATTCTGAAATACGAAATTGAACGCTATACATAGGGTCTACTTATTATAAGGGAGGCAGTTGTTTTGTCTGCATATTGTCTGAAGAAAGACATATTAAGGATGGCTAAAGAGCCTTGATAGACCTAATTAAAAAGTTCCAAAGGTGGAGAAGAGGTTTTGGCGCGCTCAAACGTCCCGAGATAACTCGTGGCTATCGCCTACTTTACTCAAGAGGTTTGGATTTGCACCTTTGCGCTCAAGTGCCATGGATAATTATGTCTCTCAGCGTTGAATTTCATCATTTTTATACTGGATACTAGCGACAAGAGAGCTATGTTAATCAAGGCGACTTAATGTTTCCCAGATAATCTTGAAGAACTTGAGATATAATTTATTCTGATATAATTCTAATTCTGGGTCAAGCACGCATGCGAAGCCCTTCCACCGCATGCCAAGTCTATAGAGTGAATAGACGACATGCAGTAGCGTCCGCGACCCACGATAACACCACCATCGAATAGAACCTCACTGATGAAAGATGACGCATCTCAGAATATCCTTCAATACGCGGGCGCACGTAGCATAGGCCTTCGTCGCCGGCCGGAGTAGCAGTCGATATCACTCCAACACCCGCAATTCTACTCCTTAGTGGAGACAAAATTACCCGCCTGTAAATCCGAGACTCGATCTTATATCAGGACGCCCAACGCTACTAGGAAACCACGCAGGCTGCAGTCTATAGCTATAAGTCATAGTTAGTTGGCAATTATATTCAGAGTTCGTGGACCGAATTGCAACGAGGTTGGTAATTACGACAACGCAGCGGTCCGTATTGGAAGTAGTATATACGCTCACGACTTACATATTAGGGCGGAGTGAAAAAAGCGAAAATTAGAAATTAGAAATTCAAAAAGTAATAGCAACCAAAGGTTGCCTTATGGTATGGTGTCGAAAAATGTCGAAAAAGTTTTTAAAAATATTAATGTCTACCGCCCCCATCAAAGGGCCAAAGTTACGAAAAATAGCATTTTTTCGAGAAAATTGCAGGTTTTCTTGTTAAATATTTTAATCGAAAACCAATTAAATGTCATTCAATATATCGCTGGATACAGCTCTTAATGATGAATAAAACGGTGTATTAAATTTCAGAATATGCCCATATTTGTAGAAGTTATTAACTTTTTACCATTTCCTCTGGATCGCGACATGTCGCTAAGTCTGAAAACGGTTAAACACTAATAACGTTTTTATCCTTTGAGATGTTTTAACCTATAGTAGTAAGAACATTCCATGTTGATCGTGAATAATTGCGAAATGTTGAAGCATTAAAGCTACAAAGTCTACTGTCTCTAAAACATTGTTTTCGAAGTTCGGACACAGACAGGAACTACGACAGACTGTTCTATCCCATATGAGAAATGTGTCTCTGTTGAACTGGTCCACTACCTTGATCTTCACTCTCTAATGCCTGCTCTTCCGTCTGGATTAAGAAAATTCCACTCTACGGATTCTCTTATGGTGAGTCTTCTAGCAGATATACTTCATGATGTGGACCGTAGCCATATAAATCTACTAATTATATTTTTATGACATTAGGGCCGCTTTTGACACTGTTGATCATACATTCTCTTAGACCTGCTGTCTAGTGAGTCTGGGATTGTTGACTCTGCTCTTCTTTGGTATCATTCATTCCCTACATCCATGGCTCTGCCGCCACAGCCGCTGCTATGGCTGAACGTATTCTAAAGGCTTCAGCTGCTCTTGATCGATGGTTACCCGCTAATCGTCTTTGTCTAAACCAAGACAAGACCCAATACATTTTGCTAGGTAGCCGTGCCAAGCTACTCAAGATTGACTGAAGGTAAAATAGGCCTTGAGATAGTTACAGAGAGAAGACAAGATCGAGAACTAATCCAAAATCGCAAGTCATTAGCATATTGGTGGAAGAGACATTGAGTGGACCAAGAACCCCGGTTAGATCCGAGGTATACAAGATAAACGGAAGGGGAACAATGACAGAGTACCGAGGTAAACCATAAGGTAAGTGGACACAGGGAGAACGGGTAGGACCGAAAACTACAGAAACAGTGCGATCCGTGATTAGTGAATGGAACCAAAGAAGAGCAGAGTCAACAAGCCCAGACGACCTAGACAGCAGGTCTAAGAGGACGGTGTGATCAACAGTGTCAAAAGCGGTACTAATGTCATAAAAGGAGAGTAGAATGGTATATCTGATAGAAGACTCACCAAAAGAGATTTTGTCGAGTGGAATTTTCTTAATGCAGACTGAAGAGCAGGCATTAGAGAGTGATGATCAAAGTTATGGACCAGTTCAACAGAGACACATTTCTCATATGGGGATAGAACAGTCTGTCGTAGCTCCTGTCTGTGTCCGAACTGCGAAAACAATGTTTTAGAGACAGTGGACATTGTAGCTTTTATGCCTCAACATTTCGCAATTATTATTCACGATCAACATGGAATGTTCTAGCTTGCTCAATTCATCGGACAAAGTGCGCATTCAGCTGAAGTAACACCAGAACCAATGAAAATTGCAAAAAACTGTAATTTGTTTTAAAACAAAACTCGACTGTTAAACAATCCCGCATCACAATGTAGCATTAGAAAGGTGGTTCAGAGCTGAATCGAATGACATACTATAGGTTAAAACATCTCAAAGGATAAAAACGTTATTAGTGTTTAACCGTTTTCAGACTTAGCGACATGTCGCGAACCAGAGGAAATGGTAAAAGTTAATAACTTCTACAAATATGGGCATATTCTGAAATTTAATACACCGTTTTATTCATCATTAAGAGCCGTATCCAGCGATATATTGAATGACATTTAATTGGTTTTCGATTAAAATATTTCACAAGAAAACCTGAAATTTTCTCGAAAAAATGATATTTTTCGTAACGTTGGCCCTCTGGTGGGGGCGGAAGACACAAATTTTTTTGAAAACTTTTTCGACATCTTTTACCCCATACATAAGGCAACTTTTGGTTGCTATTACTTTTTGAATTTCTAATTTTCGGTTTTTTCACTCCACCCTATTACATATCCAACCAGAAATTTAATAAATTAATTATGTACACTGTTTTTGAAGCATATCAGTACCGTATAAGTTTGGTGAATTGAACAAAGAACAACGTATTGTATTGTATTGTATTTGAACACTGGTCATAGCGCCCCTACCAGATTTCCCATTCAGAGACGCTCCCGACTACTGCGCGAACGCTGAATCGGAGTTTCACGCCGAAGCGCATGAGCAATTGCTAATTTCTAATTAGTGCAACAAGTGCCTCTTGGATTGCCTGCAGTCCGTTCTCAACGCTGCTGCGAAGCTGCTATGCAACCAGAGGAAATATGATCATGTCACGCCGCTCCTCCGTGATGTTCTGCACTGGCTGCCAGTCTCTCATCGTATCGAGTTCAAAATCTGTTTGTTGGTGTACAAGTCACTTCATGGGGTCGCGCCGGAGTATTTGCGCGATTACTGCATCGGGACGCATTCATCCGCCTCCGGGTTGCGACTCCGATCGCTCGAGAAAAGCGATCTGCGCGTAAAACGGATGAAAACCCGGTTTGGCGATCGCGCCTTCTCGGCGGCCGGCCCCAGGTGCTGGAACGGTCTTCCTCCTGCCCTGCGAGCGGCTAACACAGTTGACTCCTTCAAATCTGGACTCAAGACTTATTTGTTCTGTAAGGCCTACCCTGATGTTAGTTGACTGTGAGGCGCCCTTGTAACGGCATGGCTGGGTTACGGCGCCATATAAATTGTCACTCACTGTTATTATTATTATTATTATTATTATTAATTGCGAGTGAAGGACTTGCCCAGAGGTCCCCTACGCGGCGACTTTGAGGTGGATTCGAACCCGCAACCCTCCAGCTGCAAGGCACCGAACATACCCCTAAACCACCGCGCCCCAGTTGTATTGTGATGTGTTGTATTGTGTGTTGTATTGTACTCCACGTGCTACCATATCAATTAGAGATTTATATGCAGATTTAGGTAATTCCGTAACGGAATTCATTCATTCATTCATTCAAAGCATTTATATAGCGCCCCTTCAAGAAACTACTCAGGAGCGCTCCCGGCCCAGCCACGACTAAAGAAAAAAGACTTGAGGAGACTTGTAGAACCCTGTCGGATGGCTTACAAGTAAAAAACGGAGCTTAAGTGGGAGGTGATTCCAGATGGAAGGGCCCACAACCGAAAAAGCACGGCGCTGCTTAATAGCCAAGCGAGCACGTGGAACAAAGGAACTCACCCCTCGTCGCAGAGCGAAGCACCCGACGCGCTGTAACATCAGACACTGGGCGGCAAAGATCGCGCAAGTAAGATGGAGCGCAGCCAAGAACACAACGAGAAACCAGAGCAGCGATGCGATATGAGATCCGCTGAGACACAGGCAGCCAATGCAACACATCACGCATGTATGCAGAAACAGGAGAGAACTTAGGAAGGCGTCCAATAAGCCGAGCAGCCGAGCGTAGAACTCGATCTAGTCGCCCCAGAACCCCAAGGGGAAGGGGAAGGCCAGCAAGTAGTGAGGAACAGTGGTCAATTCGACTAGTAACAAAGGCATGAACAAGGACCACAACTGCATCATGAGAGAGAGAGCGAGAGACCACTCGAAGCTGACGAAGCTGATAATAACAACTCCGTGCAATTGAGTTCACATGTTGAGACAAAGTAAGCTTGGAGTCAAGAGAAAGTCCCAGATCACGAACTGTAAGGGAAAAGGTTATGTGAGGAAAGAGCAAGGTAAGTTGAGGAAAGTCGATACCCTGCAATTGTCTACGGCTACCCAGCCAAATGAGCTGTGTTTTAGAAGGATTTAAGAGTAGCCGATTGGAGGCCATCCAAGAAGAGAGGACATCCATAGTCAGACACATCTGACTCACAGTAGCCACCGCATCAGCTGAACAGATGTGGATGTAGGCTTGCACATCATCGGCAAATAGTTGGTGTAGAAGCCCCTGAGACGTCAACAAGGAGCAGACATCAGCAGTATAAAGAAGATAAAGCAGCGGGCCCAAGACAGAACCCTGGGGCACACCCAAAGGGGCAGGGACCCAAAGAGACCTGGACGAACCAAGGACTACACAATTTGTGCGGTCAGTTAAAAAAGATCTAAGCCATTCTAGAGGCTGGTCCACCAAGCCAAAGGAAGTGGAGAGGCGCTGCAACAAAATGGAGTGGTCCACAGAGTCAAAAGCAGAGCTTACATCAAAGAGAGCAAGAAGAGTAACCTGACCACGGTCAACTGCGCTATAGAAGTCTGACAAAAGTCGAAGCAGGAGAGTCTCCGTGGAGTGATTCCGACGGAAACCCGACTGCTGAGACGGAATCAATTCATTCACATCTAGATAAGTAATCAGCTGGTTAGCAACAATGCGTTCAAGTATTTTAGATAAAAATAGGCAATAGATTAAGTCGAAGTAGGCAAACATCGATACAAAGAAGTGACAATATTATTGAAGCTCTCGTGTTGAAAAGGACTCGCACAATAATCTGTAGGTATATGCCTTCAGTGAAATATCGTTTAATTTTATAGGTATATGCATTATGCACATTATGCAGGTTTTCTAGTAAAATAATGAAGCACTTACTTGTTGGTATCATGATCGCTGTTGCCGATGACAAAGTTGAGTCTGTGCAAACCAAACTACCTGCCAGAAGATTTAGATAATACCGAGGTGAAATCACGATAAGATTACACGATCCCGGTCCAAGAGTTTCTGCATTGAACCAAGAACTATTAGGTGCTGAAGTGATTACTCCGCAAGTCGAGTCAGTAATTGTATAATTTTTTGGACTAATATCCTTGATTGTCCACCACGGGAGGTACTTTGTTGCAGTAGTGCAGTTGAAAATTACAGGCTCGTTCTTGTCTAAACGAGGAAAAGCGTTTGTAGGCTTTGCAGTTATACCTCCGACTACAGTGTCTGCGAAAATAAAAATTCGCACTTTTAAACTTGAATCTTTAACAAAGAGAACATCTTTTTCTCTCATTATTAGATGCAATAGGTCTGTTTTCTATTTGACATAGGCAATGATAATCGTAATGGTAGACTCAACTTTCTAAAGCGGTACTGAAAAGCTAAGCGCAGGGCACCGACTTATTCAGGAGCACTGCGTCAAGTTGTCATTAGATAACAAGCGGAGAACAATAAATTCGGGTTGCCAGAAGACCACGGAGACAATTTCTAATTGACTTTATCATTTTAAGACAATTGTATTGAATCACCACACAACAGACAGTTCCGCCTATAGTATTACAAGTGCTGCATCATAAGGCAATCCAAAACGGTCAAAAGTCCCGCTACAACCTGGTTTAGCCATTCACATAAACAGTTTACAGGCGGCCTGTTCAACACAGCATTGTATACAGCTTAATAATCAAAAATACTCCTACACACGTGACGGCCAAGATGGCAGCATGTTTTTATCTGCGTGTTAATTTTGACCACTTGTCTGGTCGAACTAGTTTTTTGCTCGACTAGTTTTGTTTTCTCGATTTTCAAAATTGACTAGTGTGCGTCCGTGGAGATATTTCTCTCTTTCGTCGCTGCTTCTTTTGTTTTGGACGATTTTCGGACGCTTACCATCGAAGCCATTGACTCGTCACTGACTGATAGAATGGTTTCGCCCGTCGAGGGATTTCAGGTTCTTCCCTGTACAACAAAGTCATCGGTTATGGCGCCCACCGTTCTACATCGGTTACACTATTCGACCATTTGCCAGCTGCTATAAGAATATCGTCCTCTGCAGATCCAGTGCCAGAGGGATGTCCGGACGCAACGTCTTCTACCATCTAAGAGGAACTACCATGGTGTTGAGGTGCCTGTTTTCCGACCCTCGTCGCCTGTCGTCATTCCTCGTCTTCGACGCTACCGTGACCAGAACTTCGAATAACGTGTCAACCATCAGCTCTGTATGAGAATCCGTTTACTGGGCTCTTCGTGTTTGCGGGTAAGTGCCAGTGGTGACTCTTCTAGTCATCTGTTATTCGAGCTGTGTTAGTTTTCGACTGACTGTCTTGTCATACTGACCTTAATATAATTTAGAATAGTGTAGGAACGCTTCTAAGTAGGAATCTTGAAGGGTGCTATAAAATGTTATTGAATGAATGAATGAATGAAAAATCATTTAAAATCACGTTTCAAAGAATCTAAACAATGTCGTGCAAATCGAACAGTAACGAACCATAAAAGAAATTAAATCTTTGTAGACAGCAGACAGAGTTTCATTTTTACCTTAAACAGAAAAAGAATAGGAGCTTGTGGAAGAGTATTCCAAACTTTTTGGCCGAAGCATTTTATTGAAAATTGAATGACATTCGTACGAGCTGCATGACTTCGATAGTACCGCGAAGACTGTGTAGCTGTGTACCGATATGTCTTGAATTAAGTAGTTATCAAACTTAACGGTAGTTCCTTACAGTGGAAATTGTACATGGATATTGGATAAACCAGTTTGATACCTAGTAATATTCTCTAAAAGTAATATATATGCATTGAATCCAGTCTTAGTGCTGGCAAGCCATGATAGCACATGAAAAATAAGCAGTGTGCGTTTTCTGAAGAATTTGCAAGGACGGAAGACGAGAAGCACAATAATTATTACAGCCCAAAAAAATTGCAGTGCGGTAAATTGAGGAATATCAGAGAGTAATACAATACTTGTAAGGTGTACTTAAGTAAACAGTGACGGAAACGCGACGGTATGCTGACAGTTTTGCTATTTTATTATATATGAGTGCAATTTATTAACCAAGGTTAAATGCTGGTCCATGATAATTATACTCCAAGGAACTCGAATAATGAATTTTGCACAATTTCCTTGACATCAGTTTTAAAGTCAACATTGAAACAAATGGTTTGCGGATATTTCGCCCCCGGAAGATTCGCCCCGGAAGAATCGCTCCCCAAATTTCGCCCCCAGGGAGTTTCGCCACCGGAACTATAGAAATGAAGCATCACACATTTGTTGAATCGGGAAAGAAGTTATTTTAATTAATCCAACTTCTTTATTTTCGTCAGTCCAACTTCTATTTAAACAAGAATTCTTGTCATCAATTCAGCTGCTATTTAAGCAATAATTCTTTGCATCAATCCTACTCCTATTTAATCAAGAATTTTATTTAATCAATCCAACTTCTACCGAATATAATGTTCGACGCTAAAGACCCGGTTTTACACGAAACGTTATGATAATAACGAACGCTAAAATGATAAATTGCCCTCCATTTTGAAACCTATTTCATTATTATCTGGCTGCATAAATGGAAGTTGGATTGATTAAAATAATGTTTTGCGTAAATGCAAATTTGTTTGATGAAAATGATTCTTTGCGTAAATAGGGCCTAGAAGTTGGATTCAAGAAAAAATAGCTTCTCTTGCAATTCAACAGATGCGTGATGCTTCATTTCTATAGTTGCGGGGGCGAATCTTCCGGGGCGGATTGTCCTAATCCCGAAACAAATTTACGATGCGAGCGAAACAATACATAATTAGCTTTACTTAAGTACAAAGAAAGTTGTTTTACTATGTTGTTTTACTATGAGGTTTTTTGTCAGTTCACCATTTTACTCACTAAATGAGAGAAGTAATTGATTTTGTCACACACGAATCCATTAGTGCAATCAGCAAACAAACAAAGTGCAACTGAACACATTAATATCATGAACTATAATGATCAGATTCATTTTAAGGAACGTAGCTGCGAAAGAGTTTTAAAAACCTGAAAACCTGTGAAGAATCTGTTTTTAGAAATGTTCTTTGCGTTCTTATCGTGTTTTCAGATAATTCATTCAGGTCACGATATTTCTATTAGAGGAACATTCTTTAATAAACATGCAGTGTTCACAAACTTGTAAGCCTTGATATCATTGATAACTTACCTGAAGTCATAGTGTACGTAAGACTGAACCCCGTACTGCTAATGGAAACATCTGTGTGGAAAGACACATTAACAAGTTGGCATGAGGATATCGTCAAGATTGCAGGAAACTCTAAGCCAGAATATCGTGGCGGACTATACGCGTTTCCAGACTCACACGTAATCTACAATAAAATAACCAGCAACATTATTTGAGTCAGAATCAAGACTGTGTAGTGTGTACATTGCTACGTTAAATGTTTCAGTGTCTACATTGTCAGGGTATAATCGACTCCTGCAAACGACTTATCACATCCGTCATTGTATGGACAGTCCGCGTGTTACTTTGAGACTCCAGGATGCAATGGTAAGAAAGTTTGCGTAGAGACTAGAGACTGATACCGACTTGTTAAATACACGGCTTGGTTTTGGAGCGCCATCGGTTTATTCGCTTTGCCTTAGACACGGACAAGAACAAGCCGCTAATTAAGACTAGGCTACTACTTAATATTGTTGATGGTCACTAAGCCTACAAGTAACGTTTCATCTATAAATAATTGTAGTTTTTCTTGCTGTAAATATTATGTAGTAGTTGAAATAATTATTCAGGTTTATCTGCCTGTAATTGTATCTACGCATGTGTCAAAGATCTTAATGAGTTGGTTCATCTATCTTTACAAGAAAGCTACTGCTTGCCTATATTAACTTACGCCTCAGCCGTAGTTAAATACACAGTGCGACAGGAAGATGAACTGAATGCATGTTGGAACTCTGTTTATAGACAGTTATTTGGTTTTAATAAATGGGAATCTGTTAAAGGCTTCATTTGTGGACTTGGTAGACTAGACTTACATCACATTATTAAGAAACGTCGCATGATGTTCTATAGGCGACTAGTCATTCGATATCTAATTTTCTTCAGGATATTTTCTGGTGCTACGTTGTTGAGCACTTTCTTTGTGACTCTGAACTCGCCGGAATCTTGACCGGTAAATTTTGTGGCATAAAATATGATCTTTACGAACATTTTCGCAGTCTGTGCGTTTGATTTTATTTTTGTTCAGATTTGTGCATGTATGCTGTATGTCTGTTTTGTTTCTGCCTTCGGGCGTAATAAAGTACTGATATGATTAAAGAGTCAGGTTTTGGTTGTATGCGCTTTTCGTTCGAGGTCTTTTGACGCATGTTAAATTCTTGGCGAAAATAAATTATGCCTCGATCGCTATAGGGTACTTCTTTTTGGTATTTGCTTACTGAAACGTTATGAAGCTGCATTGGCCTCCCGTCCAGCCAATGATCCGATAAAATTGAGGCTAAAACTTTACCAAACATTGAATGCTGAAAACCTCAATACCTATAATCAGTCCTTATTCCCCAGATGAATAATTATTCAACGAGGTCGTCGGGTTGTATTTTTTCTAATCATAATTATCTAGGACTAGAATTGTTTACGGTTAATGAGTTTTTCTGTTCCTGGTTTAGATTTTTCGGACTCTTCTTGTATCTGTTCTATCTGTTCAATGACGTATGTCTCTAATAGATTTTCTGTTTCAGATTGCATTTCTGCGCTAGTCTGTCTCTCTGTCTTAGCGGATATTGACCTGATTATATGGCTTCGTTTTTGGTGCGCCATAGTTTATGCTTTGTGCATTTTACAGTCAGGAAAGAGGCAACTAATAAATATAATTTATAATAACTATTGATGACACAATAGTGGACAGCTATCGCTCGAAGCGCACACAGCTTCTTTATCTTACCCGCTGAAGATTGTTTCACTCTTTTGTGATATTACCTAGACTTGGTACTACAATCCATAAAGTATTCAGCATCAATCAGACGTTCGTCTTAGAAATACGTACCGTTACCCAATCAAAGCCTGACTCGGTATTGAATGCCAGAAACGTCATGATGACTGTATGTCCAGAAGTGACTCTGATATAATTGTTACAATCTAGGTTATGGGCGTATGCCAATGGATAATTCGGGGAATATATTCTTCCAGTTGATCCAGAGAAATACCTATCACCACATTCTGCATAAAGACACAGGAAACCATAGTTATTACAGTTGTTTCTGTTCTGTATCGTCAAACGGTTTTGGTTGAGCAAGCAGGAATATTACAAGAGACAACAGAGGTTTTGTTTCCTGAAAACCTCTGGGTGTACTTTATGAATTTTGGGCTGCTGGTCATGAAAATGACCTTGAAATTTTCCTATCACATAGGCCTACAGTTTCTTGATCGCACATTTTTTTTATTCCTGCACCGCCTCATGAACACTAACACAAATGTCTTCCACCGCAACACTAGGCTGTTTCCTTGGCTTGACCTTCCCCGGATTCTAAACTGACACCGAAATGGACAAGAAACCAGACTATTGCGGACTTGTGTTTAAACTAGTTTTTAAGGCACGGCTTTCATGTGACGCTGAGAAATTTCGGAGATTTACATTTACATCAGACTGCCATCTATCATAAAGCCTATAATTTGATTCATATGAAGTGCAGGAAAGCTAACCAGCCATCTCTAACCTTACGTTATTTTATACGTTTCTGAAACAGTAGTCTACGGCAGATAGGCTACAGTAGATATGGAACTTGAAAGAGATGAATCTAGAATGTGTACCTGAAGGACATCAAAAGATTAACAGAACAAACTGAATTGACAACGAATTCCAAAGCTTCGGATCAGCCCCCGAGAGTCGAACACTATTTGAGTGCAGGACACATCAAGAGTCAAAGCCCTCAATGATCAAGTGCAATAATATCGCACTTGATCATTGGGGGATATTATCATAATTATTGAAGAGTAAGCATAAACCAAAGTTACCTTGGTTGGTTAAACTGTACTATTTTGTTAACTAAAAGGAAGATTTTGAATAGGATTCTTTGCTAGGTGGTTCAATTAATGAAACATGGGCGTAATAAGAGAGCTTAGAACCATAATTATGTGGCTTATACAAATGTCTTTTGATGATACCAGTAAGAAGTAAGTTGCAACAGTGGAGTCTGCTAGAAACCAGTACATTGGCTAATGGGATTAAGACAGTTCAAGCCAAAAGAGATATGATTCTTCAAATATTCTGAATGTGGCATTGAGTTAATCTGCATAAGTGTCCGCATTTGCTTAGAAAGTGATAAGTGAGTTAAACACCAAGCCCAGACTGTGTTCGAAATCGACGTGGTTAAGAAATAAGCCACCCAACTGAACAGACGTGATACAATAAAATATGTGGAGTAGTTGAAAGAAGAAATTAAATTTAGCGTGGAATCGGTTTTCTTCTGTAAGAGAGAAGTTATCGATTTGAGTGAAGTATGTACCCACGATATCAAGCATTCTCTTAGCAGACAGTAGGATAAATTGTAAGAGCAATTGAATATGTCTCCCCCCCATACTGTCTCCCCGGAGACTATTTCGAAACAGATTCTCTCCCGGCTGATCTGTTTCAGAACAAATTCGCCCCCGAAGACAATGCTCTAAGACAAAGTGTCCGCGGTTAGAGAATATTTCATCCCCCTTTGAAATGAACTCTCTATTTCAGAGCGAAATAAGCTTCAGTAAAACCATAACCACACAATCAACTTTATTCTAACTGCCTTGGTTTGATTTATCAAATCCTTGAGTAATATTTATCTCAAGGCTGCACTGGCTCCCTCAAAGAATCACAGGAAAGCAAAGCGATCTGAAATTTTCGGGAAAAAATAAAATTCAGAAATCGAGAATAATATTGAATCCGTTGAGATCATCTAAGCCTATGCAGAAATAAACGAGCTACGAATAATTTATGGCGGTCTGCACTTTATATTTAGTCATCCAATCAACTTGGTTCTAGCTTTTGTTACCGCCATGAGAAACTTCCATTTTATGCTGAATAATTCCGTAGTTCAACAAATGCTTCAGTAATATTACCTCAAGCCTGGACTGATTTCATGGATTACAATTCCTTCTTTTCTTTAATTGATATTTTGGCAGCTCGATACCAATCGATTTGTAAATTTAGCTGCGGTTATATAATGGGTATTGCGCAGTTCTGTGAATGATATGCCTAATCTTCATCAATGAATGCCAGAAAATCAGGGGCAAGCTGATAATCAGGAAACCAGTACTTAGTTAATAATCTCTGGTTATGACTTCCCTATTCTAGGTAATGACCTGGCACCAGCTAGCAATAATAAGCAACTAATCTGCTACCCAGCTGAATGGATGATAATTCACATCAAAAGTATCATAGAAAATCAAGCGTAAGCTCATACGAGTTGATTCCAGTTGCAAAGTAGGCATCAAGAAAAATTAGAATCCAGTGCTAGCACGTACCAGGAAGGCAGTACAGGTATATATAAATCGGATAGAGATTAGGCTACTATTAGTGCGACTGAATGGTCGCAGAAACCAGTGTTAAGTAGCACCAGTAAAATGTCTACTTCTAGTCAGAGCCATTGTCTTAATTGTATAACAACGTGTGTATTGTGTAATAACCTGCTGCTACGCTTTCCATGTACATGGGTTAGGGTACCCTGGTCCCTTAAGGGTTTCTCACCGTTTTCTTTTTATTGGCGATTCTATCATATATTTGTGATGTTAATTGTGAGATGTTGCCTACTTGAAGGAATAAAACTTTGGTTATGGATATGGTTATGGTTAATCTCTCCACTGCGTCTTAATGACACAATCACCCCCGACACCCTAGTGGCGCTATTACATGCTACATAGTATTACTATTAAACTTTTATTTCATAGTGCTCTTTTTTCATAGTTATTTCATGTCCAATTCAACAAATAAGCATAGAGGTCATTATTTAAAAAAATTATAATATTAAATCCTATTTTTTAAATTATATAGAAAAGCCACCGAAATAGAGGGGCGATTTTTTTGGGGGTGGGTGAAGAATTTATATCGTGGATAGGGGAGATTCTATTTCAATGCGGAGACTTCGTTTCGATGCAGAGTCTCCGGGGAGACATTATTTCCGCCAGGACTCTGTTTGGGGAAATTTTATTTCGTGACTCCGGCAATGAGAGTACAGATATGGTCGCTATTGATTCAGCATCTTTCAACGAGTTGCTGGTATGACCAAACTTCACCAAGGGAAAAATATTTTAGCAGTTTATTTCTTTCTCTTTCCCCCTCACTCTATCAGTTGCAGTTCTATTGCTTCGGTATCATTAACACAGGGCATCAAGGGATGGGCACCACAATACATGAAATAAAAAAGAAGGCCTAGGTACAAGTTCTTCAAGAAACACGTAAAACGCTTAATATCCGATTAGAACAGCATGAGAAGGAATAAAAAACGATAGAGTTAGTTTTAGAGTTGTTACATAGACTCACCATAACTACATGTGATTAAGACAACTACAGCGTGACCATAATAGTGATCACCTCAAAAGATGTGCGCACTGTTCTATGTCAATTCACATCCTGTGGTGCCGTCAAACACCAAACCCAAACAGCGCGTGCACTCGAAGCAGTTAAGAAGTAAGCCACAGAAGTGATGCGATCAAATTAATTTGCTCAGTACTAGGCTTGCGCCAGGAAAGGAAAATTACGGGGATAAGTTTCGGAGTTTCGTTAGTTCTGGATTTGCTACATGAACTCACCACAAATAATTGAGACAACGTTACTGTGACTGTAACGTCCATTGTGCACGACCAACCGCTTATGGACGCACTGTTCGATGCCACGTTCGGTTCCAAGGCAACTCACTGTATGGAGCAAATATTGATCTGTTACAGGTCCGTAACGATTGCCAAATGCTGCACCGATGTAACTGATTTTAAATATAAACAAAAATACATCAACGAATAACAAGAATCCTCCGGAAAATCGCAATGCAAACTTTGGATATACAGTAGGCCTAAGTACCCCCAGGTATCACAAGTTCAAGACTGGTGGTAATTACCAACTAATAATAATTAGCACTAAACTTCACTTTGTTTGATAACTTAGGGCATTCAAGATCTCACGTGTTATTAGCATCCCTCTTCTGTACATGGTTTGAGATCTTTCCTAGCATAGTTGATATGGCACACTGTTGATCTAAGTAAGTTATATATTGTAGAACAGACCGAGGCGCTACGGAAATTAACCAGTAGGATGAGGTTTGGCTATCACTTGAGTGACAAGAATAATTGCTATATCCGGGAGAGAACGACAAGGTGACGTTAGGATGTTCATCTCGAAGACACTCGTATTCAGTTTTGTAATAAACTCTACAAATCAATGTTCCCTCTAAGGTGCGCGGCCGCTCATTAAAATATGCCGCGCAGCAGTTTCAAATTCCTCGCACACATTTTGGTAGGAAATAGCCTACATAATTTGTTCAACTGGCCATTGAATTATTAACCTACTTAAGCCATATAACTTCTTTTAAAAAATAAGACATTATTACAAACATGTAGGCTAGGCCTATTTAGTGATTTAGTGAGTACTGTAGTCTCTGTAGTTACAATAATTCACAATCACAAATTTTGCTGAAAATATGTTGCTCATTTTTATTGCACACGCGGGTATTAGGCCGCTCAAACAACCGTCAGTTCCGCACATACAGGAAAAGTTTGAGTGGGAACATTGTCTACAATATTAAATCAATACTGTATACGTGAACGGTGCGCTAGCTACAGTATAGAGGTAAGTGAGATAAATAGTCAACCAAGAGGTCGGGGTTCAAATCACCGCCAGAATTTTGAGATTTCTTCTCTCTAACCATATCAGCTCTTGAGTACATTGATCACACGTGGTCAGCTGGAAGTTGAACCGGTGAGGAGGAGGCGGACTGGCTTACCGCCCTCACGTGTTAAGGTACCCATGGCTGAGCCACTGCTAGCTTTAAGGCCTGATCTTTTTCTGCAAACATGTTGGATAAGATTATCTGATAGACAGTGGATAGAACAATCCTACAGACCACACGTCAAATATATTTTCTGGACGTTTATTTATTTTTAGCTACATTTATGGCGATTGAATTGCCTCCAAGCAGGGCCGTTTTCTCCACTAGGCACAATAGGTACTGTAACTAGAGCATACGAACTTTTAGGGGCCTACGAAAGTCTGAAATGCGATATTTAAAAATAAGTTTAATCATTGAATTTGACGCGAAAATGAAAAAAAAGGAAATTTCAAATTCTAATTTGTAATTGCACTGAAACAGTTTAACTGTAAAGTTTAAAGTAAAGTTTAACTTAAAGTTAAGCTGTGCAGCAGCCTACACAATGTCATGTGAACTTTACGAAGTTTACGGCTCTTTGCAGTAGCAGATCACTTATAACGTCTTCAAAAGTCATTTCCCGCCAGTGATTGGTATTTTTTGAGATTTTGAGATTTTGTAACTATTTAATTAGAATTAGCATGTGTTCTAATTTTTTAATTAGAATTGGAATTATAATTTTTAGGATAATTCAATAATTAAAATTAGCACTCAATTATTTATTTAGAATTATGAATTATTTGCTGATGTCAGAATACAAAAGACACAAAAATGCTCTTTTGTAAGTTTGGCGTTAAATCTTTTATATAAATATTTCGAATTATGACGAAACTAAAATTACAATAGTCTTCATCCAGTTTCTTCTTATTACTGTGGAATAAATTTATATTTATATAACCATAACCATAACCATAACCAAAAATTTTATTCCTTCAAGTAGGCAACATCACAATTAACATCACAAATATATTATATAATCGCCAACAAAAAGCAAAGGGAGAGAAACCCTTAAGGGACCAGGGTCCCGCTAACAGGGTTACCCATGTATAATTGTACATGGAAAACGTAGCAGCAGGTTATGCATAAGGGTACCAAAAATTGTAGAGCTTAACTAGTTAACTAAATATCAAAAATTACACACAATGAGTGTCTGCACCGAGCACAGTATGTACGAATTTGAGCATGTACTGCAGGTAATAGCAGGGGAAGCATGGTGGGAGCTAGGGATCCACAGTCAGTAAGTGAAGACGGAGTTTCTTTTTAAATATTGAAATGCTAGATTGCTAGAAGAAAGACGAATGGCGACAGGGAGATTATTCCATGTCCTAGGGCCAGCACTTTTGATGGAGAATTTCCATGTATTTGTTCTAATGGCAATTTCTCTGTAATTGGAAGAAGTCCGAACATTGTAAGGATTAGATTGGGATGTCAAGCAAAAGAAGTCAGTAAAAGCTCCAGGCAAAAGATTATGCATAGATTTAAACATAAACTCAGAGGTCTGTTTAATTCTAATCTGTTCTATATTACAGATGTTCAATTTCTGTAACATGGCCTGAGAAGAGTTACCCAAGATAATTCTGGCCGCTCTTTTTTGTAATGAGTTTAATCTAACCAACCGAAAAGGGTAATTAGAGGCCCACACTACATTACAATATGAGAGATAAGGGTGAACTAAGGAGTAATATAAGCTAAGTCTAATTCTAGTCGGTAGAAGGTGGGCAGTACGGGCCAAGATACCTACACTTTTCGCCAGTTTCTTAGAAATATTTTCTATATGTACCTTCCAAGTTAAAAATTGATCAACGTATACTCCCAGGAATTTGACCGAAGTTACTTGGGGTAAAGGTTTGTTATCCATAAAAACTGTTCCTTTAACTTCAGAAATAGGCTTTCGATGTGAACAAAATAATACGTAATTAGTTTTATTGAGGTTCAAAGATAACTTGTTCACTCGAAACCAATCGACCACATGCTTAAGTTCCTGATTCATTGTTTGAAAAAAGTATGTCGTACGATTTGTGAGAAGCAAAGATGTTTGTATCATCGGCAAAGAGTACAAAGCGTAATATTTGGGAAACATTGGGAAGGTCGTTAATAAAGAGTAAGAAAAGAAGTGGTCCAAGAATAGACCCTTGTGGCACCCCAAATTTGATTAGTTTCAATTTCGATAAAGAGCCTTTACATAAAACCTGTTTATATGAGATCGGACTTGCACTTCAATGGAATTATCATGACCTCTAAGGTATTATCTTCAAACCTATTTCTTTAATTATTTGTAACAAATCTTGCAACACCAAATTCTCGCTCTTTTCTTGTTACGGGAACAACATAATGTTTCAGATGCAGCTGGAAACTCGGAGAAATCGCATATTATTTTCAATTAATTTTACTTTACTGGTGGATTTGTTTATGTAGGCCCTGCTGAAATTTTTCATAAAATATGACAAAACTAAAGGCATTTATAAAAAAACTAAAAGCTCAAGATATTGGTTGGTCTTTACTAGTCACACGTAAACGTCCAGCAAAAAGTAAGAAAATATTTACGCAAGGTAATTATGAGGCTAATTATTCATTCATTCATTCATTCGGGAATTTATATAGCGCCCCTTCAAGGAAACTACTCAGAGGCGCTCCAGACTCCAACGCGCCCAAAAAGAACAGTTTTGAGCTTAGTAAGAAAAGTTTCAGGCAGACGCAGGTGTAGACGCAGCTCTAGAGGAAGACCATTCCACATCATTGGGCCTGCCACAGAAAAAGCTCGGTTCTGCATTGTTGCAGTACGAGCAAAAGGAACCATAAGAACTCCTTTTTCTGCGGAGCGTAGGAGGCGACGCCCTGGGACAACCGAAATTATGAAATCTTAATTCAAATTATGAAATCTTAATTCAAATTATACAACCTTAAATTAGAATTAGGAAAATTTTGGTTACTAATTAATTAGAATTAGCTACCAAGCTAATTAATTAGAATTAGCTAGTAGGCTAATTGATCAGCTAATTCATTCTAATTAATTAGGCCTAGTTACCAATCATTGTTTCCGGCATCAACTCGTTTTCAATTTCAGAGTTGGCAGTTGGGCCTACGAACGCAAGAGTGCCTAGGGCCTACGACGACTTAAAACGGCCCTGCCTCCAAGCATTCCATTTTGGTCGTTTGAGCAGTTTAGTACCATAGGCGTAGGAGGCGGGGAGGGTAGGGGAGCATTTGCCCTCAAAATTCGGGCGTTCATGTTTTTGGAAGAAAGAGAAGGATTCATTTTGTTTCGGGCAGCAGTAAAAGCTTGCAGCTTCTTGCCCACCACTAAAATTTTCCCTACGCCTATCATGTATAGTACATCCTCATGAAAGATTCTATAAATATCTGGTTTATTTTGGATATATATTAGAATTTCAGCATAAGTTATTGACTTAAAATTGCATCACATACCCATCATTACCAGTCACGCATGCGAATTTAACTTTCTCAGCATGGAAGTTGCTTGTATAACAATGCCCTGACCCATTTGATTCTCCGTCTTTCAATAGGTCTACATCTAGACCAAAACGACGCCCGCCTTACCGCTGCTCTCGATGATCTAGACATCCTGGGATCTCCTTTTCACTATCATTTGGGCAACCCTTCTGACTTGACGTAGCGCTCGTGAATAAGTTGGTGCTCTGAGCTTATCCTTCAAGTGGCGAATTAGAAGTTTGGAGTTTACGATAACGATTACGATCACTCTGCAGGTTAGTTTTCATATTGTTTTATATATCGGTCGTATTATTATTATGCTACAGATATGGTAGCATAACATGCGATCACATAGTCTAATGGCGTGCAATTAAACAGCCAGAAACGTACGCAAATCCCAGACTGGCACATGCCACTCTTGCGCTGGCATTTGTAAACCCGTCTTTGGACACTGTTCCCCAGCTTCCTGAATAGTATATCTCCAATCGTCCTTCCTTTGAATTGTCACCAAAGGAATTGTTCAATCGCACGGAGAAGTCTTGAGTGTTTCCTACAATAGCAAACGTTTAATATTAGAAGATCGGATAGGACATTATAACAAAATGATGTCTACAGTTAGCTTAAGAAAGAAAGGTGTTTTCAGTGGACCGACCGTCAGTCATTGGAGCAGAAGCCAGATCGAAGGAAAAGCATCTACCGTAAAAAATGCTTGAGATACGCCTGGATAAAGTAAAGTGACGCACAGTGTCATTAAACTGAAACTACTAAGTCTACAGAAGAGCCAGATCGCCAGAGAACGCTCGATGAAGTTATGAACTTTTGCAAGTTAATACTACGGTTATTTTAACTCATACAATGCGAAGATTACTGCGGGATAGAAAAATTTAGATATTTTCTAGGAAGAGCCATTGGCTCACTTCAAGGATAAGATTTCTTCAACGTGCTACAGCGGCTAAATTCACTTCAAGGTCAGCCAAGCGTTTTACTGGTTGCACCTGTGATATGAAAATTAGACTTCTTGATGAAATATTCAACTACTGCGGTCGTAAAAACTACTATAACATTCCGATATAAACAAACAAACAGACAGACAAACACAATTCGTAAAATTTAAAATAGACAGACTTCTTATCATTAAACAATTCTAGAAAATCTGATAGACATAGATATAATTATAAACGAGCACATCCATGCAAACATGAAACATGCATTCATGATACATACATAACCTGACTCGCTCCTGCTTCTTTCAACTGAGGCGTCTCAGAGCCATCAGACGATCGGTCTCTCCCTCTGTCTTTACCACCGTAGTACATGCGTTTATAATTCTGTTCCCGACTCGACTACCGCAACTCACTTCTTATGGGCCTCCCGAAACAGCGTCTTTCTCCCCTTCAATCGGTCTTGAAATGCTTCAGCTAGGCTCATAATGTAATGTTATGTTATGTAATTAGTAATTTATATTGCGCCGCTCACAGCCGAGGCCATTCAGTAGCGCTCCCAGTGCGAGAACCCCGAGAGAAGAAATATCTTTTAAGGAGAGAGAGAGAGATGAAGATAATGATCCAGAAAGGGAAGTCTCATGCAAAGTGAAGTGAAGGGCATGAATTCCATAAAGAGGGCCCAATGATGGCAAAGGATCGATTCCCTCGCTTTTTGCATATCTCTACATATATGCTTGATGTCTTGCACTGGCTTCCTATCACTGCTCGCATCCATTATAAGATCCTCTCTCTAGTTTCCAAGGCGCAGCTGAGCAGTGCCCCACAGTATCTTTCTGACTATATGCGAAAGCCGTTATCTGCGACCTCATCTCGTTCCTTGCGCTCTGCTGATTGGCTAGATCTTTTTGTTCCTTGGACTAGGACTGCCTTGGCTCAACGCCGGGCATTTGCTGTGGTTGGCCCCTCTACTTGGAATGACCTTCACCCTCTTTAAGGATTAAACTAATCACTGGTTTTTCCTCTTTGGTCTCTCGTTCAGGACGCATGTGTTACCTGGCATTTTCGTTCCCGCAAATCGTCGCCTTTACAGCCTTCGCCCCCGTGCACAAGTATTTAATATGCCGTACAAAGATGACAGGAACTTCATTTCAAGGGACCTCTACAACGGTATCCGACCTCTACAACGGTATCCATCTGTGACACCATTAGCTGACCCTCTTACCGCTTTCTATTGTTTCTTTTTTTGGTCATATTTTTAGTAACTTTCACTCTTGGTGCGTCTTGTAATGAATAGTATTAAATGAGTATAAATACAAATTGCACCATAAGAATTTTCTGTTAAATGCGCATAATGTATGTATGTATGGAGCTATATTTGTATATGTATGTATGTGTGCATCTATGTATGCAGGCATCAATGTAAGTATGTATAATTATATTCATATATACAAGCAATCATACTTTATGTATTGTTTTGTATTGTATTGTATCTACAGATTTATATAGCGCCTCTCTCAGAATAACTATTCAGAAGCGCTCTCAATACGAAAACCACGGGGAAAAAGAAAGGTCTCTAAAGAACGAGAGACCTTCTTTTCCCCTGGGTTTTAGTGTTGAGAGCGCTTCTGAATAGTTATTCTGAGAGAGGCGCTATATAGATCAGCGAACCTTTAGCCATAACATTATTTATAGTTAATGTCTTAAATGTGTGCAAATGGTCTGCGCTAACACAATCGGATGTTGCTATTGAGGCTTGCGCATAAACAGAGACCCGTCGAAACAGGTAATCACAATGTCAAACTGCATTCAGACAGGTCAAGACACGCTCTGCGACCTGTTGGCTACGCAGTCCAGGAACTCTGAGAGTCTGCTATCAGCCTTTGATAAGGCTCCGGGTCACAGCAGAATCTCGCCTGTGGTGAACCTGCAGGTTATTTGAGCAATGTTTGCTTGTCGATAAACTTTGTGTTCTTAAATGGCCTCAACATTATTTAGTCTAGCGTAAGCGGCTCTTTTGCACGGCAACACGATATAATAAGTGTTCACGTACATAAATATACACAGGCATACACGCATACACATACATGCATACATACATACATACATACAAACATACATACATGTATGCATAGGCCTATATGCATAGGCCTACATAGGCCTACAGCCCTACATGCATGCATGCATAGGCCTACATGCATAACTCTAATACATGTTTATGTAATAATCATGAAATGTTTTACCGGTCACAAAGTAATTGGCCATTTCGACCAAAATTCCCATACAGATCAATACCACAGAAAACATCCTTGCAGAATTGGCCGTTGAAGTTTGACCACTTTTTCACAGAAAAGAAAAATCTGAAATAAGAGAAGATAGGCCTACAGATGTAGAATTGCATTGTTAGTATTTCCACAGTACACTGATTGAAGCACAAGATCATACAGTTTAAGCGAGAGTTCCAATATGCTATAAGCCTAAGTAATTCCTTGTGATCACATCAGGGAAGAACAGCCACGTGTTCATGGTAATGGTGTCCTAGAAATCTGAAAAAGCCGCAAAAGCAACGTTTATGCAAAGTGGCTTGTTCTTATCATAGACTATTGCTTGAAATGAAGCGTAGTCGATTTCAGCAGAAAACATGAGAGATTTTCTTTAATCTCCAACTGATCTCTTTGCAGCACTTTTGTATCATGCATGTTACTGGAGCTGAGTCCTCTGTATCTCGTGGAACATGTGATACTTCTTTATTTCATTCGATAATATAAAACGTTCTAATGCCGACGTTTCTCTGTAATTATATTATGTGCAAAAACGTGTCAGCCTAGAATGAGGAAGGAAAACAGTTGCTGTTTTGGGTTCACATTTTTATTATGCTGACGTTAAAATATTCGTAGCATATTACACAATAAGTCGAAATAGTTGTCACCTTAACGAAAGTAATAAAGTACCTCAATCATCAAGAATAACAGCGAGGACTTACATCACCAGCAGAAAATTTATAACAAACTTCGCCTAATTTATGCAAGTCCACGAGGAAACGCACGACAGCCCAAACGCAACAAATACTTTTGCCTATATTGTGATAAGTACTTCCTGAATGCTAAAAGCCACTGTTGAGTTTCTCTAACGATAGACTCGGGTTAATGCCTCAAGTTATATTAATAATTAATTTCCGGAAATATGCTGATTGAAGGTTAAGAGATAGCAGGATTCTATTTATGTGCTTCTTCCTGGTTATACTGAAGTTCATAGACACCGATTATGCTTGTTGGTATTAAACCAGTGCTGTTGGCAATTATACTGGTTACATAGGCCTATTATTTCCATTACAGGTAATTCTTTATAACTTCACTGACAATACCAATATCAATTCTGCTTACAGTGCATTCATTGCAGTCTTAATACCTAAACTTAGGCTTAATTGTATGTAAAACACGCACACAATAATTATGGTTTACAAGCAGTAATGATGTATAATCTAAGTACCATTTTTTTAAATTTCTTTATTAAATTAATTTATTTAACGTCACTCCATTAATCAGTAGCACAAACATTTGGACCCCAACAGTGATATTAATAGTTCTTTGATTAATTTTACTTTTAGTTCTTATTCACTTCTGTTGAAGCAATTTTACTTCTCCTTCTACTTCTATTTCTCAGATAATTTTACTTTTACTTCTAGTTCATTATTTTATTCGCATAATTTTACTTTTCCGTGCACTTATCAGGTTTTTCTCGCTCTTATTCTACACACGTTTTCTCAGTGTAATGTTTCATTTAAGCGTTTATTCCAATAAGAAACAGATTTTACAAACCTGCAGTTTATTGGAACAGACAATAATTAGTCACCATTCAATAAGTTTAAAAAATCTCGCATTTCAAGAAGTTGCACATATAGTATTTTTACGTCCCGTTGACAAACTCCCAGCTACCGAAAACATTTGCTCTCGTACACATGGGCCTGTATTGTCGGTGCTGAAACCAGATCTAAACCAATGTGGATCGTTTGGGATAATAAACAAAACTTTACTAACAGACATTGATGTCCCTGGCCCCTTTCCATTCTTGCAAACATTTCGCCAGCATGTCTCCAGTATGGATCTAATCAATTTCCTTTTTGTGAGGTGGTATTTCATAGGAATATTTATTTTCGCTCTATATACGATATATATAACTTCCACGTGATTATTTATACTATCCGAACATAGTATCCATGGTGAAATGTATGCGGATGACTCACAGGTCTATGGCTTCTGCCGTCATGATTCTACCGAAGTCCAGCATATGCGGTCCGTCTCAGTGAGCTGCATCAGTGACATCGCTGACTGGATGAAATGCAATCGATTGCAGCTGAATTCATCCAAGCAGAATTCATCTGGTGCACGTCCTCACGCAGAGTGGAAAGACTAGACCGCAGTCCTGTCGTCATTGGTGCGGATGCTGTATCTGAGTAGATTTCTTGAAGGGGCGCTATATAAATTTCCAGAATGAATGAATGAATGTCGAGCCAAAGAACGAGGTCCGCGATATCGGTCTTATCTTCGACAGCGACCTATCAATGACCTCACACATTACGCGACTTGTGAGGATCAGTTTCGGCATCCTTAGAAAGCTGAGGTATGTTTCTCGGTCCCTCACACAGAGATGCGAGATGCGACTCGCCACCTCGTGCAGAGTTTAATCCTGAGCCGAATCGATTACTGCAATGTTGCCTTTGCTGGCTTGCCACAGCGCAGTATCATTCGGCTTCAGGCGGTCATCAACGCAGCTGCTCGTCTGGTATTGTGACTTAACAAGTTCGATCACTTTTCAATCGCGATACAAGATGAACTTCAGTGGCTGAGAGTAGGCGAGCGCATCAAGTTCAAACTCTGCATCCTGGTGCATAAATGTATGAACAACTGCGCACCAGACTACCTGGCAGACAAGATCAGGCCCCTTTCGGACGATGTCAATAGGTCGCGGCTGCGATCATCAAAGTCCGCTGATGTTTTTGTGCCAGCCACTACAACTTAAGCGGGTGATCGAGTCTTTCGGGTCGGTGATCCACGTGCCTGGAACAGTCTTCCTGCACCCATTCAGGAAACCAAAAGTTTTTCTCTTAAAAAACAGTTTAAAATGCACCTATTACGTAACCACTAGCACTAACATTTGCGCTGACAGTAGACAGTTGTGTAAAGCATCCTAGAAGTAGCTTGCTATCAACTACGCTATATAAATCGTCGGAGTTACAATTACGCTCGTGAGTAAGCGGGTGCCCTCGCTTGGCTTTCGAGTGGCACCTTAGAATTTTAGAGTTTACGATTACGATTACGAAATAAAGTTTCAAGTTCGTGGGGGTTTCCTAGGATTATAACTCCACACATGGCTCTATTTTTATCACTGGCTACTAACGTCAGCATCGGAATAAACCAGAAATGCTGACGTCTTGTGGTAAATGATGAAACTGGAGCCAATTGTGGAATGTTAATTCTGGAAACCCCAGAATTTCATAATACTAAAAGCCACTATTGAGTCTTGTCTTTAATAGCCTTTGTGTGCCGGACAGTTTTAGGGGTCTGCGGGTATACCCGTACCCGCGGGTTTACCCGTACCCGTCCCGTACCCGCGGGTCGGGTACGGATCGGGTAGAGATTTCACGGGTCGGGTCGGGTACGGGTAGGAGCATTACTGGTACGGGTATACCCGGTTTTACCCGTACCGATCTGGAGTTTTGGGGCTGAATGCAATAGTGAGAAGTCTTACAATAACTGGCAGTATCCTGTCCAATTACCATATCCTTCTGTTGACCTATGTCCGTGTGCCTTAGTGTGCTTAGCATTCGTTTATAGATGCTCAATTTACAGCTACAAAATGGCTTGTTTCCATGAACACAATCCGATCGTAGTGTTCTTGCATATATCTCACCTGAATTTCAGTACCGACAAACGGGATCAGAGGTATGGCTGACGCCGAGCCTGCCATCCCGAGTTTTCTTTAATCTCATCATCCTCATTCTTATCACCATAATTTTATCATCATCATCATCATCATCATCATCATCATCATCATCATCATCATCATCATCATCATCATCATCATCATCATCATCATCATAATTAGCATTAGCATTACTCTGATCATCACCATGATCATCAGACTATTATAAATTACTACTACATGCTTTGTAAGACTATTGGACTGGTAGGGATTGGGCTTAGCCATGGGAAGGCCTATTAATTACGAAACGTGTACAGTACGAGTACGGGTATACCCGCGGGTACGGGTCGGGTTGGGTAGTAATATTGAGTACGGGTCGGGTACGGGTACGGTTAACAGTCCTGTGTTACGGGTACGGTTCGGGTAGCAAAAATTCTGTACCCGCAGACCTCTAGTGCCGGTATCACGAAATAGAGTATTCGTCCTAAGACTATCCGGGGAGTGGTGGTGCGTAAATTTATCTCCCCGGATGGAATAAACCGGTTTAGAGTATCCGGGGGATAAACCATTCTATCCCCCATCGTCATACGCATCACGATAGCCTCGACGAAAATCCAGTCAAAATCACCAAAAACGAAGTAAATTGATTTCAGGTAAAAAACCAGAGCTTCTGACAATACCAATACCAATTCTGTTTGAAATATTGCATTTTTAATACAAAAACTTACTACAATACTTAGCTATAATTGTCCGTAACAACACACACACTAAGGGTAACAGGATGTATTAAGGCATAATCTAAGTATTATATTCATTTATTGATTAAGGCAGTTTATATAGCATCACTTCTATATATAATAAGCGGCATACACACGTGGAACCCAACAAACAGATTCCCATCCAAAGAAAAACATCATGTTCAGAGTAGTTGGTCCAAGTTATGAGCTTGATTCAGAGACTCTGAGCATGGAGTCATCTTTGAAACTTGACCCTAGTTACCACAGCGCATCCTTCCCTTTTTCGAGATGCAAGAATTCTTTCAAATGCAAGCTGTTTAGAGAAGATTACAGAATGTAATGGATTTCGCCAAACTTGTGCCCATTTCCGGCAGCTAGAACTCAAACTGATTGTCAACAGAACTGCGATCGTGTAGGCTACTGTAGTAGAATCTCTACATCCGTATAGTCAAACCACTGAGCGTTGTTAGCGGGTTGATCAAGCCAAGTTCACCTCTGCTTGGAAGTCATTTAGTCTCAGTATCTTTCTGCGCCACTTGTATTATAGGCCTACATACCTTACCTTAAATGTTTTTTCAATGAATGTACACAATAAGGACACTTTAATTAAGTATAAGTCATCACAAATTTTATTCAATTTTTAATATTACTGAGAATATCAAGAAGACAGAAGCATCGATATTGGCTTGATTTAACGCTGGTCACAGTGGCGTTTCATTGCGTGACTCCAAAGTTCTGGTTCGTTTATCAAGTAGAAAAAATTACTGCTTATGTTAAAGAAGCCAATGTTAGCGCAATATGTTTGTGTCTACCTGGGCTTGCATGCTAGGTAATTTAGTCTCATTTCTTGTCTCGGTCCATCGAATATACTTGACCTCGTGACACACGGCTTTGACCGTCTTCTATCTGGCCTACTCAGTACCGAACGCAATAGCTTTCTAACTTCCGGCGAACGAGGTATGCTAGTTACCGTAGCACTCGTGAATGCCGTTGGAAATGCATCTATTCATCTTTCCGAGAGTTAATTTCGATGACCATTTCATTAGAACTGGACCAGTTGGGTGTGCTGGTACAGCGAATAAGTCAGGTTGGATGAAGGAAAAAGAGTTTGTCAGTTTCCGATCACTTAGTGAAATAATTATAGTAAAGCCTCAAAAGAAAGACCTGCACTGTTACTTTGGAAAATCATTCGTCACATCTCTCCATCGATCCAATTGACTATGCATTATGCAAAGAAAGTGGTATCGTTATGCTGTTCTTTCCATAGCATACCTTCCATAAGCTCCAGCCTAACACGGTGGATTATTTTAGAGGTGTAATTATAATTGAATCTTTCTATACTTGCCTCAAAACTGTTCTTTTCAGCCGTGCTGTGGTCGGGAGCGCTCCTGAGTAGTAACCTTGAAGGGGCGCTATATGAAACTTCGTAATGAATGAATGAATAACAATTGTTCTGTTACAATTTAGCAAAGAAGCAAAATTTAATTTTTTTAACATTCCCAAATATTGTTACAACATGCCCCTGCTCATGTTGCAACTTACCCCGTTAGTGGGGTAACTTGTAACACCCGGCGATGCTCATTAGTTTGATGGTCTCTGCTGTATTTGATATGCAACTATTTAATACTTTTCCATTATATAGCTAACATGTTAGGTTATAGTCTGATGTAAAAAGATTACAGTAATCCTTGTTATAAATACCTGAAAACATGTGAAATTCGCAATTTGTTACATTCAACCCCAGTCTCTCCTACTAGTGTAAAGAATTAACGAAATTTCCTCATGTATCAATCGTCTAGGTAAATTGAACCTATTCGATGCACGCATCTTTAAAAAACTATTTTGTCCTACTTAGCCTAAAATAATTAAGAAAGGTGATAATAAATATTGTCCACGGCATGCAATTGAATAAAGAAACATGACGTAGCTTTTAATTTCAAAATTCCTTCTTACGGCATTCGTATAATTTTTTTAAATATCATCAACGTTTCCATTATCAACCTCTCTTCGCCATGGGTTGTTCTTCTTGTTGCGCTTCCGCCTTACTCAATCATCATCAAAAGCCATTTTAATTACCGCACTACTTCTTTACCTAACTTCGTCTAGAAGAGCCTTCAGAGGGTAGTGACTACTAGGATTCTTAGCCTTTCAGCTGCTTTTGATGATGTCGATCAAAAAATACTTCGGCAACGTCTTAACATTATACTTTTTTATCTCGTTCTTCTGTCCTTTAGTTCAGCCCGTCAGAGGGCTGCCGATTTTAACGATTAATTAATCAATTAATCGTTAAAAATTTTAATCGGTTAATTGCGGCTTGTTCGATTAATTTATTTTACTTGTTTCATAATGTCGAACGGCCCATTATAAACCGGAGTAATCAATATAACGAACATTGATAATGTGAAAAGCTGGAGTTGAAAATTAAACGACCATTTTGGATTTAAGGTTAATGCTGGTGGAAATGTCGGAGATTGCGACAGAATTAACTGACTTCATTGCAATAAATAGTTCGGTTACATTGGTCCAAACACATCGCTGACGTAGCATATGGAATGATTGAAATGGTTTGTTGAGCGAAAAATAGTTACTAACTCAGTGACTACATTTTAAACAGTTTTTCACGCTTTACATAACAGATACCAAATTAATCGAATTTAATCGATTTATCGAAGTAAATGTTTGGAGAATAATCGATTACTTTTTAATCAGCACCAGCTCTAGCCTGTTCACATTTAGGAATCAACCTCATTATCGGGTGTTACAGGCTGTGACGTACAACGTTTTGTTCCACGCTCTCCATTTTAAAATTTTAACTGCAAAGTGATGTCTGTTCACGAAACTAAGTTTAAAAAGTTTAATTTAACAGTGGGCACAAAACTAAGTAGGCCTAGTTTACATTTGACGTCCTGTTTCGAGATATATAGGTCATGTTTTCTTGATAGAAAAAGTATCGCTGATTGACGAAATTAAAAGTAACATAGTGTGCACAGTAATTACAAGCAACCAACACAATAATAGCTGTTCAGTTCCGGTTAAGACGAATGCTGTGGAATGACCTAATTCCTGCTATCCGTAACTATTCATCTTAACCGGAACTGAACAGCTAATTGCAGGACATTCGACACCAGTTCGCCTGAAGTCTATCTTTGGCCTTGCATTCATTAATATTGATTCAATTGAGGATGGTCTACGAATTAATACTATCAAATTCTGCTCTATGCCCACTGCGGGCAGTTTCAGGAATCAGTGGTTGCAAATCATAGGCGTATTTGCACAGATAGCCGTTGTCAAATAATGTAGGGAAAATACAATGAAAATAATGACTAAAACAAGTTCAAATATTGATTAGGAAGTAAGAAAGTAAGTAAGTAAGTATTAGGGTGTGTCTCTAAAAATGAAGTTTCAAAATTAATATCGGCCAATATTAATATCGGTTTTTGTGTTTCACCTTGAGAAACATTGTCATTTGTAAAATTATATGAAGCACTAAAGGGAATAACTAAATGACCAAAAACTTACAGTATTTTCTTTGATTTTGCTTTGTAACCTTATGTTTATGTGTTCAAATTATTTTGTTTCTCATCTTGGAAAATTACAATGTATCACATTATTGTTTAAGTGATAATTCTTCCGGGGCTTTGAGCAAGTTCTAAATCTCTTCCGATTTTCATATAATTTTGCAAATGACAATGTTTCTCCAGGTGGAACATAGAAACAACCTGGTCGATATCAATTTTGAAACTGCATTTATTAAGACACACCATAGTAAGTATATTCTTTAATGAACCAGTTGCAGAAGATTCGCACTCGCAAACATCAAGTAATACAAAATACGAAATCAGTATGAGTACAACATTCTCCCAATAAATTTCTCCTCGTGTTATTGTCTAGTGGAGTGAGCACTCTATCGGTTTACCAAGTGTGGAGGCCATAGGTTTCTGGTTTCTTGGGTGGGGCAATTTATGCATCACATGACATGTCCAGTGTTGTTTAAAACCGACATCCGCCTTACAGCAGAGTTTGTCAAAAGTAAACGTCTACCAGTAGGTACCCTAGCCTTGTCCTCTTGGTTGGAATGGCTTGTAGTCGATTTTTTTCAAGCTAGGATGCGAAGCCCAAGCATACAGGGACCGCATGCAGCATGCGCGCCACCGTTGTCACCCGATGTTGATCGAACAGTTTCCTACCATTGGATCCATGGGCTTTCAGCACAATGTAATGCATACGGAGATTGGATTGCCCTCCAGCAGAACCGGTCTATGTGTTTCACAAAAGCAAGTGTTTTAGAAATCGTAATACCTAGGATCACCCTGCTGGATCTAATTAACATCTCATGCTTCACTCGGTCTCTGTCTGTCTGTATGACTGTCTCTCTCACTCTCCCTGTCTCTTTGTCTGTCTCTGTCTGTCTCTTTGTCTCACTCTCTGTCTCCATCTCTCCCACTCTCTTCCTCTCTCACTCTCTCTCCGTACTTTGTTTGTCTCCATGTCTCTGCCTTTGTCTGTCTCTCTCTGTCTGCATGTTTCTCTGTCTCTCTGCCTCTGTCTGTCTGTCTCTGTCACTCTCTCTATCTATTGAGAGGTAGAGAGAATGAGAGAGCGACAGACTCGACTGTCTGTCACTGTCTATCTCTCTATGTGACAGACAGACAGAGAGAGATATAGAGAAACAGAAAGTTAATTAACTCTCTCTATAGTTTCTGTATCTGTCTCCGTCTATCTCTTTGTCACCAGTAGAGTTTATAATTGTTGCCTGGCTCTTGCTGGTCACTACTATTTGTGCTAAGTAGAGCCCATTGGCCGGGCCCTTTGTTCTGCTGCTCGGATTATTGCTCATATTCCAAAATATGCCCCAGTCTTTGCATACATGCGAGATGTGTTCAACTGGCTTTCTGCCTCGCAACAGATTTCCTATAGGACAGCAGCGCTTGTCTGGCAGTGTCTCAATGGTATTCCTACGTCCTACCTGTCCGACCACAGACATATGCCTGGACATAATCAGCAAAAAGATGGCCGATAGCCGAATGATTTGGGAAAATGGAAGGAATACCAGCCGTGTATAAAATAAATAAGAGGGTCCAAGGACAGAACCCTGAGGAACACCCAATTTAACAGGGACCCACTGAGTTCTGGAGTCACCAGAAATGATCATTTGAGTGCGATCAGACAAGTAAGACCGAAGCCAAAGAAGTGGGGAACCTTTGAGTCCACAGGAGGTCTCAAGGCGTTGGAGTAGAATTTCATGGTCGACCATGTCGAAGGCTGAAGAAACATCAAAAAGAGCAAGAAGAGTGAGCTGAGACCTGTCAACAGCTGAATAGATATCAGAAAGTAGAGAGAGAAGGGCTGTTTCTGTGGAGTGATAAGCCCTGAAACCAGACTGATCAGAAGGGAGGAGTCCTGAATGTTCAAGATAGGGGAGAAGCTGCATGGAAACCAGTCGTTCTAAGGTTTTGGAGAGAAATGATAAGTTTGAAATGGGTCGGAAGTTCTGACAAAGGTTAGGGTCTAGGTTAGGCTTCTTGGGTGCTGGAAAGACTATAGCTCGTTTTTGTGAAGCAGAAATGCAACCCTCTGAGAGTGATCTATTAAAGAGATACAGAAAGAAAGGAGCAATATCATCAAGAAAATCTGTGATAATAAAAGGGGGAAGAGGGTCCAATTCACATGATTTTAAATTAACAGATGTCAAAACTGAGCGGAGATCCGAATCCATTATGGGTCGGAAACCTTCGAAGGAAGATGTTGTTGGGGTAAACGTTGGAGGAGGAGCATCAGCTGTAGAGGCTCGAAGACTTGGTAGAAAGCATGTCAAGAAAGTCATTAGCGGAGAACGCGGGGTCTCCAAGGGACGAGACGGTCGACCAAGAAGACCTGAGATGGAAGACCACAGGCGCTTTGGATTCTTGGCGTCACGAGAGACCAACTGTTCCCAGTAGGCAGCCTCCTTGTGGTGGTAGAGATGATGAAGAGCGCGTAGCTGGGTAATCCAAGCCAAACGGTCACCAGGATCTTTGGACCGGCGAAATCGTCTCTCAGCGCAGCGGGTGCGACTGCGTGACTGATGGCATTCTCCGTCGAACCAAACAGCCAACGGTCGAAGACGGGTCTTAACACTGCGACGAGGAAGCATCGTATCAAGTAGGAGCGTCGTGGTGTTGGTGTACAAGTCAAACAATCGTAAGAGCATCAAGAGTCTCACGAGGCGAGAAGAAGTGGGAATCGCGAAAAGCAGAGCTGAAAGCCTGAGAATCAAAGGATTTCCACCTTCGCAGCATTACATTACATGGGACTCAACAACATTATAATTATTAGGCTCACCAGGCACTTCGAGAAACAGCTAACCATAACAATAACATAATGTATAAATACATAAATATATTTCTACAGTAATTACACACGCAGACACACACAGACACACGAACAGTCGAAAACTGCTGTGGCAACACAGTAGGCTACATGTAATGTTGCGCTTATTTCTTTGCTAATACTGTCAAGTAAATTAAGCTTAGGTACCAAATTTCCATATTCCATGATGAGTCCGGTCTACAAAGTACAAACGTGAAGAGAGTGAGGCTGGTTAAATTATAGAGCTATGTAGGTTATTCCAACGCTGTTTTTTTGGCATTTATAATTATATGAATAACAAAGTATTACCCTAGCTAACAAAGTTAGAAAAGGGTTAAATAAAATTAAAAAATGTTGATTAATGAACAGAGAGCATGATAATAATTAAAGTACATTATCATAACAACATAATTACTTAACTTTAAAATCGATTGTCTGGTCGTCATTTTCTCCTACACTTTGCTGTTGTTTCAGCCTAGTTTATCTGCTCCGATCCGCTTTATTCGGTTGCCTTCCTCCAACTGTACTCTTCGGCTGATAACACCTTCGATCCTCCCCTTCCTCCCAGTTTTCCGGACCAGCCAGACCCTCTCATTTTCCCGTCCTGCTAATTCCTCACTACACTTAAGTGGCTAGATCTACCGACTTGTGGTCGATATTTTTTTCTGTGATATTGCAGTATACAATCGATCGCCATGTAACCAATTTTCTCTCTGACTGTACCTCCAGGATGTCTGTTTTGGACGTCTTGGCTTGTTCTGGGTGGTACTCCCGCAGCGCTTGCTTGGACTGTGTTTCGTTTTAACCAAGAATGTTTCTCTGTCGATACCCTAGCTAAGTAAAAGCAACACTCTCTATAGTCCGCTCTCTCTTCCCACGCTCCTCATGGTATGCGTCATATCTCTGAATGTATTTACAATCCATTTCTCTTACCTGCGTCGCCATTTATGTAGCGTACGGTTATCCTCTATCATATTTGAATAGATTGATGGATTCATGAATGTTTGCCATTGCTTGCATGAATGCAACTATATAATTATTATGAACTTTCAAATAGCGCCTGTAAAAGTCTTTCTCTGCCCGCTGAAGTTTCCGTTTTTAAATTTCAAGAATCAGCCCAGGTAGTGACATGCTCGATTACGGACGTTATCAATTCGCTATTTGTAGATGGAATTAGAATTCAGCTGTCATCCGTGTACCTAATAATTTCGTTTGTAGAGTGTCGTGGTTTTAGTTTGTATATTGTCACTATAAATTCAGTGGGTCCAAGCCCAGAACCTTGTACAATTATACTGGCGTTGATTTCGATAACGCTCGAGGTGGCGCCCTTAAATTTAATTCTGTGCTGTCGCTTGTTGAGAAAGGCGATGATCCAGTTATATTATGTTATCTGAAATTGGCAGTTCCGCTAGCTTAACTTCTTATTTCTCTTCCATCAGTTTCCCGACGATGAGGCCCTTATGAAGCCTCTCCAGTGTTCTCTATTCCGTTCTATGCTGCCGATCTTCGTTATGTGCTAGCTTAACAAAGATCATCAAATAGAAGATTGCTCCACAATCAACATCCAAACACCGCTGGGGTAGATATCTACCCCACATCGTCCAACGAAGGTTAAACAATATTTATTATCTCCATCAATCAACATCTGTGCTAAGAGCCACAATTAACTATGCAGCAATTATAGTTGTTGTTTAAAGTGAATATCAAAGTGCTGTTATTGTTATGTCTCCTCTCAGTCTGGCTCCGCTAAAGTGCCAATTCAAAATCTCATCAGGGAAAGTTAAATTAAGCCCAAAACCTTGTGGAAGTGGAGGTTTTTAACAAGTAGTAAAGGAGCTATAAGAATTTCGTATTTTATTTAGCAAAATTAGCAAAGGAATCATCGAATTTGTTAGCCGTAACTTCAGGATTATCAGTCCTATTTCCCTCAATAACCAACCCCTCAATAGTGGAACCCTGATTCCTCATTTTTACTAAGGAGTTAATTAGTGTCCAGGTCTGTTTTATTAAGAGACTCGGTTGAAATCGACAACTAGCGCTACTTCTTTATTCCTTTGGGAGACTGCAGAGAGGAGGCTGTCTATCTCGGTATTAACCCATTAGTGCCTGAATTTTTATTTTTTCATGAAAGTATGAAAATAACTTTATTTCTTCCTTGTGAAAATCAGTGCCAAACACTTTTCGGCTTAAAATTTGTTTTTACCATTTATTTGCAATTTTTACTTTCCGTCCCCGTTTTGGGGACGCTAGGCACAAATGGGTACGGTTCGTACACGTGAAGTTTCAAGGCTGGCATAAATCAACTATTAAGGTTTCATGCATGCAATCAAAAAGAATGATAAGCATACCAGTAGCTAAACACATAGTTGCAGACATCAAACTCATTGTCTGGTATAATTATGATGATCGATGGTCAAGTAATCAAGGAAACTGTACAATAATGATGACCATAATATATGTCAAGCTGGTTTGTTGTTTATTTTGGAACAAAACTTACTATTATTGCAAAGGCGGTTTATATGACTATCATGGCAAGAGAAATAGCAGTTCTGCAGCAGTTCTAAGTAACCGTTCTTGCCTACTGGAGGAATATAGTGAAACAATTCTGATGAATGTCCGGATGTCCCGTTGTCACATTTGCGGCAAATGTTCCTTGCTTTTACACAGCAGACACCACAGCAACGAATCGATTATCTTTTTGATTACATTCATTCTATCAGTGCGAATATCTGATGGCACTCAATCTACAACAGCTTTCAGTCAAGTAAGAGGAAGGCCAACAGCTGCACGTTCAGCAATCTACTGCTAGTAGAACCCAGTGAATATGTCATGAAGTTCCAACTGGTCCAAGGTCGGCGCAGGATCCAAGAATTTTATATTGCCACATCCAGTTGATAAGCAACGAGAGCCCACAGAGCACCATTTTCTGGAGATGACAGATATGCTGTATGTGCTGATGTTCTGGTTCATCTTATAAAGTTATCATGTGTCTGTTGGTGTGGTCGATAATATATTCCTGGCCTGCTGGGCGATGTCTACAAACTTTCTTTCGGACCGTGACACTTCTTCACAGTGTTCAGTGTTTCGGTGTCATGACAATTGGAAGTGTCACCAACCTATTATCGTGCCAGCAAGTCACCACTATTCCAGATGCTGAATCCAGTCGGTAGTCAACTGGGTCACCATCTGTTTGTTTGATCCTGTCAACAGCACGGGACAACTGCAGTCCTACTGTCCTTAGGTGATTATCTCTAAATGTTCTGGTGGCTGGATGTAACTTCGTAATGCTCAGAATTCAATCAGATTCAGGCTGGTGAAAATTGCCAAACAACAGTGTGAATTTGTCATCAGCTGGAAGCTTGACAACAATAGAGCCGCCAGGTCCAAGTTGACTGTCGAACCGTCAGTCACTCCAGCCAGCTCCATGACACGGATCCATCTGGATACATCACTACACCCTGGATCATTGGATGGCATATGTAAATTCTTGCATCCCATAAGTCCTTGTCATTCTCAAGTAAACTAATTGTACATTGGCACAATTATTGTGATAATATCACGGACAAAATTTTACTTGGGTTTTGCATGGGACCCAAATTGTCGTATTGTATTGTATTGTATTGTATTGTATTTGAACACTTGTTATAGCGCCTCAACCAGATTTCCCATTCAGAGGCGCTCCCGACTACTGCTGTAGTCGGAGTTTCACGCCGAAGCGCATGAGCAATTGCGAGTGAAGGACTTGCCCAGGGTCCCTACGCAGCGGCTTTTGAGGTGGATTCGAACCCGCAACCCTCCAGCTGCAAGGAACCGAACATACCCCCAAACCACCGCGCCCCAGTATATTGTGTTGTGTTGTGTGTTCAGGGCCGTAAATCACGGGGAGGGAAGGAAGGAATTCCTCCCCACTTTTAAGCCTGGGGAGGGAACGTGAAGTAATTCCCTCCCACAAATTTGTCAAAGCCATGTCATTTTTCTAAGGTGTGTCATAAATATTATGGCGCCAGCCCAAATCTCCACAAACTGTTCCTTGGGAGACTAATTTGCATTCTTTGTCTACGTAGATGCCAATGCCATAAGTTCTAAAGTTATATAGCCTATGTATACATATATTATACATATAATATATATATATATTCTGCTTCTGCGAACCCACGACGGCGGAGTACCTCCTCCCTCACCACCTCTGAGCGGAGTGGTATCGTTTTTCGCCGTTCCCACAACCCCGGCGACCTCCCGGGTCAATAAGGTCGAACAGGGCAAGGGCAAGATGAGCGGGTGGACTGCAAGAGTCGGGAAGTTGAAAATTGACAGTGCAGAACGGTGGGCAGTAGAGGAGAAGATTGAGCTTTTGGGGGAAACTGGAGGGTGAATGCTTTGCTCGGGACTGGGAAAATGACCAGGACATGGAGTCCAACTTGTAACCGGTCGGAATATCATAGGACAAAGGATCATTTCCCGAGGAATCAGGAAGCGACTACAGATCAGACTCATTAAGACCGTTAAACTAGAAAGTACCACAACAAATGCTTGAATTTGTTACGAGGTTACCCAGAGCAGCGTTACCAACTTCTGCGCCTCTAACGTTCTTGCTAGTGCCTGAGGTTCTGTCCAATCCTGAACCATGGTGGATGTCAGGCAGACGGTGTTTTCTCCTGTTGGTGTGGACGCTGTTGTTTGTCGGCAAGTTTTTCTCAGGTGACAAAAATTTGTTTTAAAATAATCTTTCCGGCCAAAATCTACTGTAATTGTTATGTTATGTTTCTTTATAATACCGACGGTGACTGGTATTTAGAATCGCTAGTCACGAATTAATGAATCTCTTACCTATAGAATGCCATATGTGCCCACTTAAAGCGAGAGGTTAACAAGGCGACTGACACTTTCAGCCTGAGAACAGTGTAACAGATGTAAATTTGGGTGTCGAAATAATGATAAGTTTTCTTCTTCATTAATCCAAAGTGGAAAGATGATTTGACGTGACAGCTGCTATATTTCATTCCTAGAAGGGTGATTACAGAATGAAAAGACATTGTACAGTTTTTGATAGAAGAGAACGCTATTTGAACTGAGCACAGATATACTTATAGGCCTACAGTAACATAAGTCATTGGCTCCGATATTATTTATAAGGGATTAGAAGTACATGCCTAAACATCCAGGAAACATTTTTGGAGGGAGTTTTAAGTTTTCAGGAGGTTTCCATTGGAAATTGTCGTATTTTTCTACATTTTTAGTTTTTTTATAACAGTAATTCATCTAGACCTATTGGGGGTTTAAAGCCATCCCCTAAATACGCCCATGCTAAGCATATAATACCCGGTACGTGGGCTTAAAAAAATAGAGAGGGAGGGAGGGACAGAAACAGAGGGTTAGTTCACAGAGTTGAAACTTGATAGGTTTGTAAACTATGCACAGTGAGACTGAAGTTTATCTTTGGTTCTTTTGACAATGGTAATGGTAACTGCAAATTTATATAGCGCCACCGTAAGGCAGGTTCATCAGATGCGCTCCCGACCTAACACAATGAAACCACAAAGTGGTCTTCAAGCATTTGCGGACACAGGCGCTGTCTTAACTTACATGATTACCATTTAAACATTAAAATGTAGGGTGCAGATGATTTATAAATGTCTTTAAAATGTAGGGTGCAGATGATATAAATGTTCCCAATAACTTTAATTTTTTAACCTAGTGTGTAACTGAACTCAGTAGTGGGCTTCTTAACGGAACTATGCACACTCCCGACGAGTCAGTTTTCCCTCCCCACATCTTGAAACAGATTTACGGCCCTGTGTGTGTTGTATTGTACTCCACGTACAATATGGGTCCCATGTGGGAAAATGGGTCCCAATACATCACTACACCCTGGATCATTTGAAGGGCATATGTAAATTCTCGCATCCCTGAAGTCCTTGTCATTCTCAAGTAAAATAATTGTACATTGGCACAATTATAATTGTGATAATATCACGGACAGCTAGACCTCTTCCCTACCAAAATTAACTTGAGTTTTGCATGGGACCCAAATGGGCTCCATATGCGTCCCATATGGAAAAATGGGTCCCAAAAGCGCTTCATATGGGCTTGCAGGTAGGGTTGCTCTTGGCATGCTGAGAAAACACATATGCACATATCACTGTAGCTGCAGAAACAGTGAAAGTCGCTAATTATCGCTTACAAGTTGTAAATTACTTGTGCCTAGCGTCCCCGTAATAGTTGATAGATGTTTGGTTGATTTTTTTTATTATACCAGAATATATAAAAAAAATCAACCAAACATCTATCAACACTCCAAAAACAGTTGCAGATAGCTAAGAGACAAAATAACATAGGGATATACTCATATTTTCGATTACAACGTGCTTTTGCACGATAATTATAATTTATATTGATAACTTTAAAAAAATTAAAAATATCTGCTCTATTGTACCCCAAATGAAAGATAATTATAATTCAGTGGACTGTTTGTAGCAATAGCTTGTAACACTCAATATTGATTGTTATTACAAATAACTCTTTCGAAGCAGGCGTCCCCAAAATGGGGACGCTAGGCACTAATGGGTTAAATGAGTCCAGGTTCTGGCCTGTTGGCCTATGAATAACTCCCATTAGGAACGAACCCCTTTTATGTAAGATACGAATAAATAAAAAAGTCCCTCGTAGGAAGTATGGGCAAAATTATGCTCAGGTAAGTCATATATTTGGAAGGAAACATCCTCTTGTATTAAGAAGTCCACGCCCATCCTTGGCAATTCTGTCTAGGTCTATGGATGAATTGATATCCGGATAATTCAATAAGATCCTGCATGCCACCTGTTAACCATGTTTCAGGTAATGCTACAGTAGGATGGAAAAGGGTAATCTCTGGATTCGATTTTTATTTATATTAATTTAGATTTTATACTTCTACAGTTAAGTTAATAATATGTAGCGCGGAGAAGCATGGCTGAAGTGGATTAAATTTCGCTCCTAAAACAGAGGAGAGGAATAGGTACAATTAAATGGCAGTTCAGTTAGATAATTATTGTCGAGATCAATGTCTATATTATTCAACAGAGAGCGAGGCCAATTCTAATTTCAAGTCCTCGCTCAAACTTGCTATTGAATGATAATAATAATCTTCGTTTAATATTTTTAAATTGACAAGTACGCAGTATCATTAAAATTCATAGTATGAACGGATGATCACAAGTTATTATAGGAGTCGAATTTAACTGTCTGGCAACCATGCAAGGCGCTATTAACATCCTATTGCTCATTTTTTGACGCCATCTGGCGAATGAAAAGGCTGAGCAGACCTTAGGAAGGGTAGCGGGAAGCGATCCCGCGTCCGTTGCCTCTTCGTGCCAGAGTGCTACCATTACCTAAAGTCCCTCCCCTATGCATCTTTCATAAATCATGATTTAAGATGTATGTATTTATTTATTTTCATTTAATATATATCAGCCGTTTATTGAATCAACAACAGCACAATTAATTAACAATCAGTCGTTTAAAAAAAAATGTTAATCTGCTGATGCCGTCAACAGGACAGCCCTAAAGGATAAAATAATCCGCTATTGCAGGGCTGCCCCTTTTCCATATTACATTTACTGATGGCAAGACGATTTTTATGATCATATAGTTTTAGAAAATTCTATTTAAATAACAATGTTGGGGCTAAATCATATCCAAATAACTAAATAAAAAAACATTGCAGTACAAGATTTAAAACAAACAAATAAAATCAAAACAAAACAGGTTATAATGTTCACAGTTGTACATTATAAACAATCTTAACTAAGGTACAATCTATCGAGTCATATCCTTTTTATATGTTCAATATATAATGTTTCAGTTGAGCTTTAAATTGAGCCATGTGTAATATATTTATTAAATTCGGAGGAAGAGAATCCCAAAGTGGTGGACCTGAGCATTTAATTGAAAACTGCTTAGTTCTGGTTCGTGCCCATGGGGTTCGATATTTACAGGATGCTCTAGTATCATGTCCATGGATAGCTATACCCTTAAGGAAATATTTATCAAACAGTGATGGAAGAAGCCCATAATGATAACAGTACATGAATAGTCCAATTTGATATTTTGTAATATCATTCAATTTTAGAATATTGTACTCTTTAAATATTAATTTTGTACTATCAGACCATCCCAGTAAGCAAGTCACACGTATGGCACGTTTATGGAGAGTCTCAAGGCGTTTTAATCTAGAGGAGTAGTTTGAGCCCCAGCAGATATTACAGTATGATAAGTAAGGAAAAAACATCGTGTAGTATAATTGTCGGAGAACAGGTTTAGTCAGATAATGCTTAATTCGTGATAGAACACTTATATTTTTTGCTAATTTCTTTGATACATGTGTGATATGCTCATTCCATTGCAGATGCCGATCTACATAAACACCAAGAAATTTGGTGCATTCAGTTTGCACTATTTCCCTGTTACCTATCATAATTTCCATTGCTTTAATAATTTCCTTCATTTACTTTAATTTATTGATTAAAAAAATTACATAATGTTGTGTACAAATGTGCCTCAGGAATACATGGGATAGACCGAGAAGTGACTTAAGTCCACTTATTAAAGTCACCTATCGCCTATTGGGCAACGAAGAGGTTTGAAATGACGAGTGATTAACATTATAGTCCTGCAATACTTTAACAGGACAGAATAAAAAGAACTATGACTAAAAAACTTAACTAATAGGAACTATAATTCATTCAATGTTTCTTCAGTGAAGTAGTCGAAAATTCATGCATATGGTATCTATCATTAAACCATAGCCTGATTTAGGTTAATATGAATCCTCACAGAAACAAATGGATGATTCTTCGGCTCATTGTTAATACAAGTTTCAATGCAAAAAATGGTCTCATGACAATTGTCAAAGTAAGGGTGGGTATATTTCACAAATGGAGTCAAATTCAGAAATAGAATTAAAGAAAAAAAGTTATGCAAAATTTAAAAAATTTCTTAAACAAATATTTCTATGGCAGTGCTGAAGCATACTTAATATTGAGAAGAGCTCAAATTTGACAGATTCGGCCTAATTTTTCATTTTAGTTTTTTCACTATATGAAAAACATACAACTTTGATTCCTAAATATTTAGAACTCCGTTACTTTATAAATACCCAGTTCAAAAACCTGCCACTGCTTATAATTGGTAATTAATTAGTTTTAAGTATGCATTAAAATATTACACAGCAACCTAAATTATTATGACGATAAATTATATACATGTACCATCAAATAAATTCATTTTAATAGAAATATAAAGTAGCGGAGTTGTAGTAACGGAGTTGTAAAATATTCCTAAGTAGGTCTCCACGCTGACCGGACGAGTTAAGATATGAAAAATAGTCAGCTTATAGTGGTCATGCTCTCAGTTTCAATATTATTTTTGAAAGAAAAATAAATAAATAGGCAAAATGCAATAATTACAGTCACGGAGTTGTAAATCTTTCTTACACTATAACATTACCGGATAAATATCTGAAAATTGTTAACAGAAGCAAACATCCCTATTGATTTCTTTTTGGTAAAATCAATGCAGAAATGTTCCCTGCTATCGAAGATGTCAATTCAAAAAATTGAGTTTTCAATTTATTCCATAGATTGCAGAAATCCATTCGTAACGGTGTTGTAAGCAATAATTGAAGACAGAGGGTTTTATTTATTTTTTTAATTATGTAGTTCGTTACTAAGTTAATAAAAACCATATAGAGCAATGGATATATGTTAGTTAATGATCTAAAAATAATAAAACATCAGCTCAGCGCTTCAACTGTTACCATAACGTAACGTTGAATTGACTCACCATTAGAAAGGCCAATGAAATTTTGGGTTAAAATTGGACTCTATAATTGTTTTCTCATGCTAATCATCCAAATAATATAATAGAAATAGTTTTTATAACTAACTCATGCCCTACAATGTATTTAAAAATTATAATTTTACTCTTTGTGTAAGCCGTATAAAGGAGAAGACGGAAATTTCCCTAATTTGCTCCCGGTTTTTAAATATACCCGGGTAGCAAAGCTATTTTCAGCCGAAAAGTTCCTCGTAAATGTCCGATATAAAGATTCATAGCATGATATACTATAGATTAAAATATTAATCACCATACCCATAAATATTTCGATGATTTGATGATTCTTCAAGAGTTTAAACGAAGCACATTGCTGAAGCAAGATAAAATGCACGGATGGTTCTCGATTACGCAAGTCTAGTACAGCTATTTTGGGTTTTAAAGTTTCTCATAGCATAATTATAGCGCGATATAGATATAAATCGACAAACAAAAGAAACCAGTTCAATCATTCGTTAAACATTAACGTTGGCTCATTCTTGATGCAAATTTCAACACATGAAGTTACATGGCAATCGATATCGCGGAAGTTTATCAGAACTATTTCTTGATTTGAAGTTCCTGATAAATGGCCGGTTCAGCTGGGAGACGTCGTTTTGAAGTATCCAGATTATCATATTCTGCTTCAGCAACGTCAGCGGCATTTATAAAGTCATTCTCGTAAACCTTGTTTTCTCCACCTCTCTGACGCAGCTCGTGTTCGTTGCCATGGAATTCGTGACCAAGATCTGCGGTTGAAGAGTTACAAAATAAAACTATGTCTAATTATGACTCAGGTCTATTTTTAAAATATATTAGAAGACAAGATGGTAGATAATTATCTTTCTGGAATTTCATTCAATGTGCCTGCTTATGCTTCACTTTGATATAAATAAATGAATAAAATCTATTAATCATTTAATCAATTAAACCAGTTTGAAACAAATTCCACGAAAAACTTTGGATCAACTAGCAAATTACGAGCTCCAAATTTTCAAGATTGAACAAGGTACTTAAAAACAGTTACGCCTCGATAGTCCGAAGGTTCGATAGTCCGAAGGTTCGGTAGTCCGAAGGTTCGATAATCCGAAGGTTTCATGGTAAAACATATATGTACATGTACATATATATGTATATGTACATTATATATATGTATATATATATATATGTAAATATATATAATGTACATATGTATATACATACATGGATATAAGTATATATATAGTTACAGAATGCATGTATTATCAGGGAATGTGTATATACCCTGAAATTTTAGGTATATGTATATTCCCTGATTCACTCGGGGAATGTATACATTCCCTGAAAAACCAGGGTATATACATATACCCTGAAATTTTCGGGTGATTTCTATACACTTACCCTGAGAAGCTTTACAATAACACATAAAGCCAGATTTCTATACACATACCCTGAAAATTTAAGGGTATGTGTAACATCTACTGTTACATTTCACAAGAACTATGAAGCATGTACATCTGTTTGTTTTATGTATTGGCTGTCAAGTAGGCCTACGCCAACATAACGAGTGATGACGGACTATGGCTCACGTGGACAAGTGGACCTGATTGATATGCAGCCCATGCCTAGTGGACATCACAAATGGATCATGGTATACCAAAATCATCTGACCAAATACTGTGCTCTTCGTCCGTTGTCTAGTGTCTACAAAGCTCGCGGCTGAGGTAGGTTGCCTATCAACTCAGTAGTTGACATCATGCAGATTATACTTCGACCGTAGACAGCTCTCCAGCGTCAGGTGAAGTGGCAACAGAACCAAATCAGAAACAAATGTAAACTCAGAGAAAACGAGCTTCTGCCGGATGCTGACGTCTCCAAAGATGAAGAAATTGCTCTGTGAACCGCGGTTAAGATGTGGCAGTTAAGGTAATCACATACCCTGAAATTTTCAGGGTATGTGTATAGATATGTGAAATGTAACAGTAGATGTTACACATACCCTGAAATTTTCAGGGTATGTGTATAGAAATCTGGCTTAATGTGTTATTGTAGTCAGGGTAAGTGTATAGAAATCACTGGAAAATTTCAGGGTATATGTATATACCCTGGTTTTTTCAGGGAATGTATACATTCCCCGAGTGAATCAGGGAATATGCATCTACCCTGAAAATTTCAGGGTATATACACATTCCCTGATAATGCACATTCACTGTAACATATATATTAGAGTGGTCCAAAATAATTTTTTCTCGAAAGGTCAAGATTAGAACCCACCATTGCAGTCCATCTATTAAAAAACTAACATACTGAAAATTTGAGTAAAATTGAACCAAATTTACGGGTTGTGCAAGCCACCCAAAGTTATGTTTCTGGAGATGTATAATTGTATATAGCGCCCCTTCAAGATATCTACTAAGAAGTACTCCAAGCCCAGCCACAGCTAAAGAAAAAAGACTTGAGACTGATTGCATCAGTAGCTAGGCCTGGTGTATATAGAATCTTACTCTAAGCACGTAAACGGTAGGAGTGATGATATCGTGAGAATACGAAAAGGTCGTCATCGTGTACATTGCACCGTGATTGTTGAATAAACCACTTCAACTGCCGATCACTAGTAAATCATCTGGGTGTTCCATTGTAGAAAGGGGCTGCCTCCCATCGAGTACTAACGCATTCCTTTTGCTACGTTAGGCCTACTTGGTAACCTCCCGATTCAAATTCAAATTTGATGGTAACAAGCTGGTGGTTCGACTCCAAATCCTCTGGCTTCTTACGTCCTTCTGTTAACAAGAGATTCGCTACCTCGACATCTGATGCTGACTCAGGTGTTTCGTCCCTAGTCATTCCTTCGTTCCTTGTCTGACAACGCTTTTTTTACATGGTAACTGGTTCATCATCTGACGCCAATTCCTCTGTCGCTTATCGTCGTTGAACTCCAAACTCCGAACTTAACGTTTAAGGGTGAAGGTAACATTTACAGGCAACATCCCACTGTAGCCAGTTTTCAATGCCAACATCATCATTTCGTCACGGTTTGGTCATCATCTCAGGCGCGCAACCAACTTCACCATACTAATCGTTTCCTAAACCAGCGTATTGAAACTCACTCAGCCATTGTTCGCAACCCCATCCGGTCAACCATTTTGCTTCGTAGAACCGTTGACTTTTAAAAATTGAACCATATCACAACTGATTCTCCTCTACTTCATCTGGTCGTCATCATCTGAACACACCCTGCTCTATTCCGTGGATGGTTCAACCGCCTGATTCTATGTATAGGTTTATTGCTTGGACGTAATGTAGGATGACCTCAACACGTTAACGTTCTAATTATATTGTTTTATATATCACTATTATACGTTCTACCCGGCTTCGCACGGGTTATCTCTACCTTTATAAATCGTTTCCGCTTGATTTGCTTTGTAAACTTTGGCTGCTTGGCTAATCAGCAGCGCCCGTGTGTTTGAATTTGCTCTACCCTATCGTTCCCGCTGGATTTGCAAATGTAAACTGTAACCTTCGCTGTTTTCTATAGCGACCGAATAGTTATAGCCTGGACCCTGCCAGTGGCGGCGCGTGGATTTTTCAAAGGTGCGAAGCAGCAGTGTGCCCCCCCGTAAGACGCAGGCCTGTCTAGTAGTCTAGTGAAATTTTGTCTATGTTATGTACGACAGTAGTTAGTAGTAGCCTTAGCCATTAGTAGCCAAGTAGCCTATAGAGCACAGTAGCTGATGATACAGATCCTCTAATGTACAATCATTCCTTCGCCAGGGTTACCCTGCTAATTTTTCAATGAATTGATCGAATAAGTCCCAACCGCTCGCACGTTTGAATGGACGCCACACCATTTAGTATCCCCGTGCAAGGACCGTGCTAGCCCAAGATTTAAATTTATTAAATAAGCCAGACTCGGGAAGCGAACTGCAATCCGCACGCTTTCTATTATTATAGCACAGAGTCGCTTGAGACGCAACAGCTCTTACCAATGTAGCTAGATGACGTCTTTGGCTTAACGGAGAAATCCCGAAATGCCTTGCGAATGCTCTATTCAGAAGGCCGTGAGCCGTATGACGTTATGAGAAATTACAAACGGCGGCGTAATTTTGCAACGGTTGTCCAGTTCGAAATTTTAAATGTCCGTATATCGGCGTTTAAAGTAAATTGCGAGCTGAAAATAGTCGCGTTTACCTACAAATTCCCGTTCGAATGTTTTGTAAAATATTTCAAATCGCTAAAGCGTTCCCTTTCGGTGCCTTTAATATGATGGACAAACAAACAAACAAACGGAAATACAAACTTTTAGACTTCTAGAATAAGACTGGACTTCTAGTGTTCCTTTTCCTGATGTAGCCTTTCTGTTTTGGTTCGAGTACCCACCCTACCCATCTAGTTTTCCTACCTATGGGGATGACTCGATAAGCACTTTGTGCTTCTGCCTTTGGGGAGAGGCGATAGCGCATTGGATAACATCTGGCGTAGAGAGCGAGAGGTACCGAGTTCGAGACCCGTAGGGCGGATATGCTTTTTAGCTGGCTATTAGCGCCGTGTATTGCAGGCTGTCTGTTCTGTTAGTAGTTAAGATTTATGTCTTCTGTCATTTGCGTTCTTGTGAATTGCTTCAATTGCATAACTGTAAACTGTACTATACTACAACAATACTACAACAGCGACTGAAAAGATATGTGGAAACTGCGATGGATGAAGAACAGGCGGGATTCCGACAGGGGAGAGGCACAGTGGACCAAATATTTGTGATCAGACAGCTGGCGGAAAAGTACATTGCAAAGAATAGAACACTTTATAACAACTTCATAGACTATAAGCAGGCGTTTGACAGTGTGTGGCAAGAGGGACTGTGGAGGACGATGAGACACGTCGGGGTGCCAGAAGAGTTGGTGGTACTGGTAGAGGCTATATACAACCAATCAAGGAGTGCGGTCAGGGTGGATGGAGAACTGACAGAATGGTTTGGAATTACGGTTGGAGTGAGACAAGGCTGCGGAATGTCACCGGACCTGTTCAACCTATTACTGGAAATAGTGATGAGGCTGGCGAAGGAAGGGAATGAGACAGGAGTCAGCCTAAATGGAAGACCGCTGAACAATCTTAGATTTGCCGACGACATCGATCTGATGGCCAATACCCGGGAGGAACTACAGGATCTGACGAACAGAGTGGACACAACTAGCAGGAGAATGGGACTCAAGATCAACGAGGCGAAAACAAAAACGATGATCATCGGGAAACAACATGAAGATCTAAGAGTGACAATAGGGGGAGAGACACTGGAACAGGTTACAAAGTTTGTATATCTGGGAGGCATGATGACGGAGGATGGACGATGCGAAGAGGACATCAAACGAAGAATCGGGTTGTGCAGCCTTTGGAGGACTCAACAAAATGTGGAAAGCGAAAAGCCTCTCAATCAGGACCAAGATGAAACTCTACTATACCCTGGTGGAACCAGTATTACTATACGGATCGGAGTGCTGGTGCCTGAGGAAAGAGGATGAGAGAAGACTATTGGTGGCAGAGATGGGGTGGCTGAGGAAAATCATCGGTAGAAGCAGGAGAGACAAAATAAGGAATGATCAAACAAGGAAAGACCTCGGAGCGGAGGAGACGGTGATAGAGAGAATTGGGAGACGAAGACTTGGATGGTACGGACACGTGAGACGGATGGCAGGAGATAGATTGCCCAATGCGGCGCTACACGGTCACGTGGAGGGAGAGAGGAGCAGGGGAAGGCAACGGAAGACCTGGATGGACAACATCCAAGAAGACCTACAGAAAAGGGGTACAGACATAACAAAGATCGGCAACATAGTACGGAATAGAGAACACTGGAGAGGCTTCATAAGGGCCTCATCGTCGAAAAACTGATGGAAGAGAAATAAGAAGAAGAAGAAACTGTACTGTTGCGATGTATCAACCGGATTGTTTCAATAAAGGAAGAATTATTATTATTATTATTGTTGTTATTCTCCTCATTAGTTGTTATTCTATCGTTTATGAACTGATGTATCTTATCATTGCACTGTTTATACAATATACAATATACATTAACTTGTCTAATTTCCATTTCTGAACATTGTTTTATTGTATGTTATGTTTCTTTTATCGAGTTCTTGCTGTACACTGATTCAAATAAATAAATAAACGTCGCGCTTTTGCTGAGGCCCGGCGGTATGGAATGGCGTTCCTCTTGATCTGCGCCTGTTCCCTAGGTCACTCTCTGACACATTCTATAAGCGCCTGAAAACTGTTCTTTCTTACCGTGCTGGAGTCGGGAGCACATCTGAGTAGTTTCCTTGAAGAGCTGCTATATACATGTAAATACTTGAAATAATGAATTAGTATTGCAAAAACTACTAGTTAAATGGATTCGATTTAGGCAGAATTATTATTATAATATGGCTTCAAAAGCGATCGTAGAATCAATCATCCATTTCAACTTGTAGCAACCATCAGTTGCAACTGGCACCAATTTGCTACACATAAAAACTTACAAACTTACAAAAACACATACATACATATATGCAAACATATATATACATACGTGCATAGATAGATTCATGAATACGTACGTACAGTCGTACACGAATAGACACAACATACAGACTTATAAAACGAGACAAAAAGAATTACGTGCCGGAATTTCTTTTCTGTTGACGACATTTGTGACTAAGTAGGATGGCCAAAATGGTAACTATTATTGCTAGGAACACTACTCCAAGAAGCAATCCCAGAGTTAAAACTGGCAGCTGAGGCATTTCATCTTCCAGAACTTAAAATCAAAGTACATTTAATTATTACAGTTGTACATAGCCAAGATAGACATAGACCTACGGAATGAAATGCTACTTTTCTAAATATATTAGGGTGACTAGATAGGTCGAGAACGATTTTGAATGCAGACAAATATATGTTATACACAATATAATATGGAAAGTTGTATACGAAAGGATAGGTTGTTCAAATGAGAATGTTACGCAAAAAAATTAGATCACTAGCTCACTTATTAAAATTTTAGCGCCAATATCCGTGACGTCATCAAATTCGTGCCAAGCAAACGTAAACAAGCAGCATATTAATTATCATTGACTAGTGAATACGCCGATTAGGCAATGGCGGCCTTAAATGAATCGCAAATTAGGGCTCAAGCTATTACATTATTGGAAGAAAAGTACAGTTACAGTGTTATAGGAAAGAAATTGGGTCGTTCTAAATCGTGGATTAGCAAGTGGGCCAAACGCTACACGCAGAGTCCAAACGAGACGCTGCGGAATCGATATTACGGTGGTCGAAAGTCCGCGCTGACAGCTGCCGCTCAAAAACTGATCAAACAGTCTAAATATAGGCGAGGACAGAGTTTGCGAAAATGAGAACGTCGGTTAAAAGACAAGCGCCTTGCTAGAAGCAAAGAGACAATCAGGCATTATATGCGGACGACGCTCTAATGGAAGAGTTTCAAGAGACAAAAAGTCCCAAAGTTAACTGATGCCTACAAAGTTCGCCGAGTAAACTTCGCGAAGAAGTTTAGTAAGAACGACGTTGTGTGGGATCACAAGAAAGTTCTGTTCCGTGCGCTCCACAGGTGAAGTTCAGTCCCTCAGTTCTGGTGTGGGGAGGCATGACATCTTTTGGATTAACAAAACTTCATATCATTCCAAATAAAACTTCAGTCACTTCGAGTTATTACATTAATGAGATACTGGAGAAAGAGGTCAAACCCGCATTCCAGCGAACTGCAGTATGCGCTCAGTTAACAGCCACAAAAATGTTTCACAATAACGGCGAAGGATTATTTCAACAAGACGGTGCACGTGCACACACATCAAAAGCCTCAGTCGAATGGTTGAACACAAATATCAATGGATACATCTCACCGGGGGACTGGCCGCCTAATTCGCCGGATTTGTCACCAATAGAAAATGTTTGGAGTATTATGGCGGCAACTGTTTATGCCGATCTCGAACCCCAGACATTGAACACCTTAAAACGTCGGTTTCGTAAGGCATGGACATCGATACCTCTGACAACTCTTAAAAATCTAATCGGTTCGATGCCTAATCGACTTGAGGCTGTAATAAAGAGTAAAGGAAACATTATTAAATACTAAATGATAATTTGTATTAATTAATTAATTATGTGTGGATTAACAATGATGGTCGTACAATATTGTTTTCGGCCTAACTGGACGTTTGCTTGGCACGAATTTGATGACGTCACGGATATTGGCGCTAAAAGTTTAATAAGTGAGCTAGTGATCTAATTTTTTGGCGTAACATTCTCATTTGAACAACCTATCCTCCAGTATACAACTTTCCATATTATATTGTGTATAACATAAATTTGTCTGCATTCAAAATCGTTCTCGACCTATCTAGTCACCCTATATATCTTCCAAGATGTTTTCAAATTCAACTAAATTACTATTAATAACTTGAATTCCTTTACGCAGCCTTAACACGCGTATACCTAGGTAGCATTAGATATGTAAATTGCTAATTAGTAACTCCAATCGCGATGCTGCCTAAAACTGGTTGCGCACCAATAAATTTTAGGGGATTGATCTTCAGAATATTGACTTGATTTACAGCTTAGTTTTCGTGCGCCATCTGTTAGACACCAGCGTTGCAGGTAAGGTGTACTCTAAGCACAATGCACTGTAGAGTAACTTATATCATATCTAGGCACAACGCCCTCTAGAGTCCACCGTGACTATAGGTATTTCGGAATCTGGAGTACGAAATGCCTAGCTCACATCCAGGCATAACGTACTCTATGCAGGTAAGACATATTCTATAGGCACAACGTATACTTTCGAGAACATCATGTATCCTAGATTCCACACTACCTGAGCCATTGCGTGCTCTAGTAAGGCCATAGAAATGACGCATTTAAAAAATTAAAGACAGTATCTATGTGGCGACCGCCGCCCCGCACGCTACCTCTCTCTCTGTGCTCACGGGACGGCGTCGGCTCCAGCCCACTATCCGTCTAGAGCCGCCCGAGTCACTGCCTTGTCTACTTCAATGTAAATGGCTGTTCACCATATCTACCCAGGGTGACCGTTCCTATCAGGGGAGGTTAGGATGGGTCGCTTCTCCAAGAAAGGTAACACTTTGCAACTTTATCACGGTCAGACTCTGCCTCTCCCACGGTCGCCGGATGGGCAACGTCCTGAGGATGGCCGTCTCTCAGAACAGGGTTCGTTCTCTTATCAGCAGGAGTCTTTCTCTTCGTGTTTACCGTCTTAGCTACGGTTTCCTCTTCCTCTCCACCTGATCTAAACGTCGACTTACCACTCTACGTCTTGTGACTCTTCAACTCTCGCCAATAATAAGGGACACCAAACGTTCTCTAAATTCCAGAGACCAGGAATACTTATGACAAGTCGCTACATCATTTCGCCTAGACACTACTGATAGCACCTCTCTACGTCCTGTCCTCCTAGACAATACTGAGTGCAACTCTCTACTTCAACTCGTCATAGACACTTGTCCTTGGGGCAACGCGTACTCCTACTGTCATGTGTTTCTCGGACCATTTCCGTGTGTGGCATGCGGCCTCACACGTATATTGTCATGCACCACTATTGACGGAGTAAGTTCCCTTACCCGTCTCTGTGTTGGCAAAGAACGACCAACACAGTGATAAATTCTACATAGAAAGAAAAAGAAACACTAGCCTCTGTGTTGGCAAAGAAAGACCAACACAGCGATATATTCTGCTTCGAAAGAAGAAGAAAGACACCGGTAGGATCTCACGGACTGTGAAGGCAAAGAACGACCAACACAGTATGAATTCTGCTTCGTAAGATATAAGATATCAACGGACTCTGTGAGTGAAGGCAAAGAAAGACCAACACATTATAATTCTACTTCGAAAGAAACATATACTGGCCTCTGTGTTGGCAAAGATCGACCAACACAGTGAGAAATTCTGCTTCGAAAGAAAGAAACACTGGTAAGGTATCTACGGACTCTGATGGTGAAGGTCCTCTCTCTATAACCTTCGCTATCTACACACAGAACTTCGTTCCAACCTACGCACGAGAGGGCCCAGCCTCGCACTTCAGTCAGTTCTCAGAGCTGTGTGTTGCGACAAGCAAATATCTATCTATCCGGGTATCCGACTACCCGAACGTACACGTATCAATCATTTTCTTGGTCTGCGTTAATCTTGAGCTGGGTACCTGAGTACCCGGACTTACACGTATCGGTAACCCTCTTGGTCTGCGTTGATTTACCCACCTGGGGTATTCGTACTCCTCACCAAGGGCGTTGACTCGCTGTGTCTCGCGAGTACACCCCTCCCCGGCTTAAGTCTTACACAACCTTTCTTCCCGCTATCCGAATCAATCTGACCCGGGACCTGCCAACAGAGTGGGCCCTTACTCCGCCTCAGGTATCCGTTGATCAGACTTTCCGAATCAGATAGCGAGCGTTACGGTTGTGCCCGGGAGCGCACGGACTCACACGATTCGTTTCCCAATCCTCGGACTCGATTCCGTTGCCGGAATCAGGGGTAAGTGTCACTAACGTCACCCCTCTGTTTCTCACAGACCTGTGTATTTACTTCCCTGTTAGGGAATTGTACTGTCTCTCACACCTGAACGAACCACGGTCAGATCTGTCGGGTAGTTTCCCGGACAGAGAGGTATGCGGCTAGTCCCGCAAGTAGAGAATTCGCTGGGAAACCGCGACTAGAGATATTGCGGTTAGTCCCGCAAGTAGAGATTTACCGCGGGGAAACCGCGGTAACAAGTACAACCGACGTTAAGTACTCAAAGAAAGATTATCCGCAAGAAAACCGCGGAAGTTACTACGAACGACGCTAGATACGCAAAGGAAGATAATCCGCGGGGAAACCGCGGGAGTAAGTACGAAAACAAAGATATTCCACGGGGAAACCGCAGAAGTACTATGAACGACGTTAGGTACGCGACGAAAGATAATCCGCGGGGAAACCGCGCATTGAGATTTTTTGGTCCGCCCCGTAAGTAGAAAAGGTGCGGTAGACCCGCAAGTGTTTTACGAACGGTATCAGCGGGGTCACCATCTTCCCCGTACTTTACCACACTGGTGTGCAGCATTTATCTAACGGTAACTCGGGGAAGCTTTTCCCGTATTTATCTGTCACCAACGGGGTCACCCTCCCCGTATTTGATCGAACCGGGCCAGCGGGGAATTTTCCCCGTATTTACGCACTCGCCGTTAACTGATTTTCCCGTCTTTCCCGTACTACGGACTTTACGCGGAAACCGGTCCTTGATTTATCACTCGCCGTTAACTGATTTGCCCGTCTTTCCCGTACTCCGATCTTTACGCGGAAATTGGGTCTTTGATTTTTCACTCGCCGTTAACTGATTTCCCGTCTTGCCCGTACTACGGACTTTACGCGGAAACCGGAATTTGATTTTTCGTTAACTGGTTTTTCGGTCTCTCCCGTACTCTCCGAACGTACCACCGGGGTCTCGCCTTCTTCGTATTTCGTTACAGACCTGTCATTTCTCGGTATCTCCGCGTACTTTCCGAACGGTATCAGTGGGGAAACTTTCCCCGTAGTCATCCAGACCTGTGAGCATTTATTTCTCACCATCGGTCTTTCCCCGATTAGCCTGCCACGGACCGGCTCGCGATCAACGACGAGATGGGCCCTACCCCGTCAGATCAGCGTAGCCGGCAATGGCCAGACCATGTGAGCGGCTGTCACACGGGAGCGCACGGATTAGTCTTGTTTTATATTGGACGCGGAGGCGACCGTAACTTTCCCGAACCAACGACGCTAAAGAACCGCGTCGCTATTAGCAGAGGGTACAAACCACCAACAACTCTGCATGTGTAGAGCAGTACGACGACCACTCTACATTATAGGCAAAACACCGTAAGGCAGCCTACATTCATCCGATAACCTTTTATGCTGTAGCTCTCATCGCTTATAAATGCGTCCCTACCAAAGTTTTTAATATAAGGTAGGTGTCTAAGCGATAGCTCCTAAGGACTGATTTTACCGATTCCTATCTTTAGTCATCAACTATAGGACGTGGGAAGATGTACTTTTATTAAATTAATATATTAAAACGTTAAATTAGCCAAAATTAAGTGGCCTTATATTTTTAATCATTTTTATTCTAACTCGAATCGAGGGCATGTAATACGCCACCTAGCGACTCAGAGGCGCGACACCGCCTAACAGAAAATCAATATCATTAGGCCATTATAGGTCAAACCGCCTAAATTCTACCTTGTGGCCTGTCCGCCACATCTATATTTTTAATAATAAATATAAAACAACAATTAAATAGTGCATCAAAATTTTATTTTAATTTATCAGAGGTTAAACAAATGATTCATACAATCTTATTGTATTGAACATCGTACCTAGGCAACTAAATTTAATGTGACTTATGGCGGTCACCACCCAGTATAGTAAGCGGTGGCAATCCACTTTCACCTGCTACATAACCACCGACACGGTCTTCCCTCGAATATCTGTCACCGTCGTCATCCGTCAGTCTATCGCAGGGATGCTCACGGCCACCAGGACGTCGGGTTGCTACCTGGAATGCCCTCTCTTTTACAGACGAGTTCGCATATGTAGCACAAACTATCCTTGAGAATCAGCTAGTCACCGAAAGCTGGCACCGTGGTCCAGATGATGTTTCTCTTCTGCACCAAAAATTATTAGCTGCGCAATCTTCGACAGTCCACGCCTGCCTCTCCTGGCGGTCTATTAACGCACAACTCTACGTGCCTCAATCATCCGATTGGACATGGAAGTCGCCGTCTTTAAAGCACCGTGTCTTAGTTTTTCTCATCTCAAGGTTCGACAACTGTATTCACTATTTACCGTCCTGGGTATGAGCCTACTACTTATAAATTCTTTGAGGAATTCGCTTCAGTGTGGGAGAGCAGTCACTCGCAATAGTCGACTTCTCGTAATTGGTGACTTTAACATCCATCTGGAAGAGAACATCGAGTTTTCTACCAGCCAATTTCTAGCGTTGCTTAAACAGTTTGGTCTCCTTCAACATACCAAAGAGATCACCCACAGTCAGGGAGAGCTCTTGGACTTATATTTCCAACAACGACACAACTGTATAAAAACTTCATGTTCAGCCACCGACTATTTCGGATCATTCGCTTACTAACTTTATTCTTCCGTCACTTCATTCACTGCCTTTCCATACTATCCCAATGGTGCGCGGCTGGAAGTCGCCTAAATATATACTGCATACACGGCTTTCAATAAGGCAATTCAGGATTCAAAACTCTCGTTGGAACATTCTGATTTCGATGCGCTCTCCCTATTCAACCTCTATTCTGATGCATTGACTCAACTACTCAACCGAATGCTACCACTGCAGAAGGTTCTTACCCGACATAGACCGCAATCGTTAAGGTTTGATCGCGAGTGTAGCAGACTTCGTCGTCGGACTGTTGCTATGAAACACGCAATCGTGGATCTAGTGGCCCTGCTGATAGCTGAGTGGGTGGCTCAACTTCGATCGTCACATAGAGGCAGACCACTGGGAAAGCCTTGTTGGACAGCATAAGGACAACTCAGAGAGTAGCTGGTCCTCAATCTCCGGCCTACTGGGACAAGGCACGCGTTTTACGGGTCATTCGGCTTTCTCTGCATAAGATTTGATTCAGTTCATGACGCAGATGATTGGTAACATTCGAGCGAAGACAGATGACGCCCCTCCTCCGCAGTATTCCCACACGGAGAATTCCGTTGAAGTTCCGTCAAATTCTTGAAACGGAACTTCATCAAATACTTCGATTATCAAACAATAAACGATACGCGCTTGAACCTCTTCCCTATTTCTATTGGTTAACAGTTTAGATGTTTTAGTAAAATTCCTAGCTTATGTATTTAACAGGTCGTTCACTGAGGTCATCTTCCTGCCTCCCAAAAACGGGCTATCATTTTTCCGACCCTGAAAAACGAAACTTAGACCAAAATGCCGGTCAAAATTATCGGCCTATTTCCCATCTTTTTTCCTGTCAAAAACCATTGAGAGACTAGTTCACTCCAACTAAGTCCCCACCTTATGCAAGCTGGGCTTCTGCCGGCGGGCCAATCTGGTTTCAAAGGTCACCATTCCACAGAAACTGCTCTTTTAGCCCTTCTGTCGGATATATCATGTGCATCTATTGACCAGTCTCATCTCTCGCCTTGCGCTGTTCGACGTCTCTTCTGCTTTTGATATGGTTGACCATGAAATACTCTTTCACCGATTGCAATTATCCTGTGGCCTCTTCTTTGGTTTAAATCCTACCTCATTGAAAGCACGCAAATGCGGTCAATGGAGACTCCGGAACCAAGTGGGTTGGCGTCAAATTCGTTGTTCCCCAGGCCCTGTGCTCGGCCCCATCCTCTACATTATCTGAACTGCTGATATCTCACTTTTATTTACCAAACATAGGGCAAACGGCCACCTTTATGCAGATGATGCCTAGGCTATGTGCATGATCCATCATCAGATCAACTCTCCTTCACCATTGACTGTCTTGTGTCCGACCTAAACCACTGGATATCGAACAACCGTCTCTGCCTATATACTGCGAAAAATCAATTGACCTGATTTTGGACTAGGTAGCAACTTGCTATGCTTGATTTTTGTGTTACTGACAGAAATTCCCTGCACTCACATACTCGACAAGTGTCCGTGACACGGGTGTCACACTTAACTCCTCCCTCATGTTCATGGAGCACGTATTGAACCCGAACCGCTCCTGTTTGTTTCAGCTGAGGCATCTTAACCACCAAAGTCAATGCATTTCTGCTCCCGCTTGGATTACTTCAACTCTATTCTACTAGGACTACCTGGGCAACGTTTCTCGCCCTTTCAATCGGATTGAAATGCATCACCGATAGGCTCGTAGCCTGACACCTATCTCCTCATTATATGCTTCAAGTCTTGCTCTGGTTCCTTATTGCTGCGAGCATCCAGTATACGTTTCTCTTCCTGGTCTCCAAATCCCAGCTAGTTAATGTCCTGAAATACCTATCAGACTATATGCGAGAATCGTTATCAGCATCATTATATTCCTCTTTTTCTTCTGATCGGCTTGATCTTTTTGTTCCCAGGGTTAGGGCTGCTCTCGCCCAAAACGGGAGGTTTGCTGTGATGGGTTCCTCCATTAATTTGTAAGGTTCCATGACAAAATGTCATGCGACAAAATGTCACCGAGAAAATGTCACCGACAAAATGTCATAACGACAAAATATCACCTGACAAAATGTCGCCGACAAAATGTCGCCGATAAAATGTCGCCGACAAAATGTCATGGCATGAATTTAGTTTTTACTTGCACTTAATTACCTTCATCCCCCGGCCGATGTCATCAGCACATTTGAAAACCTAACTGAACTACCACTGTATCGTGACCTCGAATGCATCATCGACTATCTCTAAGAAAACTTGATTGTGCGACAGCGAAGGGGGTCGGCGAGGACAACCAAGGTTTGGCATCGCACGTTGGAACCAATATGCGCGTGTACTCGAACACTTGCGCTTTAGCTCCAGCAAGAACAGCACAGGATGGAACTCCTGCGTCGCCATATGCCTCGAAGCAACAACGCCGTTTAAGGTTGGCACAATGCCTTCAACAACGTTGTCGGCTTTGCACATCCGACAACAAACAAACTTGCGCGTTAGCTCCAGCAAGAACAGCACAGGATGGAACTCCTGCGTCGCCAACTGGTACTTGGAGTTCAACCAGGAAAGAAGAAGAAGGCATATGTAAGAATCAATGAAGCGCTCCACACTATTGTTACAGACTACAGTAACAGAAACTCCATTGCCCATTTGGGGGACATTGCAAGAGTTCTGAATATAAATATGTTGTATGAACATTTCAATAACTTACCTACGCACTATAATCGCTTGACAGACACTATTATTCAGCGTTGTATTAGTATTCAGTAAGCTGATTTTGCTTTTGACTATAAAAAAATTTT
>JACEVL010000772.1:674402-689402 GCA_020284085.1 Aporrectodea caliginosa
CTGTTGTGCTTCGTTCGGTTACGTATTGTTACTTTACGCCAGTGCGGCAATGGCGACCTTAAATGAATCGCAAATTAGGGCTCAAGCTATTGCATTATTGGAAGAAAAGTATAGAGTTACAGTGTTATAGGAAAGAAATTGGGTCGTTCTAAATCATTAGATTAGCAAGTGGGCCAAACGCTACGAGCAGAGTCCAGAGACGCTGCGGAATCGATATTACGGTGGTCGAAAGTCCGGATGACCGCTGCCGCTCAAAAACTGATCAAACAGTCTAAATAGGCCTATAGGCGAGGACAGAGTTTGCGAAAATTAGAACGTCGGTTAAAAGACAAGCGCCTTGCTAGAAGCAAAGAGACAATCAGGCATTATATGCGGACGACGCTCTAATGGAAGAGTTTCAAGAGACAAAAGTCCCAAAGTTAACTGATGCCTACAAAGTTCGCCGAGTAAACTTCGCGAAGAAGTTTAGTAAGAACGACGTTGTGTGAGGATCACAAGAAAGTTCTGTTCCGTGCGCTCCACAGGTGAAGTTCAGTCCCTCAGTTCTGGTGTGGGGAGGCATGACATCTTTTGGATTAACAAAACTTCATATCATTCCAAATAAAACTTCAGTCACTTCGAGTTATTACATTAATGAGATACTGGAGAAAGAGGTCAAACCCGCATTCCAGCGAACTGCAGTATGCGCTCAGTTAACAGCCACAAAAATGTTTCACAATAACGGCGAAGGATTATTTCAACAAGACGGTGCACGCGCACACACATCAAAAGCCTCAGTCGAATGGTTGAACACAAATATCAATGGATACATCTCACCGGGGGACTGGCCGCCTAATTCGCCGGATTTGTCACCAATAGAAAATGTTTGGAGTATTATGGCGGCAACTGTTTATGCCGATCTCGAACCCCAGACATTGAACACCTTAAAAACGTTTGTTGACAAAAGGCATGGACATCGATACCTCTGACAACTCTTAAAAATCTAATCGGTTCGATGCCTAATCGACTTGAGGCTGTAATAAAGAGCAAAGGAAACATTATTAAATACTAAATGATAATTTGTATTAATTAATTAATTATGTGTGGATTAACAATGATGGTCGTACAATATTGTTTTCGGCCTAACTGGACGTTTGCTTGGCACGAATTTGATGACGTCACGGATATTGGCGCTAAAAGTTTAATAAGTGAGCTAGTGATCTAATTTTTGGCGTAACATTCTCATTGAACAACCTATCCTCCAGTATACAACTTTCCATATTATATTGTGTATAACATAAATTTGTCTGCATTCAAAATCGTTCTCGACCTATCTAGTCACCCTATATATCTTCCAAGATGTTTTCAAATTCAACTAAATTACCTAATAATAACTTGAATTCCTTTACACCAGCCTTAACATGGCCATGCCTAGGTAGCATTAGATATGTAAATTGCTAATTAGTAACTCCAATCGCGATGCTGCCTAAAACTGGTTGCGCACCAATAAATTTTAGGGGATTGATCTTCAGAATATTGACTTGATTTACAGCTTAGTTTTCGTGCGCCATCTGTTAGACACCAGCGTTGCAGGTAAGGTGTACTCTAAGCACAATGCACTGTAGAGTAACTTATATCATATCTAGGCACAACGCCCTCTAGAGTCCACCGTGACTATAGGTATTTCGGAATCTGGAGTACGAAATGCCTAGCTCACATCCAGGCATAACGTACTCTATGCAGGTAAGACATATTCTATAGGCACAACGTATACTTTCGAGAACATCATGTATCCTAGATTCCACACTACCTGAGCCATTGCGTGCTCTAGTAAGGCCATAGAAATGACGCATTTAAAAAATTAAAGACAGTATCTATGTGGCGACCGCCGCCCCGCACGCTACCTCTCTCTCTGTGCTCACGGGACGGCGTCGGCTCCAGCCCACTATCCGTCTAGAGCCGCCCGAGTCACTGCCTTGTCTACTTCAATGTAAATGGCTGTTCTCCATATCTACCCAGGGTGACCGTTCCTATCAGGGGAGGTTAGGATGGGTCGCTTCTCCAAGAGAGGTAACACTTTACAGCTTTATCACGGTCAGACTCTGCCTCTTCCACGGTCGCCGGATGGGCAACGTCCTGAGGATGGCCGTCTCTCAGAACAGGGTTCGTTCTCTTATCAGCAGGAGTCTTTCTCTTCGTGTTTACCGTCTTAGCTACGGTTTCCTCTTCCTCTCCACCTGATCTAAACGTCGACTTACCACTCTACGTCTTGTGACTCTTCAACTCTCGCCAATAATAAGGGACACCAAACGTTCTCTAAATTCCAGAGACCAGGAATACTTATGACAAGTCGCTACATCATTTCGCCTAGACACTACTGATAGCACCTCTCTACGTCCTGTCCTCCTAGACAATACTGAGTGCAACTCTCTACTTCAACTCGTCATAGACACTTGTCCTTGGGGCAACGCGTACTCCTACTGTCATGTGTTTCTCGGACCATTTCCGTGTGTGGCATGCGGCCTCACACGTATATTGTCATGCACCACTATTGACGGAGTAAGTTCCCTTACCCGTCTCTGTGTTGGCAAAGAACGACCAACACAGTGATAAATTCTACATAGAAAGAAAAAGAAACACTAGCCTCTGTGTTGGCAAAGAAAGACCAACACAGCGATATATTCTGCTTCGAAAGAAGAAGAAAGACACCGGTAGGATCTCACGGACTGTGAAGGCAAAGAACGACCAACACAGTATGAATTCTGCTTCGTAAGATATAAGATATCAACGGACTCTGTGAGTGAAGGCAAAGAAAGACCAACACATTATAATTCTACTTCGAAAGAAACATATACTGGCCTCTGTGTTGGCAAAGATCGACCAACACAGTGAGAAATTCTGCTTCGAAAGAAAGAAACACTGGTAAGGTATCTACGGACTCTGATAGTGAAGGTCCTCTCTCTATAACCTTCACTATCTACACACAGAACTTCGTTCCAACCTACGCACGAGGGGGCCCAGCCTCGCACTTCAGTCAGTTCTCAGAGCTGTGTGTTGCGACAAGCAAATATCTATCTATCCGGGTATCCGACTACCCGAACGTACACGTATCAATCATTTTCTTGGTCTGCGTTAATCTTGAGCTGGGTACCTGAGTACCCGGACTTACACGTATCGGTAACCCTCTTGGTCTGCGTTGATTTACCCACCTGGGGTATTCGTACTCCTCACCAAGGGCGTTGACTCGCTGTGTCTCGCGAGTACACCCCTCCCCGGCTTAAGTCTTACACAACCTTTCTTCCCGCTATCCGAATCAATCTGACCCGGGACCTGCCAACAGAGTGGGCCCTTACTCCGCCTCAGGTATCCGTTGATCAGACTTTCCGAATCAGATAGCGAGCGTTACGGTTGTGCCCGGGAGCGCACGGACTCACACGATTCGTTTCCCAATTCTCGGACTCGATTCCGTTGCCGGAATCAGGGGTAAGTGTCACTAACGTCACCCCTCTGTTTCTCACAGACCTGTGTATTTACTTCCCTGTTAGGGAATTGTACTGTCTCTCACACCTGAACGAACCACGGTCAGATCTGTCAGGTAGTTTCCCGGACAGAGAGGTATGCGGCTAGTCCCGCAAGTAGAGAATTCGCTGGGAAACCGCGACTAGAGATATTGCGGTTAGTCCCGCAAGTAGAGATTTACCGCGGGGAAACCGCGGTAACAAGTACAACCGACGTTAAGTACTCAAAGAAAGATTATCCGCAAGAAAACCGCGGAAGTTACTACGAACGACGCTAGATACGCAAAGGAAGATAATCCGCGGGGAAACCGCGGGAGTAAGTACGAAAACAAAAGATATTCCACGGGGAAACCGCAGAAGTACTATGAACGACGTTAGGTACGCGACGAAAGATAATCCGCGGGGAAACCGCGCATTGAGATTTTTTTGGTCCGCCCCGTAAGTAGAAAAGGTGCGGTAGACCCGCAAGTGTTTTACGAACGGTATCAACGGGGTCACCATCTTCCCCGTACTTTACCACACTGGTGTGCAGCATTTATCTAACGGTAACTCCGGGAAGCTTTTCCCGTATTTATCTGTCACCAACGGGGTCACCCTCCCCGTATTTGATCGAACCGGGCCAGCGGGGAATTTTCCCCGTATTTACGCACTCGCCGTTAACTGATTTTCCCGTCTTTCCCGTACTACGGACTTTACGCGGAAACCGGTCCTTGATTTATCACTCGCCGTTAACTGATTTGCCCGTCTTTCCCGTACTCCGATCTTTACGCGGAAATTGGGTCTTTGATTTTTCACTCGCCGTTAACTGATTTCCCGTCTTGCCCGTACTACGGACTTTACGCGGAAACCGGAATTTGATTTTTCGTTAACTGGTTTTTCGGTCTCTCCCGTACTCTCCGAACGTACCACCGGGGTCTCGCCTTCTTCGTATTTCGTTACAGACCTGTCATTTCTCGGTATCTCCGCGTACTTTCCGAACGGTATCAGTGGGGAAACTTTCCCCGTAGTCATCCAGACCTGTGAGCATTTATTTCTCACCATCGGTCTTTCCCCGATTAGCCTGCCACGGACCGGCTCGCGATCAACGACGAGATGGGCCCTACCCCGTCAGATCAGCGTAGCCGGCAATGGCCAGACCATGTGAGCGGCTGTCACACGGGAGCGCACGGATTAGTCTTGTTTTATATTGGACGCGGAGGCGACCGTAACTTTCCCGAACCAACGACGCTAAAGAACCGCGTCGCTATTAGCAGAGGGTACAAACCACCAACAACTCTGCATGTGTAGAGCAGTACGACGACCACTCTACATTATAGGCAAAACACCGTAAGGCAGCCTACATTCATCCGATAACCTTTTATGCTGTAGCTCTCATCGCTTATAAATGCGTCCCTACCAAAGTTTTTAATATAAGGTAGGTGTCTAAGCGATAGCTCCTAAGGACTGATTTTACCGATTCCTATCTTTAGTCATCAACTATAGGACGTGGGAAGATGTACTTTTATTAAATTAATATATTAAAACGTTAAATTAGCCAAAATTAAGTGGCCTTATATTTTTAATCATTTTTATTCTAACTCGAATCGAGGGCATGTAATACGCCACCTAGCGACTCAGAGGCGCGACACCGCCTAACAGAAAATCAATATCATTAGGCCATTATAGGTCAAACCGCCTAAATTCTACCTTGTGGCCTGTCCGCCACATCTATATTTTTAATAATAAATATAAAACAACAATTAAATAGTGCATCAAAATTTTATTTTAATTTATCAGAGGTTAAACAAATGATTCATACAATCTTATTGTATTGAACATCGTACCTAGGCAACTAAATTTAATGTGACTTATGGCGGTCACCACCCAGTATAGTAAGCGGTGGCAATCCACTTTCACCTGCTACATAACCACCGACACGGTCTTCCCTCGAATATCTGTCACCGTCGTCATCCGTCAGTCTATCGCAGGGATGCTCACGGCCACCAGGACGTCGGGTTGCTACCTGGAATGCCCTCTCTTTTACAGACGAGTTCGCATATGTAGCACAAACTATCCTTGAGAATCAGCTAGTCACCGAAAGCTGGCACCGTGGTCCAGATGATGTTTCTCTTCTGCACCAAAAATTATTAGCTGCGCAATCTTCGACAGTCCACGCCTGCCTCTCCTGGCGGTCTATTAACGCACAACTCTACGTGCCTCAATCATCCGATTGGACATGGAAGTCGCCGTCTTTAAAGCACCGTGTCTTAGTTTTTCTCATCTCAAGGTTCGACAACTGTATTCACTATTTACCGTCCTGGGTATGAGCCTACTACTTATAAATTCTTTGAGGAATTCGCTTCAGTGTGGGAGAGCAGTCACTCGCAATAGTCGACTTCTCGTAATTGGTGACTTTAACATCCATCTGGAAGAGAACATCGAGTTTTCTACCAGCCAATTTCTAGCGTTGCTTAAACAGTTTGGTCTCCTTCAACATACCAAAGAGATCACCCACAGTCAGGGAGAGCTCTTGGACTTATATTTCCAACAACGACACAACTGTATAAAAACTTCATGTTCAGCCACCGACTATTTCGGATCATTCGCTTACTAACTTTATTCTTCCGTCACTTCATTCACTGCCTTTCCATACTATCCCAATGGTGCGCGGCTGGAAGTCGCCTAAATATATACTGCATACACGGCTTTCAATAAGGCAATTCAGGATTCAAAACTCTCGTTGGAACATTCTGATTTCGATGCGCTCTCCCTATTCAACCTCTATTCTGATGCATTGACTCAACTACTCAACCGAATGCTACCACTGCAGAAGGTTCTTACCCGACATAGACCGCAATCGTTAAGGTTTGATCGCGAGTGTAGCAGACTTCGTCGTCGGACTGTTGCTATGAAACACGCAATCGTGGATCTAGTGGCCCTGCTGATAGCTGAGTGGGTGGCTCAACTTCGATCGTCACATAGAGGCAGACCACTGGGAAAGCCTTGTTGGACAGCATAAGGACAACTCAGAGAGTAGCTGGTCCTCAATCTCCGGCCTACTGGGACAAGGCACGCGTTTTACGGGTCATTCGGCTTTCTCTGCATAAGATTTGATTCAGTTCATGACGCAGATGATTGGTAACATTCGAGCGAAGACAGATGACGCCCCTCCTCCGCAGTATTCCCACACGGAGAATTCCGTTGAAGTTCCGTCAAATTCTTGAAACGGAACTTCATCAAATACTTCGATTATCAAACAATAAACGATACGCGCTTGAACCTCTTCCCTATTTCTATTGGTTAACAGTTTAGATGTTTTAGTAAAATTCCTAGCTTATGTATTTAACAGGTCGTTCACTGAGGTCATCTTCCTGCCTCCCAAAAACGGGCTATCATTTTTCCGACCCTGAAAAACGAAACTTAGACCAAAATGCCGGTCAAAATTATCGGCCTATTTCCCATCTTTTTTCCTGTCAAAAACCATTGAGAGACTAGTTCACTCCAACTAAGTCCCCACCTTATGCAAGCTGGGCTTCTGCCGGCGGGCCAATCTGGTTTCAAAGGTCACCATTCCACAGAAACTGCTCTTTTAGCCCTTCTGTCGGATATATCATGTGCATCTATTGACCAGTCTCATCTCTCGCCTTGCGCTGTTCGACGTCTCTTCTGCTTTTGATATGGTTGACCATGAAATACTCTTTCACCGATTGCAATTATCCTGTGGCCTCTTCTTTGGTTTAAATCCTACCTCATTGAAAGCACGCAAATGCGGTCAATGGAGACTCCGGAACCAAGTGGGTTGGCGTCAAATTCGTTGTTCCCCAGGCCCTGTGCTCGGCCCCATCCTCTACATTATCTGAACTGCTGATATCTCACTTTTATTTACCAAACATAGGGCAAACGGCCACCTTTATGCAGATGATGCCTAGGCTATGTGCATGATCCATCATCAGATCAACTCTCCTTCACCATTGACTGTCTTGTGTCCGACCTAAACCACTGGATATCGAACAACCGTCTCTGCCTATATACTGCGAAAAATCAATTGACCTGATTTTGGACTAGGTAGCAGCTTGCTATGCTTGATTTTTGTGTTACTGACAGAAATTCCCTGCACTCACATACTCGACAAGTGTCCGTGACACGGGTGTCACACTTAACTCCTCCCTCATGTTCATGGAGCACGTATTGAACCCGAACCGCTCCTGTTTGTTTCAGCTGAGGCATCTTAACCACCAAAGTCAATGCATTTGTCTGCTCCCGCTTGGATTACTTCAACTCTATTCTACTAGGACTACCTGGGCAACGTTTCTCGCCCTTTCAATCGGATTGAAATGCATCACCGATAGGCTCGTAGCCTGACACCTATCTCCTCATTATATGCTTCAAGTCTTGCTCTGGTTCCTTATTGCTGCGAGCATCCAGTATACGTTTCTCTTCCTGGTCTCCAAATCCCAGCTAGTTAATGTCCTGAAATACCTATCAGACTATATGCGAGAATCGTTATCAGCATCATTATATTCCTCTTTTTCTTCTGATCGGCTTGATCTTTTTGTTCCCAGGGTTAGGGCTGCTCTCGCCCAAAACGGGAGGTTTGCTGTGATGGGTTCCTCCATTAATTTGTAAGGTTCCATGACAAAATGTCATGCGACAAAATGTCACCGAGAAAATGTCACCGACAAAATGTCATAACGACAAAATATCACCTGACAAAATGTCGCCGACAAAATGTCGCCGATAAAATGTCGCCGACAAAATGTCATGGCATGAATTTAGTTTTTACTTGCACTTAATTACCTTCATCCCCCGGCCGATGTCATCAGCACATTTGAAAACCTAACTGAACTACCACTGTATCGTGACCTCGAATGCATCATCGACTATCTCTAAGAAAACTTGATTGTGCGACAGCGAAGGGGGTCGGCGAGGACAACCAAGGTTTGGCATCGCACGTTGGAACCAATATGCGCGTGTACTCGAACACTTGCGCTTTAGCTCCAGCAAGAACAGCACAGGATGGAACTCCTGCGTCGCCATATGCCTCGAAGCAACAACGCCGTTTAAGGTTGGCACAATGCCTTCAACAACGTTGTCGGCTTTGCACATCCGACAACAAACAAACTTGCGCGTTAGCTCCAGCAAGAACAGCACAGGATGGAACTCCTGCGTCGCCAACTGGTACTTGGAGTTCAACCAGGAAAGAAGAAGAAGGCATATGTAAGAATCAATGAAGCGCTCCACACTATTGTTACAGACTACAGTAACAGAAACTCCATTGCCCATTTGGGGGACATTGCAAGAGTTCTGAATATAAATATGTTGTATGAACATTTCAATAACTTACCTACGCACTATAATCGCTTGACAGACACTATTATTCAGCGTTGTATTAGTATTCAGTAAGCTGATTTTTGCTTTTGACTATAAACAAATTTTTCGAGGTTTTCTTACCGTTGAAAAGGTTTTGTTACAATCACTTGACACTAATATTAGCCTTTTTACAAGATGTTGCTTTTATAATGATCAATAATTAAAATTATCGCTTATTTACTGATTTATACTTATGACATTTTGTCGGCGACATTTTGTCAGGTGACATTTTGTCGTTATGACATTTTGTCGGTAACATTTTGTCGGTGACATTTCGTCGCATGACATTTTGTCAGGCCACCATTGGGAATGACCTGCCCCTCACTAAGCGCTAAACTGATGACTGGCTTTTCCTGATCGGTCTATTGCTCTTTAAAGGCGTTTATTCTTCCGGAGTTTCCGTGCTGAGAGCGTCTCTGAATAGTTATTCTGCGAGAATCGCTGAATAAACTATTAGATGCGATACGATGCGATACATAGATAGACGTCTATAATAGATACTCATTTATATATATATATATATATATACATTAGTCAGGCTATTTTCTATCGTAGCTTGATGAAAGGAAAAGACGCTGTTAAAACTCTTTAAATTTTTATTTAGGATTCTCTCTGTCTGTCTGTAATTAGAGATAATTATGAGAGTAACTTAAGTCTGCTATGTGGGATCCATGTATTTTAAGATTATCTTATCAAGTTCTTCTTCTGTTTTCGTGACGTTCTCGGTTTTTAAAATTCAGATTCCTTTAATTATAATTTGGATATTCTTATGTAAAAATGGACCAGTAAGCAACTGCTTGTATATTACGTGATATCAATGATAATTTACCTAAAGTGATATTGTACGTAAGACTGAAACCCTTGTAGGTGGCGGAACAATCTGTGTGAAAATATACATTTACAAGACTGCAGGAGGATATCATCAAAACTGCAGGAATCTGTGAGCCAGAATAGCGTGGCGATGTAAAGGCGGTTCCAGATGTACACGTAATCTGCAGTAAAACAAATACAGCAAACGTCTTCGTGTAGGAACCAAGACTCTCTTTATGAGAATGAGTGTGTGATACCGTTGAAAAAAACATCCTTCACTTAAGGCCTGCTCGATTTTTAAAAACGACTTAATGCCTGACATGGCGAAGTACTGAGAATGCGCATGTTTTCAACGTGGCTCTGCAAAAGAGTGAGAAAGAAAGCTTGGTTGGAGACTACTTTTTATTTCAACACATTTCCATCTTAAAGATTGCGCGAAAAATTAAATATGACGGTTAATAGCAATTGACTTTTCAGCACTAATTGCAGTCACATTTGGACTTTTATGCACCTAATACTCTTGACTATATTCGATTAAAGATGAAGGTTTAGTTTATGTAACCTCTTTTATTCAAGGAACGTGTTTCACGCCCACTCCCTTGCGATATTTGAGGTGATTTTAGCGTGGGTAGGATAGTCAGTCAACAGGTAAGACATTACAATTTTCACGCGGTCTTCCATTTGCGCAAACCCTGAGTACAAAATTGATTGGCGCTCGCTTGGCTGGTGATTGTTTCAGCCTTTCAGCTATTTTCTAATCTTCCGAATTGATCGTTTCGACTCCAAGACTCGCATAATCCATTGGGCAGAGCGAATTCCTGATCATGCACACTATTTTGATTTTCTGTCAGTATTGTTAACCGAATCGAAACAACAGTTCACTCAAGACAGTACTTAGGCGACCAAAGTTTGGTCATAAGTTTTAGTACTTTATATAAAATGATGTAGGCCAATACATTCATACGGACAGCAATAATATGATGAAGAAAATTGACGTCTGGCGCGTTAATATAACCATAACCATCATTTTATTTTACCAGACAAACAAGTATTACACAGATGATATTATGAGTGGTTACAATAGGGGTACCAGAAGGGACCTTGGTCCCACTAAATAAGGCCCGCTAAATATCAGTTGCAGTATTAGATGGCGGTTAGTTAAACAATAACAGCTGCATGTTATCTGCAGTTTTACATGTTGACATTATGTATATATTTACAACACAAGCAGCAGTATGTGGTGACCGACCTCGACCCATTCATGTGTCCAGAAAAACTGTCAATGTAACAGTGTAACAAGGTGCAAAACTCTAATTCTGCAATTTACTTATGGTAGGTATGTGTTAGCAATAACAGTTGCCAAATCAACATGATACATTCCCAACAAACATTAGCAGGACGTATTTCAAATTATTCACTTATGAATAATTCATTCAATAATAATTAACGCCATTTGTATGTGTAATAAGACAAAGCATTGGTTTGGTGCACCACTGCAATCCTGCCTTCACTTCGTTTTCTACATCAGACGTGGTTTTAACTTGTGGCATAGCTGTTTTCAGCATGTGAACCCAATTGTCCGAAATTGAGTGAGTGTTACACGTGGGTGCCTTGAGAGTACTCCTCAAAATCAAAAGCCACTTGTTTATAAAGCGAGTTTTAGTACATAATATATATACCTGCTGAGTTAAATTTGCTTCCACAAATAAACAGCCATCTCTGAAAATTTTAATACGAACCGTGATCCAGTCATTGCCCGACTGGGTGTTGAATGCCAAAAACCCAATGAGAACTGTGTATCCAGAAGAGACAGAGATATAACTGTGACAATCTAGGTTATTGGAGTAAGCACTCGGATAATTTGGTGATGAAATTGATCCACTGGGTTTAGCGAAATACCTATTGTCACAGACTGTATAAAGCACAAGAAAAGCATCAATTAGTACTGAGTGATGTCCACACTTGTAATGGTAATTATGACTTCTATCACGCCGGCGTGTAATGCCCAAAGGAAAAACCGATGGTGCAGAATCATTCAAGCTGTTGTCATGTTAAATTCGCTAAGTTGAAATGTGTGTCTCTCTCTCTCTCATCACTGCAATTTGGTACAACTAGGACGATGTGGTTTGTTTTCTCCTCCTTTAGAAAGTTTTGATTGAGTAAGCATGAATAGATCAGTTTATATTGTAGAACTCACCCTTCTGATGACGTTCAGGCATATGTTCATGGTCCTGCGTCTACTCAACTCACTTTAGTTTGCCGTATTGAAGCTCTTTCCCATGACTTGCATTTGTGGATGTCTTCCAATCGCCTTTCGCTAAACTCTTCCAAAACTCAACTTATTTGGCTTGGCACACCCCAACAACTTCTGAAAATTGACTTTTCGCTTCTCTATGAAAACTTTCCCAAATTTACGTTCTCTACTTGTGTGCGTGACCTAGGTGTCACTTTGGACAGCGCTCTCACTTTTTCTGCTCATGTAACCAACCTTACACGATCCTCTTACTTTCACCTCCGGCATCTCAGGGTTATTCGCAGATCTGTTTCTCTCTCTACCATGGCATCCATTGTCCATGCATTTGTCTGTTCCAGAATTGATTATTGCAACTCCCTACTTATTGGTTTTCCCAAGGTCCGTCTATACCCTATTCAATCTGTCCTCAATACTGCTTCTCGATTGATTGCTCACCTTCCTAAATACTCCCATATATCATCGTTCATGGTCAACCAACTGCATTGGCTTCCTCTCTCAGACCGCATTCAGTTTAAAGTCCTTGCTTTGGTCCTCAAATCCAAACTGGGACTTGCTCCAAAATACCTCAGGGATGTCATTCGTCCTCCTCTTTCTGCATCTTCTCATCGGCCTTTACGATCTCTGGACCGGTCTGACTTTAGTGTCCCACGAGCTAGGACCACGATTGCTCAAACTCGATCCTTTGCCATCATTGAGCCCTCTTTATGGAATGCCCTTCACTTCACTTTGCGAGAGACTTTCCTTTCTGGATCATTGTCTTTATCTCTCTCTCTCTCCTTAAAACATATTTCTTCTCTCGGGGTTCTCGCACTGGGAGCGCTACTGAATGGCCTCGGCTGTGAGCGGCGCTATATAAATTACTAATTACATTACATTACATTACATTACATTCTGAGAAGCTGGTTATCATTTGACATTCTCGTAACGGTTGCTGTTTTTTTGTCGACTAACTCGCAAGCAATATCTACCCGCCGTATTCATTTAAATGTGTCATGTCTATCAGCTGTCGGTCATAAATTTTGTGCTACACTCGTGTTGGTCTCCCGGTTTCCGTATGAGATTATGTGGATTGGAAAAGGACAGGATTTCTTCAAATGCGATAATACGAGCAAATCTTGAATCTTTCGAAATTGTCTGTGTGTTCTCTAGCAAATGCTTGATTCAGATTTACTTTAACTTACACGATATGTGGAAATTCAAAAATTGTATTGCGAAAGGCCTTACGAGCCACAGGAATAGGCTACGGTACGCTCAGCCTATTAATGTCGTCAAAATTTGATTAAACTCATATGCTGTGATCGAGAAGCTACCTGCCATGCTTGATCCTGAAACTGGATGAGAATAAAAGTGAATACCCTATGTCGAGTTTCAAGTCTGGTTAGCCGTGGTTTTAATCTTCATATCACTAAGTACTAACCAATGATAACCTCGCCTGATGCTGAAATGCTGATATGCAGTAGTTCATTTATACATAGACGTCACATAATATAAGTTTCTTACATTGTAGCAAAAATGAAAACATAGATATATTCAAACATCCATGTATATATAAGCGCATATACAAAATACATAATATGTGACCTGTCACCACAAAACCAGTCGCAACTTTAAAATATTTTTTTTAGTTATTTACACCATCTTGTAGGTTGTTTATTTACCTTTTCAAAACTGTTTTCCGTTTTGTTATACCTCATATACAACAGAAGTTACATAATTTGCAATCTGACGGTGTACACAGATTGTTAATTGAGAAAACTGTGTTTAAAGATAAGTCATATTATTACTGATATTCTCCTTAGTAACGGCCATTTTTGTTGGACCGATTTAACTAAATTTTGGCATGCTTTCAGCGGATCGCATTGTAAATGCACTGACCAAATTTGGTAGATATATCTCAAGTAATAAAAAAGTTATAAAAGTTATTACCGGCTTTACATTTCAGCCGAAACGCGTGACCCGCCCATACCACGTCCACATACAAATATTCGTGCCACAACTCGTGCACTTTCGATCGATCCCATCCTTTAGCATAAATTTGATTAAACTCTCAATAATGTCCTCCATCTCGAAAATTAAGTTTATCAAGCGAAACATGGAAGAAATAAGAAATTCAGCTTGATCGTCGCTCTATTAACCTGACATTAATTTCAACCAACTAGGTCATGCGAAGGCGACTGCTTAAAACCGACCTTTCAGACCTTCAGCCAACCACGGTGCAAGATTTTGTCACGTGACCTGCGTTGCTAGTCAAGTATAGAAATGTTTACATAAACCGACCTGCTTTGGGCCAATCCCTGTGCACAGCAAATAAAAGAAGGTCATTATTTTATTAATAGAACGGGAAAGGGGATTTCCTTCTTCAAAACGAGATCAGGCACGATAGTAAACTCGACTTGTAAGCTACTCAAATGTCTCAACAAAGATAGGGAAAAATTGACTTACATTCTGAATATCCATCTCGAAACAGATATAGGGCTCTTAGTAAAAAGTGTTTTATACGCATTTAGATACGTCTAATCAAATATGTTATGTATTATTTCAGTTAAATATATTTTTTTTAATTGTTTATGCGTTAATGCCGATTTCGATCGGTTTGAGGTTTCTAACATATTTTGGCCGTTTTCTGCATGATTACATTTTGCGATAAGCGACTGATTTCGTGATGACAGGTCACATATATCCGTTCATTCATTCAGACATGTATACAAACACATACAAATAATTATGGTATACATTAATAAGTCTGTCTGCAAGGTCTATCGTTGCGGAATATGCCTGTTAGCTAGGGATGATGGATCTACGTTCTACAGACTTCTTAAAACTTATTTGTGGCTGGACTGGGAGCGCCTCTGAGTAGGCCTTTTGAAGGGCGCTATATAGATTCTTGAAATGAATGAATGAATGAAACATGCAAACATGAATGCAGACAGACAAATTAAAATATGGCGCACTTGCATACACACATGATTGAGATATACGCACATGCTGGATATTCATATTAACATACCGTCGCCTGAGAATTATCTTAGCGCATCTCCATTTTCCAGAATCCCGAGAAAAACGAAGTAGAAGTTTGGGCCGCATTGTGCG